>JACEGR010001139.1:0-187441 GCA_014170235.1 Listronotus bonariensis
TAAGTTTAATTTGTAAGATATAGTGTAATTCGTGTAACGAACACTGTAATTGACACACCTCTTCAATTTACGGTAAAAAATATGTATTATTTCAATAAACTTCTCAAGTTATTATGAAGTATGGACCTAAATTGTTAAGCAAATTGACTATAATTTATATTACCCACACAAAAAAAGGCATTGGGGATAAATATTGTTCAATACTTTGTTGGTTTAAAAGTAAAAGTCAGTAACATATCGGTTAAAAAATAAGGATAATACATATAAGTTATAAATTCAATAAAGCCTCATTGACATATTAACAAAAACGGACGGGTTTTCTTTTTTATTTTTATCACATATTTTGTATAAAAATCGTTTAGATCATAAGAATTCCTGCACCTTGAAATGTTGCTTGGCAAGTTTAACATTTAAACCGACCATTTGTTTTTTAGCCGATAGTCAGATAAACAAGTAAATATTTAGTATTGACTTACCTACTACAAAAATGGCCCAATATATTTTCGTTCTATCAAAAACTGCAAATAAAACTAAATATATCTACAGCTTTAATTATATTTTTGGCATTTTTATCGATATTATAGAGAACTTAAGGTCCCTACTGCATAACTACCTGAAATTTTATGAACCATTTATCAAAAGTTGACAGGGGTTCTTACTTAAAATCCACTCTGTATACGAGAACGTATGCTACGATACCAAGGAAGAATGACTGAACGCACCATTAATTTCTGAACATACTTGCACAATGCTTATTCCCGCCGTTAACAGATAGCGCTTGTCTAAGGTTTTATTAAAAGTATTACAGAGTCCTATCTACCCAACCTCCCATCTACGGCTAAGAGCAAGCCTAAAAATTTACTACAGAGTGGCTTTCCAGTGACGCAAATAGAGCGCTCCCTAGTAGCTCAGGAGCATTTCGTTCTACTTTATGGCGTTCCAGTGACGGAAAGTGTTATGCACCTGAGCTACTCCGTTTTTCTTTCCCTTGCCTCTCATGCACCAACCCCCTTTAGGTGTTTCGTGCTCCAAACGTCAAAAGTTTGTTTATTAAGGTTAGGATAGATCTTTAAAATTATTATTTGTTCATTCAACATTTATTCAACGTTAATTTCCATAGCTATCTAAACTAGCAAAGAGAGAATAAATAAATAATCCATTAATCCACCTTGTTTTCACAACAAAAACGAAATTTTAAAATTACTAAGTAAGGTTAAGTTTTTTTACCAGCTGGAGCTTTCTGTCCTTGCGGATGCGTTCCAGTGACTAACTTTTCAGAGCAGTTCAAGAGCTTCATGCTCTGGAGCGAGATGCACCAAAATTTTCGTCACTGGAAAACCCTTAGGGTTTACAGGAGCACAAATGCACAGAAAAAAATAGTATTTTGGCAAAAAGTCATTTTTGATTTAAAAAAAATGCTTGTAAAAGAAATACGACTCACGAAGAGAAAATTTTGAGTTTTTGTGCAGGGTGCGCAAAAGCTTAACTTTATCATTGGTATTAGGAAATGACCTAGAATTGCTGTAAATTTAAAATTTTCTCTACAATAAAGTTAAAGAAAATTGTGAGGTTATGTGGTTTTGCAATCTTAACGCTTTAAAGAAACGAAGTGACTAGGGGCACGTTGATGTGCCGCGATTATTTTTTTACCGGGCACGTGTATGACGTGACTACTGTCTACTATCCTTATTTTTACTATATTCTCTCTCTTTTTGCACTAAATTCCTGATATAACACTCAAATTGGCACACAATATTTCATTTTACATTAAAAACCTTTTAAAAACCTGTTTTTTACTGATAATAAGCCTTTCTTTATTAATATAATAAAAGGTTTGCTTTAAATCAAGTCGCCATGTTTGAAACCACTATACACATAGGTGTATGCATGGTTGCAGCGTTTTGGGCGTAAAAAAATAGAATTTAATAAAAAAACGTATAAAATAACTAAAAAAGAGGTTTTTTTAAGGATGTTCATAAAATATTGTATGCCAATTTAGTGTTATATCAAGAATTTTGTGCAAAAAGAAGGCGGAATAAAGCCAAATTAATGATGGTTTGAATTTCAACTTTGATGATGAATAATGGCATGCTCAGTAGTGACGTCATACACGTGCCCGGTAAAAAAATAATCGCGGAACATCAACGTGCCTCTAGTCACTTCGTTAAAGAAAAACATTTATGCATTTTTAACACGCTTTTATTAGCTTGGGTTGTATCTATCTATCTATCTATCTATCTATCTATGTAACGGAATCTTTGAACCTAATTTTTACCAACTCCCAGCGATTCAATTTCTTTGAAACTTTGCACACGTATCAAGGACCGATGACAATGCAATAATTTAAAAACAGTATCCCGTTATCCTGATTAGGACCGCCAGGATAAATAAATTCCTTTACAGATCCTCTGTGTCCTAATACTACTCTTGACAAAATGGCGAAGGAATTTTTAGTGAATAACTGGAGCATTTTTACATACATACATACATACATACATACATGCATATCGAACTAAAAATGAAAAATAAATAATAGTTTAAAAAACTAAAAAACACGCTTTTATATGCAACCGAACTAAAAATTAGAAAATAATTTTTCATTACAAAGAGTTTGTCATTTCAGAATAAAAGCGTGGGGTGCTTAATATATTAAATGTTATAATTATTCTATTTGCAAATATCTATGAGGGAAAAGTTATGAAAAAGAAAAAAATTGTAAAATGCACCCCACGCTTTTTACTCTGAAGTGACAAACTCTTTGTAATGAAAAATTATTTTCTAATTTTTAGTTCGGTTGCATATAAAAGCGTGTTTTTTAGTTTTTTTAAACTATTATTTATTAAGCTAAATTTGAAGAACAGTTTCGAACACAGAAACGAATTTCCAAAAGGCTTAAATTTCTGAAGAATATTTTTCTAGGGTTAAAATTAAATTATGACCTATATGCATAAACTCATGAACAAATTTCAGGCTAAAGTTAAAGCTAATACTAATACTAAATTAAAGTTCTTCTGAATAAAACAAGCTTTAAGTTGAGGAAAATTGTAGGGTTATGTGGTTTTCAAATTTTGACGCTTTGAAGAAATCATTCCAATTTTCAACGTTTATTTATTATTGAAGCTAAGTTTTAAGTACAGTATCAAATACAAGATCAAATTTCCAAAAGGCTTCAATTTCTGAGGAGCATTTTTCTAGATTAAAATTAAATTACGATCTACCTGCATAAACCCATGAAAATATTGAGGCTAAAGTTAAAACTAATAGCTGAAACCAAATTTAATTTTTCCTTCATAAACCAAGCTTTTTTTGCTTTTTAAGTCACCTATTCCTTTATACAAATCAATAACAACAAAAGTTTCTTGATTTCATTTCAGACAGAATACCACATCACAAGAATAAATATATTAACCAGAAGGATATCTCTTTACCTTGAGCGGAGCAGGCTGTGACCTTCGAGGGCTACTAAACCGAAATTCTAAACCGAAATTGCCAGTGCAGTAGTGAAAGGCGAAGCAACGACTCGGTAACGGTCAATGTATTTTATATAGTTTATTGCGATACGTTTTATTTTTCTGGACTATAATATTCTGTTTAGTGATTTTTCTGTGAATTGTGTAATTAATTACCTATCATGGAAGAAGAAAGAAAAAAAGTAGGCCTTGTTTGCAGTTTTAAAAATTGTAAAAACAAATCCTACGATGATGGTGCGAACAAATTTTACAGATTTTCTCAAGACATTGAAGTATTGTAATACAAAAAAATTAATTCAAAAGTTTGAAAATATCTGCAAAAATACTAGTTTTTTACATCCTTGTGAAAATTTTCCAATTAATTATTTAATTAAATTATTTGGTAGAGTTAGATTATTCCATACACTCAAATGTATAAACAAGAATTTCAAAAATGTTAAAAATAGAAAAATTGTCATATGGAAAAATAAATAGACACTTGTGTAAATTATACAATACATATTTTAAAAAACTGAAGCGTATCCAGAGTAAATATTATGATAGAAATGTCAATTGCCCAACGATTTTATTATTTGTCTGATCAATACCCCAGATTGATGAGAAGATTGGTGCGATCTGGTAGCTAGGACTTACCGAATTATTTTTTAGCTTTTAGTACAATAAAACCGTTTAACATAAAAAGTTTTTTTACATAATTTATTTTCAAGTTTTTAGTTTTGTTGTTAGTTGATACTTCTCATTCTACCAGAACTAACCAACGATTCTATATTGAAGTAGTTGTGGAAAATATGTAATTCGCCATTTTGCAGCAGCGTCCATCTTGAATTTTATTTTTTTATAGTGAGCTCTATTCTACCAACCAAGCCCTTTCATTTGATACCCATATTAAGGTAGTTGTGAGAAAAATATGTAATCCGCCATTTTTGTGGCGGCGGCCATTTTGGATTTTAATTTTTTATAGTGGGTTCTATTCTACCAATCAAGCCCTTCCATTTGATACCCATATTGAGGTATTTGTGAAAAAAAATGTAATCCGCTACCTTGTGGCGGCGGCCATCTTGATTTTTTTTTATGGTGAGCTCTATTCTACCAACCAAACCCTTTCATTTGATACCCATATTGAGGTAGTTGTGAGAAAAATATGTAATCCGCCGTTTTGTGGCGGCGGCCATTTTGGAATTTAATTTTTTTATAGTGGGTTTTATTCTACCATTCAAGCCCTTCCATTTGATACCCATATTGAGGTATTTGTGAAAAAAATATAATCCGCCATTTTGTGGCGGCGGCCATCTTGGATTTTATTTTTTTCATAGTGGGTTCTATTCTACAAATAAAGCCCTTTAATTTGATACCCATATTGAGGTTGTAGTAAAGTATATATGTAATCCGCCATTTTGTATCGGCGGCCATGTTGGATTTACAATCATAAAGAATATGTTATATTGTATTGTCATCAAGACTAAAGAAGTGTACCAAATTTCAGATCGATCGGTCGTCAGGAAGGGGGTCAAATTTCAATTACTAGATTTGACCCAAAAAATAATTCCAAATAAATAACAAACAGGTCAAGTAAAACCGTTTAAAAATAGTTTTTTACATCCTTGTGAACAATTTCCAATTAGTTATTTAATTAAATGGTTTGTTACAGTTAGACTATTCCATACCCTCAAATGGATAAATAGAAACTTCAAAAATATGAAAAATAAAAAAATTGTCATATGCGAAAATAAATAGACACATTTCATAATAATTATTAATATATCTCAATACGACATATTATTAAAGCATCTGTTTTATTTGATTGCATAGATGTTATAAAATGCATTATAATAATATTAAAATATATTTTTAAGAGATAGGCGCCTAAACATGTTAATTTCTTAGGTACGCTCATGAAACGCCTGCAAAATATGCAGTTCGAGGTCATGAGACGCGCTAGGAGACATCAAAGAAGCCGCCTTCGAGATATCCTTCTGGTTAATATATTTATTCTTGTGACCACATTATGTATGCCAAAAATGGTCCCTGGGAAAAGAAATATTCCTTCTTTTGTTTTAGATGGGCAACTGCGGTAAGCCTAATGATATCCTGACATGAAAATAGTTTAGAAAATATATTATATTCAGGATAGGTATACAAATTTCTTCACAACTACGTTCTCAAACTAATTTCCTAAATTAGCACACTACACAAACCACGGATTTTAACTTGATCAACACATCCGAAGCACATAAGCTTGCTAACTAAAGTGGAAAGGGGAAAGAGCTGATATGTTTGACGGAAAGACACCTTGGTTCGCGCATGCTCTATAGAAAACGATTTTGGCGGGAGGCCTAGCTGTCGCTTCTCGGTGTGTTTCTTCTCGGACTCAACAATGTTATCAACAATCTTAGGGTCTTTCCAGTGACGAAAATTTTTGTGCGTCACGCTCCAGGGCTTGAAGCTCTTGAACTGCTCTAAAAAGTTAGTCACTGGAACGCATCCTTAGACAAGGAAAGACAGATACTTTAAGAAATTTTAAAATTTCGTTGTTTTTAACCTTTTTGGCTTTATAATAATAATGTCTTTTTAATATCTAATTCCATTTTAAATAAATAATTTTTAAAAACCATCCTTAATCATAAAAAACACGTTTAAAGCACAAAAACCAAAAGAGGGGTTGGTGCATGAGGGGCAAGGGAAAAAAACGGAGTAGCTCAGGTGCATACAAAGAGAATAGACAAGGATAGAGGATCAATCGCCGTTTCGAAAAGTGGCACAATTTGAAGAAAGGGTCTGCGGGATGGCCGGGCATGCGCATACGCACTCCCAATGTCAAAATCGGCGGTATATTTAAAAACATTGATTTATTGAGTAAATATACATAAAACATTAATAAAAAGTGTAAAATGTGGTTTATACTGAAATTTATTAATATTTTAATGACTAAATATTGGTAATTTAGTGCTAATGGTGTATTAAAATCTATTTGGTAGAAGACTATTTTTTTCTTAGATTGGAATAGGTTAATGTGGAAAAATGTATAGGTATAAATTTTAGGGAAATGAGAACTGAAAATAAAAATCTAAATAGAATTATTTCTTGAAAACTAAACTTTTATTGCGAGATTACTTATTTAGCATAAAAAATGGTACTAAATGTAAAAGAAGTGTATAATTTTAAGAAATATATGAAAATAGCATGCTCAAACTTACCAACCAAATAAATTTTAGATTTATGTTGATCCTATTTAGTTGAAAGGTATTATAGTCTATAAGTTAATATTACCTACTTATACTAAGAAAAGCGTAGTAGGATTTCAGTTTCCATAGGCCACTGTGCTTGGTCCATTTTATTCGATATCTACATACTTGTTTTTTTAGGTATGAGGAAGCAGATAAGATTGTAGGTTTTAATTAACAATGAAAATTTAAGTTTTCACATTACTGGATACTTATTTTGAAATAAAATACTTTTGTAAAAGAAGCTCAAAAATGCTCGTTATTGCAGAAAAAAATCCTAATCCTAAACATCTTTTTTCCACAAATTTTCAATATTGACAAAAATAAGTGTACTTTCCTCTTAATATAAATTTATATTTTTTAAGATATTTCATATACCTACCACTGAAAACAATTAATATCGAATGGTTAAATTTTTTCGTAAAATTAATATTAAGTTTGCCTTATGGTACGAACTTAAGTAGACACACTCTATATCTTGGTTTGTACCTTACTGGGTCAGTTATTAAGTTTTTTAAGTGTTTAGGCTTTAGGCCTTTTTATTTTTCGCTTTAGTATAATTTTTATCACTATTAATACTTTTTAAACTTATCATTTGTCTGACTTTTACAGTTCAAGCAAATTTTTTAAATAGAGTGACGCACACAGAAATCCTCTATTGGTTCATTGTGCTTTTACCTCCAGCAAGATATTCATTAAATATATTTTACGGATGTATATAAAATAATAAGGTATATAATGTTTTGTTACATAAATAAATCCTAGATAAAGTGTTAATTTGTTTTTATTTAAAAAAAACAACGTAAATAATTTAAAAATAATTTATTAAAAAAAACCCATAAATTTCCACAAATTTTGTTTCAATAATTTATATCAAACACAGGTCACACGTAAAATCAAACCGAATAAAACACAAAACAAATATACAGCCACAACAATCACAAAACATCAGCCATATTGAACATGTGAAAGTCAAGAGTTTTGACATTTATAACAGCCAATAGCAAGCCGGAAAAACAACCTCCCATGCGCATGACGAGTAATCCCGCTGTGTTAAGTTAACCATCAAACCGGTGAAAGTTGGCAAGATATTTGGCTGATAGTATTGCTTAAGCAAGAATAAAATAAAACTTTGACGAGCTCTTTTGGCCGCTGAACACAATCACCAGTCGCAGGTGTGTGCCATTTCTTAATTGGTGGGGGTAAATCAACTGTTTCTTTCCCTGAGCTACTCGGGAGCGCTCTATTTGCGTCACTGAAAAGCCACTCTTATCTAAAGCCGCGTCCTCACATGCAGCTCAACACTGTTAAGCCACGTACAGACTTCGATACAATCGGCGAAAACATTTGTTGGCCGACTGTATCTTGAATGTTGCACATCGGTCGGCCGACTTGTTGCAAACGCCATTGCAACATCGGTGGGCGTTTTCATCCAAGGAATCGGCAAGTCGCCTGTTTTCCATTTAATATGGAAAACTTCGGCTGGTTTGTACGAGCTTTAAAACTAGTGTGGACGCGAAACACTTGTATCTGCAAATGTTGGCCAACTTTCTTGCTGAAAAATTTTTTAGACAAGATACAGTCGGCCGACAATGTTGTCCCGATTGTATCCAAGTCTGTACATGGCTTTATTAACAGGCTTAAGCCAGCTGTCCATGAGAGCGGTTTTCCGCTCGCGGATGATAATTCAGCGTTGTGATTGGTTAGTGCAAATTTAAAATGCTTTTCTCGCCATTTACTACGCGGATCCGCAAAAAGTTGAGTTGAAGTTAACTTTTTGCGTTTTTCACTCAGATTGTGCGGGATTTTTCAAATTAATAGCCAGGAACTATAACCCTTGAACTAGTTTGATGAGCTTGATGATAAAAAAACAACAAGACGTTAAAGATCCATTTTAAATAAAAGAAGTGTTATGGACGACATTAACTACACTTTGTAATTATTTACTACTATGATATTTGGCGAAAAAAAAAAGATATTTATCCTACTTTCAATACGACCAAAAAGACAAAAAGGAGGCACAGGTTTTGGGTTAGAAAAATGTTGTTAGAAAGAAAAGTTTATAGCCAAAATTATACTTTATTAAAGAAGTGAAGACAACATGATGATGAAAAACACTTCAATGATTTAAGAATGTCAAAGGAGCATTTTGACAAATTGTTACAGAAAGTTGAGTAAACTATTAGCAGGTCCCACACAGTTCGTGAGCCAACAACTGCAGGCGAGCGTCTAGCTTGTACTCTAAGGTAAATATAGGTAACAAAAAAGTGTATGTGGTAAAGAAAAGACTAAGACAAGCTATTAACCAAAGTCGCCTAATTTTTACATAATAAAGTTAAAATTGTTTATTATTATCCATTATCCAATCCATTTACCATCCCACAGACAGATGATGATTGACATCTAGTGACCTTCACAACCGTAGTATCAACCAAAGAAAATTCTAACATGTAAAATCCACCATATTCAAAACAAAACCTTTATTATTATTTCCTGAGATTTCAATACTTGATGGCATAAGGCACTCATAGCAACAATCATTCACCTCAAATTTTTTATTTATGAACGATTCATAGACGATTCTGCCAAACTGGAGTTCACATTGCTGACATAAAGAACATAATTTTTAACGCCAGAGCTGTTCCCCAATGTTCCCAAAAAACGCCCGGAGCTTTTCACGACCCATCTCTAACCCAAGATCAATTTGAAAATGCCCTGGAGATTGAAATTTCCTTTCTCAACAGAACCTTATCTTAAGACCACTTTACAAGCAAAGAAGAAAAATGTTTTTCTTTTAGGTTATGTCCCATTCATTTTATGCTTGTCGGTGTTTTGGTCTAGATTGGAATTTTAAAATATTGGGATATTTAAGAAATATAAATAAATTGTCCCAAGTCTATAGTGTAGTAAAGAAGTATCCCTTTCGAGATGCCCAGTTAACAACTAAAAATGCAGTTTTTAGTGTTATTATGTTTACTTTTCAATTTTAATTTGGTTGCCTCATTTGGAAAAGACAGTTTTACAGAGGAATTACTAATTAAACCCTTATTTAGTGAACAATTGTATGCTCACTTTCAGTTTAATACTATTTGGAATATAGATCCTGAAAATGAGAAGTGTAAGTATTAACATGACATAAGTACATATTTTCACTTTCTTGGACTTCCATTGTAGTGGGGGAGCCCATGATGCTCAATGGGGATTTACTCGAGAGACCTGTTGGATTGCAAAAGCTTATAAATAGCAATTTTTCTATTTATTTCGCCCGAGATTTCACCCTTTTTCTATAAAATTGCAAATTATACAAGAGGGGGCAGCATGATTCAGGCAAGTACAAAATTATCTATCAAAAAAGAAAATCCTCCAACAATTAATAACCTTCTCAACGAATGCTTGCACTGTAGTATACCATACCTAGACGATAAAATTCACATCTTTCTAATTTATATTCATCCCTCATCAAAAATTGAAGAAAGTATTTTTATTAAAGCTTCACTGTATAAATATGCAATAATCATTGGCGATTGGAATTTTAACAAACGAAAAGATAAACAACTTTCAGAATTTTTAAAAAACAGTAGTTTTGAAAAGGCAACCACACAACCTACTTATCCTGCAGCAAACACTACCCCAGATGCACTGATATATACAGCAAACCTTAAAAATAGTATCAAAGATATTAAACTAATTCCAGATATTGGTTCTAACCACCTTTCGATGCAACTAGTACTAGAAACACATAATATACCTCCAGATCCAATACAATTCAGGTGGAATTACTCAAAAACAAATATGGAAAGAATAAACTTAGAACTAGAATCATATATAGAAGAACATGGAGATAATATAAATGAAGAATACATTAGGCAGCTTATTATAAAAATTCAGTCACTAATCGAACAGTACACACCAAAGTTTAATCAGAACCAGTTTGCTTACCCTTTGCCAAGATATATAATTACGTTGATAAAACATAAAAGGCGTATGTATCGAGAATATTATGCAGCACCTGATCCGGAAACAAAAGCAAAAATTAATTCATTTAATAAAAACATCCAGAAACTTATTTTTGAGTATAAAAACATACTTGGCTCAGTACATGCAGAGAAATCAATGAAGATCATGGAAGGAATTTTTACCAAAAAATCAAAAACTATCCCGCTACAAAACAACACAAGCGATGCCCGAATTGGAAGTAAATGGTATTATCTATAGCACCGACAGTGAAAAAGCGCAAAAATTCCAAGAATACTACACAGAACACTTTAGTGAATCAAACCTTCCCTACTTTGACGAGGACCATAAGAATTTTATCAAACAGTGGCACCGAATTTACCTGCAGACACATGAAGTAATGCCAAATATTGTTATAGAACCAGATGAATACTATACAATACTGCACTCGCAAAAAATAGTGCTCCAGGTTCCGATGGTATTCCTTGGCAAATAGTGAAACAGCTCTCAGTGACAAGCCATAATCATCTAATCAAAATAATGGAATACTGTTTAAATAACTGCATATTTTTAGACATCTGGAAAGAAGGTACAATAATTAACATCCCTAAGGCTAACAGCGACCACAAATTACCTCAAAATTACAGACCGATTACGTTGCTACCTGTTCTAGGAAAGTTATTTGAAAAAATTATAAAAAACAGATTACTTCAAGCCATACAGAATAGAATTCCGAGGTACCAGTTTGGTTTTTGTGAGGGCTGTTCTACTATTCATCCATTATCTATCCTCTGCTCCAACATACAAACAGCTAAACATCAAAACTTAAAATCTGCAGCGCTTTTTCTAGACATTAAAAAGCATTCGACAGTGTTTGGCATGAGGGACTTATATACAAACTACACAG
Source organism: Listronotus bonariensis (assembly GCA_014170235.1). NCBI lineage: Eukaryota > Metazoa > Arthropoda > Insecta > Coleoptera > Curculionidae > Listronotus > Listronotus bonariensis. Next base: position 11,553 of record JACEGR010001139.1, read on the forward strand.
ACTTCAGGTGCCAGGGTATCTTATCAAATTAATCAAAGAATTTCTAAACACTAGAACACTAAGGATAAAAATAAACAATATTCTATCTGAAGACTTCGTCCCAAAACAAGGTGTACCCCAGGGTTCCCCACTCTCACCCATACTATATAATATTTATTGCTATGATATGACACTTGATGACATCAACAATGGAGGCAATTCCTATCTACTACAGTTCGCAGACGATACAGCTATAATTGCACATAACTCCACAACAAGCAGATCTGCAGAAACGCTGCAAACTTCTATAGTTTCAGTGGAAGAATGGTTTAAAAAATGGAGACTTGAGGTAAATCCAGCAAAATCTCAGTTACTTCTATTTAACCATAAAGTGACAGCTAACTCCCCTCAAATAACATTATGCAATCAGGGTATAAGACCTAAAGATACTGCCAAATACTTGGGTATCCAACTGGACTCCAAGTTAAATTTCAAAAGTCATACCTCCATCGTTAAGACCAAGATCAAAACTCGTGCAAAATATTTTCGATCTTTAACATTTAAAAATGAGGGAATTAACACAAAAACAGCAGCGAAAATATATAAATCGATCTGTAGACCAGTATTGGAATACGCTCACGTGTTATTATGTAATGCCAGACCATCAGTACTAAAAAACATAAGTGTAGCCGAAAGATCAGCCTTAAGAACAATTTCAAAAATACGTCATCCTGAAAATCCCCTACACAATCCCAGCAACCAGCTCCTATATCAAAAAACAGAAATCCAGCCTATCGAACAAAGGTTAATAGACCTGACAAAAAGTTTGCAGCAAAACCAAAAAATATGGAGATAATCGAACAGCTATGTTTAACCAGAGATAACAGAAACTCCATGGCAGGAAGCAGTTGGTGAGATCTCGGAATGGTATATCTGGGGTGCTTGATATTAAACATGGAATTCCACAGGGCTCAGTGTTGGGTCCTTTGCTCTTTCTTCTGTATATAAACGATCTGGCTACGATTGGTATACGTGGCCAATTTACCTTGTTTGCCGATGACACTACTATTTTGTGGTTGGGTAGAGATGCAGCTGATTTGATGCGGGTCGTCCTACAGGATTTGGAGAGTGTACAGACATGGTGCAACTCAAACTTTTTAAGTCTTAACGTCAGTAAAACCAATATATTGACGTTTAAATTTGATCCAGCCCCGGATGTTGACTATCAAATTGTAAAGAAATCATCCACAAAATTTCTTGGCCTCTGGATTGATGATAGATTAAAGTTTGGTGATCACATCTTTAACCTGACCGCCAAGTTGGCATCTGCTTGCTATGCTGTTCGTGTGGTATCCAATGAGTTAGGCAATTTCATGGCAAGAAATGTATATTTCTGTCTGATGGAATCACATTTAAGATACGGCATTCCATTTTGGGGTTTCTGTAGTCAGTCCCATTTTAATTCCGTTTTCATTTTACAGAAGAGAGCTGTTCGATATGTGTGCGGTGCGAAGTCCAGGGATCACTGCAGACCCTTGTTTATTCAACAAAAATTATTAACTTTACCTTGCATATTGATTATTGAAACGGTGTCTCTTGTTTTTAAAAGATGCAGGGAAAATCAGCAGATTCATCATTATGCGACAAGAACAAGTAATGACTTATCCTTGCCCATTCCAAAATCTACTCTCACCAAGAACTCTCTAATATATGAAGGTCTTAAGATGTACAATCATCTGCCTGCATTGATTAAGAATGCAGCCAACTTAAAAATGTTTAGGAGGATGTTGAAAAATATTTTGTTACGAAAGGCATATTACACCTTGGATGAGTATTTTAGGGATAGCTTATAGCTATGTTTGTTTTTTAATTCCTAAGTTTGTCGTTTTTTACTATTTTTATGATATTGTATTTTTTTATTAATTTTTTGCTGTTTTTTACTATTTTACTGTGTTTTTATTACTATTTCACTGTTTTCTTTTTTGGCCAGTAGTATATTGTTATTAATTATCATTACTATTTTTTATGACCCTGTATAGTTTTAAATAAAGCAGCCAACTTAAAAATGATGTTAAGAAATATTTTATTACTAAAGGCATTTGATGAGTTTTTAAGGGATAGCTTATGGCTATGTTTGTTTTTTAATTCCTAAGTTTGTCTTTTCTATTTTTATGATATCGTATTGTTTTCTATTAGTTTTCTACTGTTTTTTACTATTTTACTATTTTATTGTGTTTTATTACTATTTTACTGTTTTTTTTTGGCTAGTATATTGTTATTATTTATTATTACTATTATTTATGACCCTGTATAGTTTTAAGTATATATTATTTTTATGGAAGCTTGTCAATAAGATTTTGTCTTATGATGAATAAAGCGATTTTTGACTTTGACTTTGCTTTTAAAATATTTAAAAGTTAAGCTTCAGAAATTTTATGGAGAAATGGGGTAAAATAAATAGAAAAATGGGTAGGAGGTAAAAATCAAATATTTAGTGCCACTACAGCGGAAAACTCAAGAATTGCTTGCAAAAAGAAGGGGGAATATGTTAAATTTAGGATAGTTATCTATTCAAGTTTAATGATGAATATCTCGAGAACAAAACATTGCCAACTAAAATTTCTTACAGATTCATAATAAGCATCCTAAAATAAATCCAGTATGCCATAAGTCATCAATTCGGTATGGTGTCCGATAAGTAAACAATTACATTTTTTATTTCTGCAATATTTAAAAAAACCACTGTTTAGTATTATTTATTTCATTATAAACAAAGGTCTTAAATAAAGTACTACATAATTAACCCAGTTATTTATGATGTAAAAATTGGCTTTTTATCATCATCAATAAAGAGAATTTCATTGTTCATATTGATTTCACATTTTTTATATTTAAATGTAGATGTTGTATAATGTGATCATGCAAAATATCATTTCTGGTTTCAATTTTATCAAGCACCTTAAATAATGCATCAAGTTGATTGTCCAATCTTTTAAATTTGTTAGGCACAATGTCTTCACTTGAGTTATCAATGGCAAGACTATCTTGAGATGGATAATGGTTATTTAAAACATTAAATTCAAAGCTATCAATTGACGTTCTTGTTACATTTAAATTTTTTGTAATTGATTCTCTATCCATTTTTTATTGTAAGAATATGAAGTTACTATATGAATATTACTGGAAAATTTAAAATGCTATTCGACACAGTTCACATAATTCTACATGACTCAAAATAAAAATTGTCAACTTTTGGCAGGTATTGCGGGTCATGCAATATACAGTATTAATTGTAATACCGGCTTCTGGTGCTAACAGTGGAGTAAAACAATAGCTGAATGACACAAATTTTCTTTTTCCAATTTTAGGCAGGGCAAATACAGGGTGTTCGGAAAGGCAAGGTCAAAAATGATAGGGGTGATAGATTGAGCCAAAATAATGTTAGTACTTCATATAAAAAAGTTCTATTGCGCTTCTTTATGGGAGTTATTGACCTTTAAAGTTGTTACAATAATAATCATATTTGGGCATTTAAATTAACTCATACCAATGCTTTTTCTATAGGCAAATGATTGCGCAGTAAGGCAGAATTATACACGGTGGGACGAATCAACTGCTCATCATAGTCAAAAAGTTGCCTGCACAAGTTAAAAAAAACTGACATATTTTCTTTGAAGGTGGTAGACAATATTGTGTGTTCAATAATACTCTTTTCTTGGACTTTAATTGTCTTTTATTTTTAACTGATACACGACGTTTCAGATGGTGTCAATCTCCAACCGTTTTCAGGTGATAACAGTTATCTTTTGAAAACAATACACAGTTCTTTGTGTAGTAATAGAGAATGCACAGTTCTCTTTGTAGTAATAAGGATTTAGTAATGATAATCCTACTGTGTTTTTACACAAAATAATTCACAGAAAAGAAGTAAACATACCTACTTGTAGGGACAATCTCTGTCATTTATGAAAAGCAGTTGACTGTCTGTCCCATAAAAAGCTAATACAGAAACATTAAAATTTTTATGAATCTAATGAAAATTTAGTCTCCACTTTATTAAATAAATTCACCAATAAAAAGCGGGTGCCCAAGGTTAATTTAAACTTGTATTTCAGATCATCACAGTCACTTGTTTCCTCGCGCTATTGGAGAAATAATAGAACGACATAATGTCCAAGAACTTCATATTAGTTTAACTGGAGGCCTTTGGAGATATGAAACCTGGGGTTATCCAGTTGTTGATGCTGCACCAGGTGCGGAAGTATGGGCGTGGTTTAAACCCGACACCGAAGAAGTTGATAAAAATTGGAAGCTACTAGCCAATACCTTATCTGGTTTACTTTGTGCCTCATTTAATTTTGTGGATGTATCCAACACTATAAGCCCCGAATTCTCATTGAGACCTAGAGGTGCTGTGGATTGGTCTAGTGTTAATAATACATTTATAAGGTAATCTATTTATTTATGATTAAAGAGTAGAAAAGCTAGGTAATCTAATTGCCAAGTTTTTGTCCAACAATATATTCTATGTGGCAGCCCCAATATCCTACTTTGAGATCACAGTGCCAATTTCACCCTAACGATTGAAAATGAAGTCAGAAGTTGAGGCCACCTATATGTCCAGCATTACATTCTTTACTTACTTTTTGATTTCTGGTAATTTTTAATTTTAAAACTTAGATCCCTTAGCAGAACTTCGTCAAAATAAATTTTCTCATTCATTCATTCGAAATGAATCGGAGCAAAATTAAAAAAGTTACATCAGTTTAAGTAACCACTTTTTGCATGACTCTTATGAACATTTCAGTTTAATTTTTTAGTGCTCAGAACTTTAAAGCACTTTTCCCAAAACTTCAGAACTACTGTACCGATTCTTCTGAATTTTTTACCGTTATTTCGTTACATATACAGGGTTTTTCCAAACTACGGTACGAAACTTAAGAGGGTACTATTAAATATCTATAAATTTGGGACACCTATTTAATGTAATAAGGTGCTTGTAAAGCTTTGCCTAGGTTAGGATTATTGGGTCCAGTAGCGTCTCGGTGGGCACCACAGCCAATATTTTTGTGAAAAAATATGTAAGTACGCCACTGACTTTTTATGAAGTTTTAATATTTTTTCTGATTAAGCAATTAACAATTCAACTTTTTAGTCTCTTGTATTTTCTTCGTATCTAACTTCGTTTAAAAAAAATATATATTAAATTTTTAATTTCTTCTAAACAGTACCCATAGATAACATGATATAAAAATAAAAAATAAAAATATAACAAGTATTTGCCTTAATATAAATAAGCAGTCGTGTATTTTATCGCAAAATGTCATTTTCCCTATTAGAACTAAGGTCAAAATTGTTTATTTTTAAATTTTTGATTTTATTTTGTTGTTTAATGCTACATTTTAGAATGACTTATAGTGGCTTCAATTTTTTTCTCAAACATGAAGCGACATATAAAGAAAATGCAAGGGAATAAAAAGTTGCATTTTTATTGCTTAATCTGGAAAATTTATAAAAACTTAGTGGCGTACTTTTTTTCTTAATAATATTGGCTGTAGTGCCCACTGAGACGCCACTTGGCCCTATTGTCTTAGTTTAGATAGAGCTTTACAAGTGCCTTATTACATTAAATAAGTATACCGAATTTTATCCAGATTGGTTTTTAAAAACTTTAGCGTCCTGTATCTCAGATATAAAGCGAGTCCAGACATATGTTTAAAGAAACTTTTTTCATTAAAATACATAAGGAATCACCTCCTTAAGTTTCGTACCCTAGCTAGGAAACACCTCGTGTAGATGTAGATTTTTTAAATTTGTTAATATTTTTTATTTTTATAATGAAAACCCTGTACGCGATTCACTTTTAATTATTAATTTTTCTTATGCGTTATTTTAAAAAGCTAAAAAAACTAAAATATAGTACATTTAAACGATCGCCTTTTGATCTTAGAATAGGCACGATATCAGTTTTTTAAAAATTGTTCTATTATCTTCAGAAATATGAACTATTTCCAAAACAAAATATATTTGCCAAAAATATTAGTTTAGTAGGAGAAAATAGGATTTTAATTAAAAGTGTTAAATTCCCACTAAAACAGACAACTATCATGTAGTCGCTGTTTATTTGGATGTGACATCACCAATAAACAGGGGTGTTTACAAAAGCTGTTAGTGGCAATGCTACTTCTAGTGGGTGTATGCTCTAAAGGTAATACGTCAAATAAGGAGCTCTAAATCAAAACACGGTTTTTGAAAAACACAATTTTAAGTATAATAAGAGTATCATACAATTTTTATTCTGCGTTTTATTATTTGTATTTATGGTTAAAAAGGTTTTTAATCAAAATAAATTATATTATAATTATACATATAAGTATATCATATTTCGATTTAAAAACTTTTTAAATATCATAAAGAGAACCCAAGCCCTAAAAATTAGTGGGTATTCTAAAAATTTTGTTTACCAAAAACTGCCTTTTGTTTTGGAGCTTCTTAAATAACAATCATTAATTTATGATATTCAGATCGATATGACCGCTATGAAACCGTTCTTTATTTAAAACTGGAGGAGAGTGAGGAAATTTTTGTCGTTCCTTTATTACATCTGTACGCATCCGATGGCCCTTGATTTGATTGAGGAATTTTGACAGAAGTGAGAGATTAATCTTGCTTTGAGGTGACAAATTACTTGCTTTGAGGTTAAGTTAGTTGTTTTATTTTGTTTTTGTAATACAAATTTCCAACTGATTTGCACAGTTCTTACACTTTCCCAAAAAGATGAGCTTGCAGAAGTAGAAATCTTTGACCCCGAAAATAAAAATGTTTTTCTTGCAGAAAAAAAAGAATATTTATTTATTTACGGGTATAAACCCCTTTATACAAATTTACATGGTTTACCAATAAATTAAATATGCACAATAATTAAGTAATTCTTATAAATTGCACTAAAAATAAATAATCTAATGTTATTACATCACACATATCACAGTTCAAGACGCATCACAATTTTTTTAAATAAATTAATGGAGGAACTAAAAGAGTCTTTGTCTACCCTATTTCCATTCATAAGAGTTCTTGTGATCAGAGAAAACCTGCCATAGTTGCTTCTATGAAAATCTACAGCAATAAGAGATTGTTCTCTTGTGTTCCTTGGTGGAACACGAAAATTAATTTTATTTAAAAGGCTTTGGCAATCAATCCTTCCATTAATTAATTTAGCAGAAAAAATATATTCGCTTTTATACTGGTTTCGCCAGGAAGTCCAATTTCAGTCTAAAAAAACATCTGTAAAAGCAAACAATAAATACCAGCAAAGTAAAAAAAAGGTTATGTACTTTCACCTGATATTTTATTTGCGTTCGTTAATTGCCGATCGCTTCGTCTCATCTAAAACGACGTCAACAAAATACAAGGATCTAGGTACACCGTACGATTATCGACTGGAATATATTGCGGCTGCGCATTCGTCTCGCGTGACGTGAAACATGTTTTCTTGCCAAGTCGTGAAAACGTATATACAAATTTCTTGACGATATGGTGAAGGTTTAATAGAAATAAAACAAATTAATTTAGTTATGCACCAAGCATCAAGTAATATAAGTATATAGTTAGTTATCTAATTGTAGCTTAATTTAATTTTGTAGTTATTTTTTCAATAATTGTAATAGTCATTGTAAAATGGGAATCCCGTATAATAATAAATAAATAAATAATATTATTATATTAATATACGAACCTAACTTACATACAGTATGAATGAAGGACAAAAAAACAAACGTGAAAGATATGAACAAAAAAGTGGATGATGAATTAGTATTCCTTTTCTGTGTGCGAATAAACATATTTTATTTAATATTAATTTTTTTTATAGAGAGGTTACCGTAATTATTACCTTCCTAGAAGGTATTGAAATTATGTAATAAAATATGTCATTAAATAAACCTCTTGCTTTTTTTTATAAAAAAATAAAATATAAAACTAAAAACAAAACCTACTTAGGTAACTTATAATGTTAATATAATTAATATGAAGTGCAAGTAATAATAAAAATAATCCGTGAAATGTGAAATGAGTATTGAAAAATGGTTAAGTACAACATGAAATTACTAAAATACGACTAATGCGCAGCCGCAATATATTCCAGTCGATAATCGTACGGTGTACCTAGATCCTTGTCAACAAAATCTCGTCGCATCTGAGAGGCAATTGCAGAACGCGTCTATTGAACGCACTTTAACTTCTCGTGACGTCAATCACTCTGATTGATGTTTTCGGATTTACGGCAAGCTTTTTATTTTATAATTTATTTTTTTTTAATTAAATATTAACTTTTATTACATTGTTAAAATAACCAGATGTTTTACAATCCATAAATTTTATTTAATATAATGAATTCTAAATAAATCATTTTTGGATGTTCTCATCGTGCCTATTGTACTAACGACTCATTCAGTATAATGACGATGATGATTTAAACAAAAAAGATAATTTTGATTAATCTCAAAACCTAAACTGTTTATTTTTGTCTGGAAAAAACACCTAGTGAGTACAGTTGCCATGGTCTCTGACTTTTGGAATGTATGTAACTAATACATTTTTTATTTAGGTAGTTTTATTACACGAAAATTAATTCAATCATGGTGCGGTTCTCCTAGCCTAACCTTAAGCTAGCAAAGAGCCGTTTTTTTTCTGAGAAAACGACAGAAAACAGTACTGTATCTTTAAAATGAGCATAAAAATCAAGGTCTATACTTATATAGAGCATTAAAAATCTAGAAGATGTGGTGTCGCAAGTTATGTAAAAAGAACACGAAATTTTACCATAAATCTAAAATGACGATGGCGAACTAAAAAAATAGTACTGTAGTTGGTAATTACGTTATTTTCAGGTATGCAAGTTTGCCGCGTGAAATTGTCTGCACTGAGAATTTGACCCCCTTTAAGAAGTTACTGCCATGTGATTCCAAATCTGGTTTGGCGTCATTACTTAACTCAGGATATATTCACAACACTAGATATCACTCCATTGGTCTGCATCTGCGTCAGGTTTGCCGAACAGATAGTTGTGAATCTGTTGCACTAGATTTACAACTATCTGTATCATTAGTTTACGATTATGCTATTTTGGGCACAAAAAATTGGTCTTTTAAGAAACTCTTTGGTCAAGGTCTGAATGGAAAATGCCCTCTTGCTCAGAGAAGTAACGTTTTTGTGGATTTATCGAGCTCTTCTAGACATAGTTTTCAATTAACGCCCGATCCAAATGAAGTAATCACTTCTATAAGAGGTGGTTATGTTAGTGATTTCTGCAAAGTTTGATGTGCCTCCATACTTTTTAGTGTTAGTGCTAAATACAGTGATGATTTTGAGTTGACCGTTAATAATCCTCCAGCTTTACATGCCAACCAATACTTGACAGGATATGGGCAAGAAAGAGGAGGTATTGTAACAAAAATATATAATAACCATTGGGCTAGCTTAGACGTTGTTTTACTGCAAAATATTGCTTGGTATGTGCCAGTATACCTACATACTTTAAAGATTATTTCAAATGGTGAAACCATTAAGCCTACAATATTAAGATATGCCCCAGGGAGGCAAAGGGAAAAGCCTTATTATATTGAAGTTGTCTTGAGGGTTCCACCGCGTTCAGAGACGTCTGTATCAATAGATTTTGACTATGTGTTTTTGAAATGGCAAGAATATCCTCCCGATGCAAATCACGGATTTTACATTGGTTCTGCAATTGTATCTAGCTATTTACCTTTAGCTAAAAATTATTCTGGTTTACCTCAAGATTCATCTACAATATATGGAAGCTTTAATGCTTCCCGTAGTGGATATTTGGTACAAGTGCGAACTGAAAATATGGTCATTACGCTGCCAACTCCAGATTTTAGTATGCCTTACAATGTAATTTGTCTTGCTTGTACGGTGGTAGCATTGGCCTTTGGGCCCCTACACAATATTACCACTAAAAGGCTAATTTTAAAGAAGAAAAATGAAGTTAAACTGTTGGAAAGAATAAAAAATAAGATTTTAGAAAAGTTTAAAAGAAAGGAAGTCAGTAAAGAGAAGGAGGATTAAAAATTTTTAAAATCTGAGTTGGGATGCAAATTTTGTTTCTTGATTAAAATGTATATTTGAATGTGTTGTTGTACTGTATCTAATTTTGAATGTGATAAATCACTGATCTCGATGGATGCCAATGTTATTACCTGCGCGAAACAAGTTACATTTCAAAAATGGGTTTGTGCGCAAGCAAATCGAGGGTGAACACGCCTGGCGCCAAACAGACTATCCGCATTATCGGAAAGAATTTGTCGACGGCGTCTTGGTTTTCTCTTCGGAGTACGGAAGCTAATGAGCGTCACGGTCAGACCGCAGGCGGACGGTACGGGGTGCCGGTGTTTGTATTTTGCCACGGCTTTTAAGTGCGCATGTTCGTCCATCCTCGATTTGTTTACTGCGCGAGGTCGTAAAAATCCGAAAAATGCTTTTTGCCACTGCGGATCTAAATATAGGTTATCTATGTGATAAATAAGTATCTGTGAAATTTGAGTTCAGATGTAAATTTTCTTTAATGATTTAATTGTATATTTGAATGTGTTATTGTACTGTATCTAGTTTTGAATTGATCAAAAATAGGTATCTGCAAAATTTGAGTTCAGACTTCAGATATAAATTTTCTTTGCTGATTTAAATATATATTTAAATATGATGTTGTATTGTATCTTATTTTTAATTGATGGAAAATAAGTATCTGTAAAATTTGGGTTCAGATGTAAATTTTGTTTTCTGATTTAAATGTATATTTGAATGATTTTTTTATACCGTGTCTAACTCTGAATCGACAAAAAATAAGTATCTGTAAAATTTCAGGTCAGATGTAAATTTTGTTTACTGATTAAAATGTATGTTTGAATAATTTTTTCTACTGTATTTAATTTTAAAGTGATAAAAAATTATTATCTGTAAAATTTAATTTCAGATGTAGATTTTGTTTCCTGATTTATATGTATATTTGAATGTGTTTTTGTACTGTATTTAATTTTGAATTGATAAAATATAAGTATTTGTAAAATTCGAGTTGAGATGTAAAGTTTGTTTCTTGATTTAAATGTATATTAGAATGTGTTTTTGTACTGTATCTAATTTTGAACGGTGAAATAAATAGATTTATTACAAATATTGTATTTTTTCCCGAAATTGCACGGATTTTTCAAGTGAAGAATACCGTAAAGAAAAGTAAAATTATGGCACATATTGTTTGTTTGGCGTGTGTGCCATGTTTTCAGATAAGCCATATTTAAAAAAAAATTATGTATTGAAGGTTTAACTCGCAAACAATATATTATAAAAAAAAGAAATTATTATTATTATTAACTTATTAGTATGAAGTAGTCCCTCCTCCAAAATTTATATCTTGCGACATATGAGGTACTGCGGTTTGACGCTCAATATGCCATTTTAACACACATTATTTGTCTGTAGTTGGGTTTTATTACACTGTATGAAACCAACTAGCCATAATATTTTTAAAAGATATAATTTTTTATGGTTTTTAGAGTTTGCTAATGATACTTGTCAAAAACTTGTCAAAAATATTATTATTTTAAACAAATACAGCAGATGACTGATTTTATATTTTTAGCATTACCTTTTGACAGGTATCATATAACACACACATACATAATTGTTTTGACAAACGGTGTATTTTTGAGAATATTAAGAAATAAATAATAACCAACTAAATAATTAAAAACAGAAAATAAGATTCAAGCTTTTTTATTAAAAATCTTAGTGAACAAGTAAATGGGACTAGTTCTTCTTACAGTTTTAAATATGTATTTATCATGAGACAATTACAACTTAAATACATTAGAATATATTTTTATCCTTAAGATTACTAAATTATACATTAGAAAAATTAAAATAAGATACAACATTGGGTTTTAGGCCTCTTCTTATAATATTATTACTAAGAATAAATAATGAAAAAGAAAATGCACTCACATTTTTCTTTTTAAACGGTTTTATTTAGCTCGCCCAGTTTATTTGTTTGGGTCAAATTTATTTAGGAGCATAACCCTCAATATGAATTTGAAATAAACTTTTAGTTTTTTTTTTTTAATTTTTTTAAATATTTTTTACGTATAAAATATTGACTGTTTAGTCGTCCTTATTTCGTTGGCAATATCACGAAGTGGCGTATCTCAAAAATATGAAAATTGGCTAAAGCCGATAATATTGCCTAAAACAGTTGCTTCTTAATATCACGAATTGGCACAAGTTAGATTCTGATATCTTTATTGTTATAGGAATATGATAGTAAACTTATATTATTTTACTAAGACATGCAAAAACTACTTAAAAATTACTCTTCTGAAATTAAAAGAATGAGATACGCCACTTCGTGATATTGACGACGATTTATCATAGTGATATGAAATCCAATAAGTTGTCAATCAATCAATTTTGTTTAGATCTGCATGTGTTTCCTAAAACTATTTACTTTTTATAGTTTTTTTAATAAAAAATGTTAAAAAAATCACCACCTAAAAATACGTGCTTTATAATAATAAAGTCAAATAACCAAAAAATCCGCACAACAGTTTTTTGTTTTTATCCAAACACCGCAAGAATTTTTTACCAAAATATTTTATCGCGAAAACAATAGGTCTGCAGAATAAGACCACTTTTCATTTATTTTTTTGCAATTTTAAAAGCCAGATTAGGTTATTGAAACATATTAACATTAAAAAAAAAAATGAAAATTGCTTGTTTATTTGGATCAATTAGAATTTGTTACTGCATATAGATATTGGAACAAAAAAGATACTTAGATTAGATTATATTAGCTTGGAGGTGGATTGTAATCCTCTAGCACTGCAACCTGCTCAGGTTTATTGTGTATCCTCCATCAATATGTTAGAGCTAGCTATCCAAGATCTTTTAATCAAACTCCACAAGCTTGAAACTGGCTTCCTGGTAAATGTTGCCGCTTTAGGTTTTTCCTCACCAAGCCTTGCAAACCGCAGACGACAAAGGGCTTCACAGTAGCACCATATGTGTTCTGCGGTTTCTTCTTCTGGTAGAACCTGCATAAATTTTCTTCTGCCAGGCCTATTGTTTCCAGGTGTTTATTTAGTCTGCAATGACCTGTTGGTTGACCCACGTATAAATAATTTTTACTGCTTTCCGGTTGTAATTCAGAAGGTCTTTACTTACTTGGCTACATTTTTTTTTGTGGAAACATCATGCAAACTAAATTAAATAAAAAAATAAAGGATTATATTAGTTCATTATTAACCATTTTCATAGAGTTAATTAAACACTTCTGTTAGTTCAAGGTGCTATACATAAAATTGGATTTTCTTATACTATTTAATGTGATAAACATCAAATCTCCAGTTATATTCTTAATATTAATTATTTATATTAATCTTAATATTTATTATAATCACAGTATTTGTTACATCAGTATTACTATATTAATACACTTTACAAAACTAGTTACTAAATAAAAAATGTTTAGGTCTTTTTAGAAACTTATTACGTGGAAAATGCAGCTTTCATTTTGAAAATAAAGAAAATGTTTTTTAATATACACGTTAATAGTCCTAGAGTCCCTTGCATTTTCTTTATTAACTCATTAAAAGCAAAACAAATATAACTATGCATTTCGGGTTTTAATCGACTATAACATATTTTTATGGAATCTATATTCAGTTAGCAGATATCTCCAGTCTTTACCTACTGAACACAGAGTTACATCTTTACCATACGTTTATTCTTGGCTTTATGTGGTTGTAAAACTATTATTTATTTAGGATAAATTTAGCCAATAAGCATTTTTCCTCCGTATAACAATTACGAAGGATTTTTGTTTGTTTTTTTCTTTTTACCAAAATAGTCTCATATTCATTATATGCAAGAACAATGCTGATTGGATTCTAAAGTCTATCCATTTTGCAAATAAGAAAAAAGTATACTTTAGGCAGTGTGCAGGTGTTAGCTGAAATAGGCAGGGGCGGATTAAGGCATTCCATTGGTTTGAAGCAAATATACTTTCTAAATTATAATGTGGTTTTTCTTTCTACTACTACTAAGTCGTAGTCGTACCTTAGTACACAGTGAATTAATTTTAGTAATTAAATTTATTAACTTTTAATTATTCTAAGCAATTTGATTCCATTATTTTCAAATCGGAACTACAATGCCTGCCCTGCATGGTAAGGCTTTAGATTTAAAATTATGTTTTATTGCCTTTTAACCAATAGACTTACAGAAATCGCAATATCACGCGTTGATCACTGCTTACACGTTTGGAATATGAAACTTTGATAGAGTATAGTTTGATATATGCGATACTACTGATGATTTTAACCATATTCTTCAAACAAACGCTCAAAATGTGGTTTTTACATGGCACTTATTTATAGATACTTTTAATTTTTTAGTTTATTTTTTTAAAGTTAAAATTAAAAAAACATGTTTAAAGCTTTTCACAAATTACAAAAAAAAAACATATAAAGCTTTAAGGCATTATTTAGAATACATATTTCAACAATTTTTCTACCTAAAGATATAAAGTGTCGGAATCAGAGTTAGCACTAGTGAAATTGTTAATTGAATAGTTGAACTTCCGCCTCCATCACCATCTGCACCAGCTTCTAAACTTTTTTGAGCTCTAAATGCGGCTGTACATATGTCACCACAATCTTCGCCTTCGCAAATATCGCAAAGAGTTGCTCTAGGTGCCCTGTAGAATACGCGGGCTCTTCTTGCTAAAATAAAAATTTATTTACATTCTTATATTTTATACAGGGGGACTATTATTTTGACCCGATTTTTTTAATAACTTATTTTGATATCGAGCCAACTAACCTTACTTTTTGATATTTTAATTTAGTTTTTATAAATTATCTCCCCAACCGACGTCCATCAGCCGAATATCATTATTGAATATTAGGTTACTCGATAAGCAGAGGTGATTGCCAAAAAAGTTTTTAAATAATTTTAAATATAAAAAAATCCATATGTGTTCAACTCTTTGACAGTCACTGTACAAGGTTACAAAAATTACGGCAATATAGCTATACGTTATTCACAAAATAATGGTTGCAGTAAGGCTAGAATATTTTTTTTACTTAATGTTAATATTTTGAATAACCTATAGCTTTAAAATAAATCTTCCAGTAATATGCTTTATTAAGTGTAAATACATACAGGGTGTCCAGTAACTCCGAAAAACCACAAGGAATGATTCTCCAACGAAAAATAAAAGGATAACTTCATATGAATATATATCCTAAATGTCCTACTTTTGTAACTACAGAGTGTTAAAACTTAAAAAACATTTTTTTATAATAAATTTTTTTACCCATGTAGATATATATTTTTTCACTTAAAATATAAAGTAACAGTTCTAGTTTTGTATTTAAAAATGGTGACTAGAACTGAAAATGCTAAAAATTAAATCTGACTACCCCTCATTATGGAGTAGAAAAAATGAATAAAAATGTTTGTGTCCCTAAAACTGATAGTTTTTAAAATATTCAACCTTCACAAATCATCCTTTTGGTTAAAAACAAATAAGAATTTACCAACATGGTAAAAGATCTGAAATAATTATTAAAAAAGGCAACTCTTTTCTTATTTAGCCGATCTCGTGTCCCTTGCCTATTCGGAAATAGCAAGAGAAAAAACACCCTGTATAATAGTTTATTACCATGTAATAATGACATAACTAATTTAGTTAATACTCACATGTATCGTAGTAGTCGTAAATTACAACAGGAACTGGTCTCTGTTTTGCAACTTTGTGTGTCCTATATGCGGACACGGTTGGACAATATTCTGTGATGGTTAAATTGTTAAAATATAGAATAACTTTGGTATCTCCATGACTGGTTTCAACTCTCTGAACATTTTGTGAAACTTCCAGACTGGGCAACGAATCTTTATCTGCTGTAAAACCTGATGGAAGAGTAACTTCCATAACTGCCATATTACTTAAGGGTGTAGATGATAGGTTACGGCTTACAAATCTGCAATATGAAAACGAGAAAATTAGGGTTCTTAATTACATAATACAAAAAAGGTCCTATTTTTTAAAGAAAAATTAGGATTATCGCAGATTTACAACAAGGCGATCGCCAAAAAAAAATCCAACTAATTCTGATATTGATATCTTAAACCTTGACCTCAATCATTACTCGCCTTAAAAATATAACTTGTATGTTAAATATAAATTAAAAAAATTAAAATAAAATAGCCAAATTAAAATAATGGTAATAGTATTTTATGGTATAAAGCTTTTTTGTATCACAAAAGTTTAACCTATGATTAAGTGCAATTATCTTTTGAAACAGGTTTATCAACCTCACAGCAATATTTTAACAAAGCGTTTAAAAAAAAGTATAAGCAAACTCCATTTTTCTTTAAATAGTTCATAGAAAAGATTAAGACGCGACTAAAATACCTAAAAATTATAAACTAATATATCTTGATGTTGTTGCCGTTTATATTAATATACCTAATGATCTTTTGTATCAAATAATAAATGGAAAATGGAATTTGCTAATGGAATACGGTAGAAATGAAAATTCATGTTTTAACTTTATAGTTTCATCGTGTTGGATCTAACAACTTTTGTTATGAGTTATAAAATTCCAGTAGCCACCTAGTTCTCTAGAATACATATTTTTAAATTTAAAAAAATCATATTTTATATTTTTGTGGTCAAGAGTATGATGTGTAACCAGATCAATTTTTTTCCCAGGGAGCCGTCTACATGTGCGGTGGCACTGCAGCCTGAAGGCTTATTGTACCAAAGTCCCGTTTCATTGTACCCATTCCAGTACCCTAGTTCCTTGAAGAAGGCGGTATAGGTCTGCTGGGTGCGGTCCATATGTTCAGGGGCCACTCTAATATCTCCGAAGATTGCCTGTCTTTGGTAATTCAATGCCTCACACTCTGACAGTATGTGGATTACTGTTTCGGTCTCTGCTTGGCACAATCTCCAGTCCAGATCTCTAACCCATTTTATTCAGATGTTCTTTCACTGGAGTATGTCCGGTAAGGAAACCTGTGATTGTTCTCTGATTCCTACTCATTTTGAGTAGTTCTTTAGCTCTTTTTGTGCATAGTCCTCTGATGTATATTTTCCCATGCATGTGTTGAGGAAGCTTTTCCCAGTGCAGACTTTGCTGGTCCTTTACCCAGCTTTGTACCGCACTTTGGAAGGTACTCTTTGGTACTCCAAGGACAGTTCGTCTGCGTTTTCATTGCCTCGAATTCCGCAATGCCCTGGCATCCACATCAGCCTAGTGTTGTTGCGTTCCAGATCATTAGGTTCATATCCCAAGATGTCTTTGGTCAAATTAATTTGTTTTTAAACTATTTGAATATAAAAAGGGGGCTAGCCTGAACCCCTTTCTTCTTCCTTCAAGTATATGCTACTGTAACCAATCTGATATTGTTTCATAAACCAGAACCAGAGAATAGCCTGATGATAAAATATGGGTTTAATACCAGACTTATTACATTATTTATGTAATTAGACTTTTTATATATACAGAGTGATCGAATTTAAGTCGGCACTATTGCTAACTTCTTTATTATTTGAGATACGAACTCGGTTAAATGAGCGAAGTTGTAGTTTTTTTCGCTGATTAACGTGCTGCCAACAGAAAAACAATTGAACATCGAATTTTCAATTTATTGCAAAAAGTTATTTTTAAATGTAACACCTTGTATATTGTATCACCATTCAAAAGATCTATCAAAGAGCTTTAAAAAAGTCAACATGTGATACATCCAATTTTTATCAGTTTCGGAAATATAGCCATCCTTAGGAATTTGATAGAAAACTGACATTTTTTAAATCAAACAACCTGTATATTACATCACCATTAAATAGATATTTTAAAGAGCTTTAAGAAAATACCTCATTTGATATGTCTATCTCTTATAGTTTTGAAAATATGGCCATCCAAATCTAAAAAATAGTAGATACAGGTCAGCCGCGCACTGATCTATATTGAAGGCAATTTTAATCGAATACCGTTTTCCGGTTTTTCTTCTTTCTGTTTTTCAACACAAAAGCAATCGTAACTACTGCTATCTCAGTAAAATCCATGTTAAAAAAGCAACACCCTAATGGACAAGTGCCCGAACACAAAATGATTAGCCACTCTTTGGTTGAGCAACTTTTATGTTGGTTAATAAAAAAGTTGCTAGTGCGCGGTTAGCCATACTGTCCATGTTATCTACGACACTAAAGTTGTGCCTATTACTGCTTAACGCTGTAGACATAATGGAAATTTAACATAATTTTCAGATTTGGATGGCCATAATTCCAAAACTATAAGAGATAAACACATTTCCTAAAGCTCTTTAAACTATCTATTTAATAGTGATGCAGTATACAGGGTGTTTTATTTAAAATCTGTTAGTTTACTATCAAATTCCCAAGGGTGGCCATATTTTCGAAACTATTAAAAATTGGATATATCACATTAAGACTTTTTAAAAGTTCTTTGATAGATCTTTCAAATGGTGATATAATATACAAGTTGTTCCAATATAAAAAAAAAAATTTTGCAATAAATTGAAAACCCGATGTTCTAATTGTTTTTCTGTCGGCAGCACGTTAACCAGCAAAAAAAACTACAACTTCACTAATTCAACCGACTTTGTATCTTCAAAAATAAAAAACTAAGCAATACTGCCGACTTAAGTTTAATCACCCTGTATATCTGTTGTCTTCAAAGGTTATATTTAAGGGGTCTTTTCAACTCAGAAATTGGAATATAAAAAGCTATTCAAATGAAACCATTGTTAGGCTCCGTTAAAAATAATTTAATCAAACACTGATACTTACGCCGTGCATATCGATAACTGCAAATGATCGACATTGGAGTTCTTATCAACCTGAGGATCTAGGGTAAATAAGGGCCAAGGACCAGTGACGTTGGTGTTGTATTGATATGATACTCTGAAAACACCAATTCCACTTCCCTGAGCTGTAACATTTACTTCTCTCGAGTCTTTATCAATCTAAAAAATAATAAATTTTAGTATACTTTCTTCTCTGTAATATCAAATAGAAAAACGTATCCGAGTGTTAACTATTGGGATCCTCACTTTGCCTAGTTATTAAACTGCAACTAGAATCTATCTTACCTCTGTAGACTGAAGAATCATAGCTGTATTCTGATTTATACTAAACTTGCCAGTTTTACCCTTATTATAAGCAAATTCAATCTGCAAGTTTACAGGTGAAGAAAGCCTCAAGATCATCCTGTATAACGTTTGCAATCCTAATACTGTATCCCTTGATGATGTAAATCCTCCTAGGTTATTTTGTTGATTTACAAGCCAGTTTAACACGGGTACTGCGTCCTCCAGTAAATTAGCTTCTAAGAATGTCAGAAGTGCATACGATGTCATTTCTATGTCAATCGAACGTGGTAGACGCGACCAAGGGTTTTTATCTTCAACTTTGGGTTTGTCTTTAGCCCACCTAAAGAACATATTAGTACATTTATTGCTCTGTATAATATTAATAATAATAAAAATGTTTAAATTTTTTCGTAATTTAAATCATTTGATAACAAACCAGTACCGAAAGGTATACACAAATAATATACATGATGTGTCAGTAACTTACCACTTCATATTGTCTTTAACAATGGCTCTGGACTCAAGTAAATTGAATACACTTTGCCTAGAAGTATGTTTGGCTAAGTGAAGTACATAACTACATATGGCAATAGTGTATGTGGATTCTGATTCCTCCATGTTTCTTGTTATATAATCCAGACCTTTGTAGATGGTGTTTGTGTAATTATTTTTATAGCTTATCTGAAAAGAATATAATTAAAATGTCATATTATTATTTCTTCAAAGCAAGTATTAACCTGATTCTCCATAAAGGCCAGTAAAGTAAAAGCAGTAAGCGCCAGACTATTTCCATTATTATTTTGTAGGTCATCATATATTATAGTCCCAGTTTCTACAAAACTGCCATTTGATCCTTGTTTGTTTGATAACCATTCAAGTGCTGTATCGATAATAGTATCATCTACGTATATAAACTGTTTGGCTTGTTTAAACACCAGAGCAACATATGCAGTTAACCTGAAAAAGTAGAAATAATTCAATTAAATAGTAACCTAAAACATTATTTATTCCTGTTGTAAATGTTAGTATTTTATTTCTGGTATTAAAAATGTGTTGGTTGGTAAGTTTGTTGATGCGGAGTGTCAATTTATAGAAGTTTCCACCAAAATGTTTATAATAAAACAGCATATGTCTTTTGTATATCCGCTCATTACAATTATACAGATTGGAAAAACTTGATCTAGGCATTAGATTTCTGTGTAAAGAAGAGATATTAATCAAGGAATATGTAAGTTGACAAGAAATAAACCCTAACATGGCTTGAATCTCGTGTATCTTCCACTTTTATTTTAATTGTGATGGAGGGGTAAGTTGGCGGCGTACTCGTGTCTTGCTTACTCTGCTTTGACAAAATAGAAAAGTTAGAATGAGTGTAGCGAGTATTTAGCATAAATTACAGGCCCGCCCCCTACTTAATGTCGGGGAACTCGAGGATAAGATATTCCCCGAATTTACGGCAAATTTTCTGCCCTGTTTCGATATAGAATACAATCTTTTTATTCTCACGCTCTTTTTGCTTCAAATGTTTTTTAGATGACGGTGACCTTTAAAACGTCCGACTTCTTAGTGTGCCCTTCAAGTCAGAACCTCAACTGTTAGTTTCTTAGA
The DNA here is from genome assembly GCA_014170235.1 of Listronotus bonariensis. Classification (NCBI taxonomy): domain Eukaryota; kingdom Metazoa; phylum Arthropoda; class Insecta; order Coleoptera; family Curculionidae; genus Listronotus; species Listronotus bonariensis. The sequence continues at coordinate 32,331 of JACEGR010001139.1, forward strand.
GGGTCGCCTAGCGTTGCTTTGGATGTTTTTATTATTAAACAACTTACCAAACATTGCTATTTGCATCTCGTTCACCAAATGGACTAAATGATCCATCTGCCCGTTTATAAGTCAATTGTTGTTGGTAACTCTTCTCTAAATAACTTATTGCTTCATTTTGTATAGTTGGAGTCAACTGACGAGTACTCTTTAAATATTGTAAAATGATCAGATTTGGCATTAAGTGAACAATATTTTGTTCTCCACAGCCCGCTGGAAGTCTACAAAAAATATTAAAAAGCTGTTTTATTAGGTGTTTTTGCATTAAAACAACTTAAATTGAAAGTAAAGTAATTTAAAACTATAACTTTAAAGTATTACAACATTACCTTATTAGATTTTCTAAATGAATGATTGACGCTCCCAGAAGATTTCCCATCGTGGATACTTCGATTTTTTCAGACCCTTCAATTGCGTTTTTCGGAATAGTAAAATTAAGTGTTTTTTAAGTACGTTGGATTGTCTCATGTCAATTAAAACTGATTTTGTGTAATATTCAGTTTCGCCACCAAGCTATAATAATAAAAATTTGTTATCACTTTTTATAAAAGAGTTTTAAGTAAATTCGGTAGATGGATTTACGGAAGAGTTACTCACCGTAACTTGTAAGTGTTTAATTGCAACATCTTGATTTCTGTTACTACTTGCAGTTACTTTAATTTCTGTCAATCCGGCCTTAAGTGGAGTTATCATAAATGATACAGAACCACCGGAATTTTTACCAATTGATATCTTCTTTCTTCGATATAATTCAAATTCTGTAATTAAGTATTGCATTAGATAACCTATAGATAACCCAATTAAAATACAACATCTTTAAAATACTCTTTTTATACTTAGTTTTTTAATCTCCTTTATTGAGACTACATCAAATTCATTATTTGGATCTCTATTTAAAAGATATTTTACTTATCTACAATTAAAATTATATACAGGGAGTGAAATTAGTGGCAAATATTTCTAGTTTTTATGGTACTGGTAGGGAGACCAAGAGGGGATTTCGGGATTTACTACAGCGCGGCAGATTAATATACAGGAGGAATCCTTGTACCGGCTTAAGTACCTCCACCAAAAATGAGCCTCGAATACAGAGCCGAGCGTAAAAAACAAAAATATATAAATCAGACATTTTCGAGCGCGTCAGATTAATATAGGGTGAGTTCATAACGTGCTATATTCCACTAATCTGATAATTTAAGAGTGACGTAAAGAAAGCGGAGTGCTACAAAATTGTAAAAAGGAACGACATTTTGACATTGCCGATCGGGGCTATTTTTTTTTTTGAATGAAATAAAACAAAGATAACGAAAAATATCTAATCCGATAGGATCTGAACGATTTCCAAAAGCCGAAATAATACCAGTATTTTTTGACATATTTAAAAATCTTTAGCCGCTTCCCCCACCGATGAAAAGGTATACATTATATAACATTTTTTCTTCTTTTCATCTAAGATTTGCAATCTAATAGGTCTCTATGACGCTCGAGTAAATCCACATTTAGCATTGTGATCCCCCACCAACGATTATATTCATAAAAAACTCTAAAGTAATGTAAAGAGAGGTAACCTACCTCATGTTTGTGTAAAACTGATTTTTTTAACTGTTTTTTGTTGGAGGTTAAATGTAATAGGTTTTCCATAAAAGAAAACATTACACTCGATCATTAAAATATCTGGGAGCCAATGTTTGACAAATTTTGATTTAGTAAAAATCCCACGTCAATCATCTGAGCTTCAAAAGGCTCAAGTAGTCTGCAGAACAGAAGGAGAATAAGAGTTTTTATTTATTTTCATTTAATTTATTTATATTTATATTCACTCTCGACGCTTATACTTTATATTTTTGAAAACCCATGACAAGATGACAAACAGTCAGTTTTAGAAGCTGCTTTTACATAAAAATAGGGACAGGTATTGCTTTTTCTAATCTAAAGCGTTTTTTATGAATATAACTGTACTTTTAAAAATATTTAAAAAGTTTATATAAACATGTTCTTTAAGATGGCTTAAACTCACCAAAGGTAGAACTCCAAAATTACGTTTTGCGTAAAATTAATGGGCCAAAAAGATCTTCTTTTAAGTGCAAAAATAAAAAAAAAAACTGTTCTTTACTTGGTGCTGAATGTATCAAAATTCCCCAAACAAAAATTATGGCGTGATTTACAAAGCACACAGCCTGTACGTAATGCCCCTCCTCCCTCCGTACAGAAAAAATATGTCATTTTTATAATCAAGCAAGCTTACAAATAAACCAATTTACCAATTTTAGGCAGTCTACCCTAAGCAATTCCAGAAATATTCCATAAAACCCGATTTTAGGGTCTAACCTTCGTAGGCTCTAGCCAACTAAGGAAGCATTTTTCAGGAGATGTTTATATGTATAAACCTTTTTTTTACTTTGAAAAGTACTACAACACCCTGTATAGAATTAATATCTATTAACGTTTTTCTCAAACTTAAAAAATTACTACTTTTAAATATTTACTTCATTTATTTAAGTGTAAAACGTTATGTCAATATTTCTATAGCCTGTAATTTAATATGAACTTACTCTTAGTAGCGTTTACTTCATTTGATACTTCAGCAAACTCAAACGTTTGTTCAGTATTATGAAGGTTAATTTCTACAGTGATGTCTTGAGCCATATAGTTATATACAACAACAGGAACAGCCAAAATTTCTCCTTTTTGAACTGAATATGGTAAGTCCAAAGAAACCACCAAAGGTTTGGTTACTTTAAGCAGTTTAGGTTGCGTCATTAAAGCTAGTCCTCTAATTGGGTCCAAGGAAAATCCACTGATAAGCCAGTTGTTTAGGGTTTCAGGAACCTTTCGTCTAATGGAAGCTTTTCCTTCATATCCGGAGGAGAAATTGGTAAACAACCAAGTTGGAGAAACATTTTGGGTTAGATAAACTTTGGGTTTGTTCCAAACTGGTTTTGGGATACGACTGAATGCGTAAGGACCTGCTAGTGGTGGTCTGGTAACAGTATGGAGTGGTACACCAAATCCCCTATCTGGTTTAACAGTTGATGAGCCGTAGAATACTGGGCGTAGGTAAATATCTTCCACTAAAATATGCGTAAAAAATGAAGATGTTGCTGTGTTCCCTTAAAATAATGTCAAGGTGAAATTATTTATTAATAGTTTACTTACACGTAGGTTTATGTCTGTTTATATGTGCATTTGTCAGTAGATCTGCACCAGATTCCTGAAAACAAAAAAGCATTTGTTAGTATTTAATTACTGATAAAAAATAAAGTCACTTTTCCCAGTTTGAGAAATGTACACAAAAATTAATTATTAAAATTATTTTATTATTTTTTTTATCTTTGTGACATCCCATGAAGGCTTATGCCTAAGAACCAGAGTAGCGTGAGTGTCGGGTTATTAGATGTTTAACCCATTCTTTCCCCTGTTCCGTCAACATTGTTCAAAGTTGTCCAAGCACTAAAAGATGCAGTTTTTGCACTTTACATCACCTTTAAGACACGCGGTAGTGCCACCACGGATGTTATTGTTAAATAGCTTCTATCTAAAAATGTCTCTCCGTCTGAGAATCGAAACGGCGACTTCAGGCTTCCGAAATCAAAGTTCTGTTTACTACGCCACCGAAAAACAACAGACTACTTTAATTTATCATTAATTGGTCAATAGAAGGGGTGCTGTCTGTCTTTTATAGATTTTAATTACACTGATTTTTAATTTTTATTTAGTATACGAACTGTTGAACTTGCTGCTTGTGGAGTATGTAGAGGCTATTTTCATATCTTCAAATATTTATATTAAATAATAAATTAATTATTATGTAACAGCTATCCTGGGACACACTGTATTTTCTAACTGAATGCACATGCAAACAAGACTTATTAAATCATTTCATACTACTAAATTAACTATCATAATATAATTACGAGAAATATTTCGTTTCGAAAATGAGTAATTTTGACAAATTATTTTTATAATGTTATTTTCTGTCTAATTTTTATTCTGGTATTGTGTTATTTGGTTTTTTTTTGCCGCTGTTTTTTTTCTAAAACCATTAACTACTTTTATTTTGTTTTTTTTGTAGATGGGTCATTTTCTAAAAGATTGTTTTCTGACATTGTAACAAGACCTACATTCATTGCACCATTATGACATTATAACTGTATGCTAAATGCCTTTGAGCGTTCAAGTACTTACATAAACTGCAGAATGTGGATTACTTGCACCAGGATGCCACACAAATTTATTTTTAGGATCCCTTAATATAAAATTGTACGGCGATTTCAAAGCAACATCGTACATCTGAAGGTCATTGGTAACATCTTGAGGAGTTACGTCGTATCCTGACCTTAAGGAAAGTATATTTTCATCCACAGCCATTAAACCTATATAAGAATTTTGACGAGCACGAACTGTTAACTCCACGTCTAGGTTCGGTTCAGTTTCATCGGTGTTAATGTCAATATTGATCTAAAATTATATATATTAAATGAAACTATTCTACATCTTCTATTGATCTAAAGGTAATTAATTGAATATATGAAAAATGTTCACATCTAATTGAATGGAAAAATAAGTGATAGTTGAACTATTTATTTATAGGTATAGACCCTGGGCCAGAAATGAAATTGATTTCATGATAATAACACTTTTAAAACAATTTTAGGGGGTTGCATTTGACAAATCTACCACGAATATTCATACCGCCGTATATGATAGCGGCGCTTTAACCCAGCCTCAATGTCAAATGTTTCAGGTGTCTGGCTGGGCAAACGCGTCACTTTTTTGTCGGACAAGTTTACCACAATGTTTTACTTGCAATTTTAAAATATTTTACCGAAAATTGTAAGAGTTACAGCCACGAAGCCCGCCCAATCCCATACCCAAAACAAGTCCATGGGTCTTATGGTTTCAAGACTATAACACTTTCGATTTTTGGCACAATGTTTAAAAATTGCAACTAAAACATTGTGGTAAACTTGTCTGACAAAAAACGCGTTTGCCCAGTCCAACACCCGAAACATTTTACATTGAATTACATTGGAATTGATGGGTTAAAGCGCCGCTTCCATATATGGCGATATAAATATTCGTCGTAGACTCGTTAAAAGGAACTAACCCCCTTAAAATGTTTTAAAAGTGTTATTATCATAAAGTCAATTTCATTACTGGCTCAGGGACTAGTAGTAATTTATACGTATAACACTGTACTTACAAAATTATCAAACAAACCATCAACTTGAACATCCACCATATCACCAACTAGTTCTCCGTCGTCCCTGATGTAGTAAACAATCAAGTGCGATACTGGTACCATTGCATGAACTGCGGTGAATCGAAAACGAAATTCCTTTTTGTTGTCGATTTGGAATGTGTTTGTAAGAAGAACATCGCCTAAAATGTAATGATGATTTGCAAAGTGTTGTTTCAAACTATTTTTCACTATTTAACTCACCTCTGGCAAGTAGAACGTAGTTGATGTACCTCATTGGTTCGGTACAGTTTACAATAACATCAACGTCCAAATTGACTATTGGTTTATCAGTTTCCAAACTTGCTTGTAAAAATGTTTTTCCGTACGATACTGCAGCTGGTATTGGGGATATTCGTTCTTTAAGGTCTTTATATTCGGCCTAAAAATATCATTTTGTTTAAACATATTGTTTATAGCTCTTTAAGAACCGTTAATATAAAGTAATATCGATCTGTGATTTGAACCAAGTGTCAACTATAGATCATGGAATAATTTGGCATACCACTGATTAGCTGCACAACCGTTTAAAGTATTCTTATTTTCTGTGCAACCCATATAGTTTTAACCTTGGTTTAAATCGTTGATTGACATGACAAAGCAAGCAAGCAAGCTTTTATTCGACAGAACTCAAGATCTATCATTAAATTATTTACTTACTTCGATTCTTAATGCAGTAGTATTGGTAACGTCCATAGGGGTAACATATTCTAATTTTAGAATTCCGTTTTTATCCAATCTATGGGTTTTTTCTTCGTAAATTTCGTCTTGTCTAGAATATCCATGTCGTATTACTACGTCTCTCTCATCTGCTCTGATGGGAGTTCCATCATGATTTGCTACTTTCACCTAAAAATTTAAATATTCGTGTTATATTATTACTCGTCTACTAACTAGTATGATTATGCTATATTTGTATTTTACTATTATTATCCTTTGCACAGACACTAAAACATTTTAGGTAACATGGGCGTCGGCGTCGCCAGGATTTTCAAATTATTTTATCTAAAAACTGAGACATGGGACCCACACCAAATTCATACCAGATGTTATTGATGCTAAGAGGGACACTTTGGTAGAGCCATTTTTTAATTTTGGAATTTGAAAAAAAGTTGATTTTTTAGTTGCCTCTCCCTAGAAAAATCTGAGTTCGAGAAGCGAATCCTCTGTTTGTATTTTTTCGTAAATTTGATCAAATTTTATTGACAAATCCCAAATTTCGTAAAGTTATCTGTATTTTTTAAAAAACTATTGCCACTTGAAATATTACCCTTCTACAATTTTTTTATTTTTTTGCAAGATTTTCAGATGCCCCTAATCATCAGAAAAAGTCAGATATTTTGCGAAATTTAAGATTTGTCAATAAAATTTGTTTTAATTCAAGAAAAAATACAAATAAAAGATTCTCTTTTAAAACTTGGATTTTATAGGAGGGGAGGGGCGCAACCAAAAAATCAACTTTTTTCGCAAATTCCAAAATAAAAATTTTCTTTACCAAAGTGTTCTTCTTAGTATCAATAGAATCTGATATAAATTTAGTTTGGGTCCCATATCTTAGTTTTAAGATAAACTAAATTTGAAAAACCAAGCGACCGACGCCCATGTTTTGGTGAAATGGCAGGGAAGTAAAATTATTATTCTATCAATCTTTTATTGTTAAGGAATAAAGTATTGTGTAGTTTTACTTAAACTGTGTGAAAATGTTTCAGCTGTATATATGTGAATAATAATCATTACTTACATAAGCTACGTATGTTAATCCTGGTTTAAAATAATCGGCAGTCTTTATTAGATCCATTTTGTACTTGTATTTATGAATGTGCACTTCCACACTATTATTTTGTCTTCTACCAGTGAGAGATTCTTCTATGGTTACGTCGACAATAACGGTTCGTTCATATTCATCATTTAGGCCTAAATCTTTTTCTATGTCAAAGTCCACCAAAGTCGATCCATCTATTTTAACGACTTTTCTAATCGGGTTTTGGAAAATTGGTTGTATAACTCCGGAGTAAATGGTTGGATAAACTGTGATTGTCGCCTCACCTGATACTTTTTTACCGTAACTATATCTGTAAGAAATATAAGGGGGTTTGAAAACAAATGTAAACACTACAAAATATAAATAAATAAAGTGAAGTTTGCTCTATAAACATGGGGTCAACCCATGGAGAGATATCGCGGTACAAGGGTGATGGAAAAATAATGGTTTTATATTTTTTTATTTTAAGTCATTTTTTCGTGTTAAACGTATTCATCCGAGTGGTTCAAACCGCAAATGAAATGGCAATATAAATATAAGAGTTAGATAGAGATAGCTATTCAAATGTTTTTCAAATGTTTTGAACGGTATTAACACGAAAATCGCCTTTAAATACAAAAAGCAATTGAACTATGAGATTCTATTTAAAACATCATTACTTTAACGAAAACACAACACATTCTATAGTAATGGTTCAACAACGTACATTGTAATCATAAGTAGTTTAGGCAACATATACAGGGTATTTCATTAAGGCTGGATAGGTACCACACCTCAGAAAGTAATGGTCGTAGGATATTAGAAAAAAATCCTCTTAAGGAAATCGACTATAAGAAACCGCTGGCAATTATTTTTAAGTTCCTAACTATACCGCTAGGGGGCGTAACAGCAATAGTTGTGAATATAAATACATTTTTCTTGAAAATCACCCTGTATAAGTTGGTAAAAAAATATTACTATGATATTGCTACTAGAATTCTGCATCTTTTCGATTCATCACTTTTCTTTGTAGGTCGTAAAATAAGGGCTGTAGGAAAGGGTTAAGTTTTACTTGGTAAAGTGCTCATAATTTTGGTTTGCCTCTGCCGAATTTAACAAACTGGGTTTTGTTTTAAAGAGAAACTGATTAAGAAAAAAATTAACGCGGGTCATATTGACTTTTGTTGCTTCCGCTTGAAGGCGCTGTTTAACGAGTTTAGAGTCTTTCATATCTTTCTTTAAAATTTTAAATGGAATGCTATAGTTGTTTTATTAAAAATAAAAACTAAACCAGCTAGGGTAAAAAAACTTAAAAAATAAAGTTTAGAGCCCTCTAGTAAAAAGGTTTAAAAAGATAAAATCGATTTCGTATTTTTCTGAAAGTAAGTAAAGTATACACCTAAAAATGACTTTTTGTTAGTCTAATACCCCACCCAATATTCGTCAGTATCGATAAAGTAATAAAAAAATGGCAGTCGGAAAGTGATATCGTGGGCACCCGGTATTTAATATTTTTACAAAAATAAACTGCATTAGGGTAAATAATCCCAAGTTCGATCTAATCGCTATACGGGGTAAGTTGGAAAAGTATCTTATATTTTCGGTTTTTAGGTAGGAGCTTATTTTTTTAAAACTTGGGCATAATTTTTAATTCTAAACAAGTTTTCCAAATGATATTTTGTTTAAAGTTTTAAAATAAAGGCGGTTTTCTCCTATGCAAAATTTATAACTTTGCATCTACCTCGTATACGGTAGGATCTGTTCCAACTTTGATCAGTGTTTTGTGAGTTTGGGCATATGCAGAGATTTTTATTAAAAGTACATTTTTTGAGAAATAGGAAATTAAAAAGTTCTTCATATGGTTCAACAATTATGGCGGCCATTGTATACGTAACTGACGTATGATCCCCATTTTTAATAAAGCCGACGATTATTTTTTAGTTTAAAATTATCCAAAGAGCTGTCTCATAAATTTTGACACGGTATAAAAATACACAATGTCAATTTTTTTAACGACTTTCATGTGCTTTTATCTCTAACTCCAGCGCTACTTGGACAGCTGACGCTCGTAGCTATTAGATATGAGGGGAAAACTGGAATCTATAGAAGTTTTAGTCGGTCTACTAATATTCTGGATTGGCAAAAATAGCAGGCAGCAGAAGCTTACATTGGATTTTTCTAATAATAATTTATGTTCATTTTCATTTAACGACGTAAAGACAAGTGAACAAAAATGTTAACAGATTGGTAAAAAATAACCGAAAACATGATTACAAAACCCATTGCAATATTTTTTTTCCATTTGGTTTTGTTTACGTCATTTTCAAATTAAAATGGGCAGGTGTTAGTTACAGTGAGCTGTACAATACTTACCTAGTATCTACGGCCACTGGCAATGTCTTATCTCTAAAGGCAATATGTTTAGGAACTTTAATATCAACTATATACTTTGGTAAAATGTATTCTGCAACTTCAACAGCCTTACTATACGTTTGTCCATGAATAGTCACAGAAATATTCCAATTTCCTAGAACTGGATTTTTGCTAAGTTTTAAATCGCCTGAGAAAACGCCTTTGGTTGCTTCAACATTTCTCCATTCTTTTACCCTGTTTCCTTTTCCATCCTGAAAATTTATTTTAACAATTGTAAATACTTTGTTTAATTAATCTGATTAAATCTATTTTTGAAAGGATTGTGTAATATTTAAAGTTAATTTTATTCTTTTGACTTTTTTCCATATTTTTTTCTTTAGTTGATAAAAATTTACTTGCCAGCAAGGTGTCATTGTGTCATTTAAAAAGAATAAATTTATGCACATAAAAGTTAAAATCGGAAACGAAAGGTGATTCATTCACATTTTTATATTTATTTTAGTAATTAGTCATTTTATAACAGCCATACCCATATGATGTCGTTTTTTTACTATCTATTACTAATAGTTTAGGAATATGATTCTAAAAATGAATTTAGAAGTGTTTATAAATCTCCAAAATGTTAATACCCTTTTTCGGGAAAACGAACATAATTGTGTTTTTGAGGCGTTGAACTGAAGAAGATTTGTGGTGCATCTATTTAGAACTGATAGAAGATGCTGTGAAAGAAGTATCTGTATTAACCAGAACTAACGCAGGGTGTATTTGCTTTTAAAATCAGGCTTGAGAAAGTCAATGCAGGAAGCTAGGGTACTATCAGCAAAACTATGAATTAAGATGATACTTTTATAGTAAAAAGTGTAGAGTCTATGTTACCTTTTAGATTATTTAATTAAAAACAACCCTTATTTTAAGAGTTAAGGTGTGGGTTTAATATCATCTTAAAATTTATCGCTATAAATAATCTTTGTAAAATAGGCATTTAAATTAATGTAGGTGATGTCACCGATTTTTCGAGGCAAGGAAGGTTAGTTTTAATTCAGTAAAAATGTATGTGATACCCATATACAATGAGATGTAATAAGAAAAAAGTGGGTAGATTTTTGGACCCTATTAAAATAAATTTAAAAACGAAGGTTAGGTGTTTTCCCAGTACGATGACAGTCCATTATATCGTGGGATGCTTTGCAGATTCATCAAGTTCGTTATAATTAAGTTTTAATCATTTAGTTCTTTTTTGGCTTGAACGTCAAATTGTCTAACTGGTTATTTGATGATTTTTTTTTATTTACAAGACAACTGATAATAATTAATAAACATAACCAAGGCTTTTTCTCTGGGGAACTATTCAGCATCAAATAAAACTTGAGAAGTAGTTGTTCAAAAAGGAACATACGTACCACATTTTATCAAAAGTGGTTTTATGACAATTTTAAAATATCTTTTATCATTTCTAGCGATTTACAACTTGAAATCTATTTTATCATTTCTATCGATTTATATCTTTAAATCGTTTTCAAATAATACGGGGTTTTGTGGAAAATAAATATTTAAAAGTATAAAAATCGGCCAAAACAAGACATGTCCACCCCGCTGATAAACACTTTTTAAAAATTCAATTATCAGCTCCAGAAAAATCATATTTACTTAAATTTAATTTTAAAAAATGAATAAAACTCTGATTATAAACACTAATATCTTACTTCAATGTGGATAAGTAAAGGTTCATTTCGAACTTCAGCCGCTGGTTTTAGAGCGGGATTTAAAACTATTGCTCTAAACATTATGGTAGAACCAGGTTGATACACGGCGGTATCAGTCTGAATAAAAACAGAATAGCTCTTGGGCACATACTCCAAAGGAAACTCTGCTATGAAATCCAGCCCACGTGTGCCGGTAACATGAAGTTTGTAGTCGCCATCTTGAATGTCGCCAACCTAAAAAAATATATTATGTAGTTAAAGTTTTTAAAACTGGATACGTTTATTTTACACCCAAAATCCGGATTTACAAGGGTATTTTTCTAAATTCGGATTTTAAAATTTTAAAATCTTGAAATAAATGCCCACGACTACATTATGCGACTGGATAATCCAATCAATACATGAGTATTTGGATAATCTATAATCCTGTGTTTATATGATTGCGAGTTAAAAAGAAAACAATAATTTTATAAACATTTATTTATTTTTAAAATTTGTTCCTACTTCTTGCCTATCAGTATACAGGATGTTTCATCTCTATTTATACACGATATATCTTCTTCCCCATCCCAAAAAAAAAAAAAATCGCTATTCATTAAGATTGTGCAGTAGTTTTTTTCATCTTAGGACCTGAAAATTAGAAACTTTGGGCTTTAAAATGCTTTTTCCAAAATTTCATTACGAAAATTTTTAAGTAAAATGCAGCCATAATCCTCAATTTTTTTTTGTGTCCATTCCTGGGCGCTGATGGGAGGGTGGTGCAAGGGGGTGTACTTGCACCTCCATAGATTTTGGATATAATACCCGCGCGACATGAAATATATTAAAAAGTACGTTTTGTTATGTAAAGATAAAGTTTTTGCACCCACTGGCCAGGGGCGGATCCAGAGGGGGGCGCACGCCCTCGGTGACTTCTACAGAACACCTTATAGTTGCCAGTTTGATCCTGGAACTTTTAAAAATGCAGAATTGTAGTTTTTTAAACTTTGTTAACTTTTTTGTTAGTTCTCAGTTAGTTAAATTTTAGCTTTTTCCCTGTATGTTTTTTTTTTTAAACATGTAGGTTTGTGTACCATAAAAGATTTTTTATTTGCGCCCCCTCTGAAATGAAGTTCTGGATCCGCCCCTTGGTATGTGAATAGAACAAGATATGTATGAAAAAGTAATTTTTGCAGCCCCTGGAAGTTATCCTGCCGGCGCCCTTGTATCCCCTAATTTTTTTCAGTAGTGTATGTAGCCAAAATGCAGTGTATTAATGACGTCCCCTTTTTTCTAATATATATTTTTATAGATATTTAAAATATCGTCATTAAACCACAAAATGACGTATTTTGATAAAAATATGTTGTAGTTAGAACCAAAAACGTTTAATCTATGCGAAACGGCACTTAAAAACACAAAATAAATCCTATAGACCTGTTAAATTAAACATGTTAGAGATAATTTAGCAACTAGTTTTTAGCTTTTATCCAAATGCGAAGACGACAATAATCCTAAACTTTCGTTTTAAAAATATATTCAATATTACGTTTTTTAAAAAAATTAAACCGACTTCAAAAAAATTATTAAAATAGGTCTAGCACCTTTCTCTCTCGCAATCCTGACTTGGTTTTTGTATGGGACCACCGCGAAGTGCACTCTTCCAAATAAAAAAATATAAAAATTGGTCCACAATTAAAAATTAGATACGACACTTAGTAAACGATATGTTCAAATTGTATTTATGCCCTTTTGGCTTTAGATAAAATGTACACCTAATGTTTTAATCAACAGTTTAATTAAATCTGGTGTATAATTACACATTTAAAAAACTAATTATCTTTAAAAAATTGTGAGAACGTGACACGGCACTATATATATAAGTATAATTTATTTTTCTTTTAAAGAATATTTACTTAGTATTGTATTACCTTTACATAACGTTAGGTAACTTGAGAAACGTATGCTATTAAAAAAGGAATTTTGATAGAAGTTATCGTACTCTTTGAAAAGAAAAATAATACACGCATGACAATTAACTTTTTCACGGTGAGAAATATTTAAAAGTACAATGGAAAAAGTCTGTTTTAATTTGTTTAGCTTATTTTATTTTATTGTTTATCATTCTAAGATGAGGAAATTGCATTTATTTACTTTTACTCTATTACTACTAAGATATACAAATTCATTGAAGTTATTATACAAGATATGTTTGAAAATATTTATTCGATATAATATCTCAACATTATTAAAAGTTGATAAAGTAATATGGTTTATTTAATATTATTATTCTATGACATTTTTCTATGTTAGGTGTATTAATATTTAATACACAGGTCAACATTTGATCCGAGAAAGAACACCGAACCTGACAAGGGTATTTACAGGTTTTTTGGGTCGCTGATTTCGAATCTAAGCTCTATCACGTCAGGTTCAAGGGCATTTGAAGGTCAAATCGACAAAAATGGTCCAAAAAATGTGAAAAAAAAATCATACCTATGATTTTTGTATGGCTGAGTTAAAAGCCGCAGTTATTTTTACCATTCAAGGACATTTTAAGGTCGTATCGAGGCTATTTGAAGGTCAACTCAACAAAAACGGTCAAAAATATCTGAAAATTGTATACATTTTGGATTACTGAACTCCTAGACGCTTTTATTTTTACGATTCGAGGCCATTTAAAGGTCAAATCGACAAAAATGGCCTAAAAAATCTGAAAAAATGTATACACAAGTTTTTAGACTGGATTTGATCAAAGCTGCAGTTACTTTTATCATTCAAAGACATTTAAAGGTCGTATCAAGATCATTTGAAGGTTAAAGACAACAGTTTGGTCTTAAAATCTGATCCAAATTAATATGTATGCAAATTTTTAGATATTTTCGATAATTTTTGTCGATTTGACCGTCAAATGATTTTGATACGACCTTTAGATGTTCTTGAATATTGAGAATAATTGTGGCTTTGAATTCATCTATCCAAAAACATATGTACGATTTTTTTGGATTTTTCGGATCATTTTTGTCGATTTGACCTCAAGTGCACTTGAACCTGACATGATAGAGCTTAACCGACCTCGGATTTAGAATCAGCAACCCAAAAACCTATAAATACTCTTGTCAGGTTCGGTGTTTCTTCTCGAATCAAATGTTGAATTAATTATTTTAATTTGGACAATGAAAAAGTTTAACAGTAAGTTAAAATTCTGCAACAGTCAAAAAAAGCTTTCTTCTTAAGCAAAAACATGCACCGAACCTAAAGATAAAATATAATATATTAAACAAATAAATAAATACAAAAGATTTGAAGAAAAGATCTTGGCACCAAAAAAATTTGTTAGAATAATATACATATGTATAGTTTAATGTATACAAAATACGATATCACTAATCCTTATCCTATACATGTGGGTGGCCAAATCTGTAGAACAAAGTATTAAATTTGTTACCAATTGCCCATCTACGGTATGTACTGATCCATATCAAGATTAAACCTCAATGTGTGATACATCATTGAATTTGTATCATTATCGGCTTTTAAATTTTAATAAGAATATCAGCTCCGTATTTAAGAAAAAAAGTTAATTATTGTTTCTAAAAAGAAAACATCGTATTTAAAATAAAATAATACCACTGGATAAAATAGAAAAATTGGCAAATAAAACCAAAACAAATTTTTGATTTTTTCCGGAAATACACACCAGAAACTTTTTTATCTCTCTATCTCTTTCATAATATATAGGCACATAAAACCTCAGTTTTGTTTTTATTGAACCGACGTCGTATCTCTCATCTTTTTCAAGATTCCCATTCTGGTCCTTCTTATCTTGGACACGGTGTATAGTACCAGTACCTTATTATATTTTTAATTAAATTTCATCAGTTTTTAATATATCAATTTCCAATAAAATTACGGAGTAACTGAATCAATTTAACATTTCTATTGGATTTCCCATTAAAATTATAAGCTACAAATAAAATAAATTTTGTTAAGCAAAATCTCGGTCATACCTCGAATCTACATATTATGCTCGAGTAAGGTTGCACTACGTCCTTATACTGCATCAAAAATGGAGTTCCTGAAAAGGATTGTCCTTGCAGCGTGGCCGTGATCGCAGTCGGTCCTGAGGTTGCATGCACGCTAATCGCTGCGTGGTACTCGCTGTTAGGTCGGATGATTCGGGGACCGATGACATTGTAGTACCTGTAAAAAATGCCAAAGTTAGTAAACATTTAACGTCACGCGTTAGCCTTAGGCCGTGTTTCCACGGGTTACTTTTTGAAGTTGATATGGGCCACAAAAAGTGTTTGGTGGGTGGTCTACTGTCACCAGCTTGTGGTTTCCAACAATGCTAAAAGTTTACGCCTTTTTACACGGACGTTTTCACAACCACAATTAAACTTCTGTCGCCGTCAGTTGCCGATCCCGTCCACTGACTACAAAACAAATGCAGCGGCTGGACGAACTACTTTTTGTGGTCGGATCGGCTACTATCGAACCACTTTTTGTGGCCCATATCAACTTCAAAAAGTGGCCCGTAGAAACACGGCCTAAGTTTCGGACCAATTTTCCTGGATTTCGATTTAATAAAATATAAATGTAAATTGAATCAAGAATCGAGGGTCGTGATCCCACTACTGATATTTTCAACTATTGTGTTACTGTGACTATAAGAAATGAAACAAAAAAACATTTATATTATTGTTTTAAGAATATGATAAAACATTAATGTATTTCATTATTTAAAACAGCCGCAAAACCTACATTGCTTTCTTAATTATTCATTTATTTAATTAAGTAAAAACGGTTCCTTAGTAGATTAGATACTAATATATCGTCGGTTTAAAAGTAAAACTCAATAAGTGATATTTAATGGTTTAGGTAATAACAACAATTTTATACAAAACTATAGCCAACCCGTACCTACTTCGTTGGGCGTTAATTATATTTTTTGTAAATTTTTTGTTCAATTGTAATAAAATATAGCCTATAACACTCTAGAATATATAGTTTAATGAAGATTTATGGATGTCATAAATGTACCTACTAATAAATTATTTCCACAAAAACTTTTACTATAAAAAACTAAAAAAATGTCGGACAATTTTTTTAACAAAATGTACTTAGTGAGTTTTACCTTTAGAGCGACGATATGTCAAAATTATAGTAATAGTTTAAAGTGTTTAATATCTGAATTGTGACATTAAAGTCTGAGTTTAGAGTTTCAAGCCGCCCTTCTACGCTTTCATATGTTAGATATGTTTTAAAGCAGTTATTGTGAGTAATATAAGGTTCAGACTACACTTTGGACCAAGAAAATTAACTTTTTAATAAGGAGCGTTTATTAACACTCGATCCCATTTAAGCCTATGTTCGCTAAATTTTGTGACGTAATCTTTTCCCGTAATTCTTTGGATACAATCATACTGGAAGGTTTTATTCAAGGTTTTGGTGTTATTTTTTTGCTTTTCAGTAATTGGACTTTTATATACGGTTACAGAGAATTTTAAAACCTGTAAACAAGGGTCACTGACTTTTGAATATTTTTTTACAGGGAATTTACGTTTAAATCGTTATTAAGGGTAAGATGCATTTTTAAATGCTTTTTAGTGGTTTTATTTTATGGTATGCAAGTATTGGTTTATTTTGTCAGATAAAAAAATATTATTCAAAAGGTGACGTCACAAATATAACCTATATTATCGGATAACTATAAAAAATCGAGCGCTCCTTATTAAAAAGTTTATCTTCCTTGACTTTGGCCACAGTAAATTGATAATGAAGACCTAGTGAGTAACTCCGGTTACTGTAGTTTAAAACCAATAAAATACATGTTTTACTATGGTAACTAGGGTTACTGACTTTTTAATGAAAAATGAAATAATCTTTTGGTTCAGGTGTTTTTCTCAACTTATAATGAACAGAGTATAAATATTTGTGGTTTTTATAATGGAACATTTTTGCCCAATAAAATAATTTACACAACAGCCTAACAAGTTCTGTTTTATTCGGAAATCCAAATCTCCAGTACAAAAATTCAAAAATATTTTTACCGTTTTGGTTTAACACCTATTTTTACCATACAGCATACAACATATTTATCAGGACCCGGGTGGAATATTAATATTTATTATAAGATAACAGTAGATAACCCTTTGTTAGTACACATTGGCCTTGATAAATAAGTGTTATGCTATTAAAAATTCGTGTTAAAGCATTTTTTAGATGTATGGGATGGTTTGCTCTGGTTCTCAACGCCTCAATATAATATCCCTCATAACTAGAAAGACTATTATATAAAAAAATAATGTATAAGATGAGGAAATAAAAACGCACACATAAGTTAAACCTACGCAGTCTAAAAGTGTGTATAATTTTTGATGAGGAATTAACTTTCATTTTCCTATTTTTTGTGACCATCACGTGGCAAACATATTGCATAATTAATGCCATTATTTAAATGTTTAAGTAGATCTCCCACATTTCTAAGCATTCCATTTGATATTCAAAATATTGAGTGGGATTTAGTTATTTTCTCAAGGTTTTTATTAATTTTTTTATTAATAAAGTACGATTTTTAAAGAAACTTTGTTAAAGAGAAAAAATGCCTAATAAAGTTAACTTATTGGTGTATAATATGTATATACTTTATATATACATTGTCTAAAAAGTTATTTTGACTAAATTACATTTTTTTAAAAGATCCATATACCATTTTTATTTGCACATTGGATTTACATCAGAAATGTAACGCTCGTTAGCTATTTTTATACTGCTTGAGAAAGCAGTTTTCGTACATCGGCGAGTAATAGAATAAACAAAACAAGCAGTTATAGTCACGCATGTTTACATGCCGGGATTTAGTTAGATTGTCTCTTTTCCTCACATTGCCTATGTGTTATGTTATTTAGCTCAACCTGTATAAATTGCTACACTACTTTTCTAAAATTCTCACAAACATGTATGTTAAATAAATAGGCAACACATAGATTATTTGAAGTTTTACAAACTTAGGTATATTTGTTCTTATAAATAATACTTTTATTTATTATTATTCATTAAAATTTCAGTCACTGCCGGTAATAAACTTTGTCGGAACAAACAGTATTTAAGTAGGTAATACTAGTAGAGATATATTGGTGTGTCAATTGTAAAGCGGCCCTTACACGAACAGTAATACTGTCATTATTGCAAAATACTGACAGTAATATTGATCGCGTGAGGGTAAATACTGATGGAAAGTCAGTATACTGATCGTAATTTAAAGCGGCCCTTACACGATCAGTAATACTATTATTGCAAAATACTGATAGTAATATTGATCGTATGAGGGTAAATACTGATGTGCAGTCAGTATACTGATGGTAATTTCAACATTATGAAAGTTTTGGGGGCGGAGTTAAAATACGAATGAAATATTGACCGTTCGAGGTCTTTAGTGTCAATATCTCATCAGTTATGTAAATCAACTGGACATTCGAAAATAATTGAGCTAATCTTTGTTTTTATTTTTTTTATGGATAAACTTGTTAAAAGAATGGCAACATAGGACTTTTCTTTATTATTAATTTTTTGATTTTGAAATTGAAACAAATCAACTCCAAAAAATATTCACTCTGTTATACTGACACAAATATTGATCGTGTGGGGTCTGTTTTAAAATACTGATGAAATGTTGTCAATATCCAATACTGACAGTAAAACTGATTGTGTGAGGGCCGCATTAAATATCTTTTTAGATATTTGAACAGGTATAACAATTGCTGAGCAGTCAATTGTTTATGAATATAACATAATACATATTCCGTTGCGGTAAACCTTTGGGAATTATTCTAGAACATTGAAGGCAGTCAGTTGTCGAATTCCTTGCGGTACCAGTTTAACTGGAATGAATTTTTAAGAAAAATGGAAACTATTTTAACTAGACCTTTCCTCTTTGTACCACGAAAATCTATGCTGAATAGTATTTTCCAAATTGTGCACCTGAACTTGCACCTTATAACCAAAACTATGATCCCAATAGTGGTTCTATATATTTGCTATTTTAGCTCCTCTAATTTGTATTCCTTACCTATACGCAACAAAGTATTTTATTAAAATTAATAAATAAGTGGCCCTAAACACAATATATCTTTAGCCACAGCAGCTCTACAAAAGCTGAAATATGTCTCTCGTGTCTAAAAATATTTATCTCACTCTAACTGGTATATCCCATGTTAGGCCCTCCTTGGAATACTGTTGCAATGTCTGAGAAACGGCTTCATTCACAATAGAGAATTATTGCACAGTAAAATAAGGCCAGGCACTAATAATACCGGCCTTATTTTGACATCTGAGCTTGCGCAGATGCATGCTAGGATAAGGACTGGTACTGTCAACATGATTTGCAATAACTCTAAATATTGGGTACAAACACTATTTAAATAAGGCCGGTATTAATAATTCCCGAGCTTAATAAGGCAACTTGCAATAATTCTCTAATATTTAACTTTCTTGTTTTCGCATTATTATTGACCCTAATTTCATTAAAATTGTTTTTTTATTTATCGAATTATAGAAGAGGTCCTTTTCCTCTTTCATAGGTATTTTTACAGTTTAACTTGAAATTATTTAACAGTATACAATATGAGCAACGCTGTTTGGTTCATCGGCAGTCAATAGAATAACAAAACAAGTGCTATTAGTCACGCATGTTTACATGCCGGGATTTAGTTGGATTGTCTTTTTTCCTCACATTGCCTTTGTGTCATGTTATTTAACTGAACCTGTATATGGAGAAGCTAGAACCACTTTGTTTCACCTGTTGAATGTAATGATTTTTTATTTTCTTTTAAAATTTCAAATATTTGAGTCCTATAATGATTATCTGTTTTTTCTTTTAGTTTAGACAGTCAACGAATAAAAAAATATGTTTCTTTCTTGAATTGAAACACTCAACGGATTAAAAAAATCTGACCATGTATTGATAAAAATTGCAAATTAAAATATTGAGTATTAACGTATATATTACACACTAAACAGCTATTACTAATGATTTTTAGGAAGAAAAATACATTGATAAAATTTGACTCCTATTCGGATATAAAATTAAAAAGAAGTATTAAAAATGTCCGTATGGAATTAGGTTATAGCGTAATTTGACCTAAAAAATTATTTTATTGAATAAGAAAATTTGAATTAGAAGAAAAGGCAAAGAAATACCAAGAGTTTTTCTTTTTTTATAAAAAAGATATTTAATTGTTGAGAGGTTTAAACAAAGCTCTGGAAAAATCTAAAACAAAAGATATATTTTAAATTTAAAAGAAAATTATTTACGTGGCTCAGAAAAATCTGAGATTAATAATATAAATAATAATAGTAATAATAATAATATTTATTTACCAAAAAATATATAAATTTAAAAATTAAAAACAAAATTCAATGATCAGTGGTAAACAAATACAATAACCTAAGAAATATTTGCTCTTGGGTACTTAACAAGTTTACCAGATACCATTAAAACAATACGTAAATATCAAAGTACAGTGGGATGCTACAAAGCTAAGGAAGATATAACAAGAAAAACTATTTTAACCTTTGAATTAAAAAAAGTAATGTAAAGTACACAATACACGCAGAAACAAATATATACAATTTAAAAATGTATTTGTGTATAAATAAATAACTTTAAAAAATATAAATACAAAATCATAAAGATGAATTTAAAAACAAATACATAAACTTAAATAATACACCTATTCATATACAGGTTCAGTTAAATAACATAACATATAGGCAATGTGAGGAAAAAAGACAATCTAACTAAATCCCGGAATGTAAACATGCGTGAGTACTAGTGCTTGTTTTGTTATTCTATTGCTTGCCGATGAACCAAACAGCGTTGCTCATATTGTATGTAAAATACACCCAACAAGACAAGCAAAATTGATGCAAATTTAAAATCTAGTTTATTAAAAAGCCTATGATATGACACAAATATAATGAAAGAAATACATGCCTTTCTGAATCAAACTAAACAGAAACCCAAAAATCCGTCACATACAGCAATATAATATGCAATATTAAACACAGGTAAAACACAATTTTATTTAAAAACAAATAATATAAAAATACATTGATTTGGAGATTACAGATCTGTTAAATATTCTATTTTATTTTCAATTATGTTACCAATTCTGGGTTTTTAAGTATCCAACCTTTATTTTATTTTTAAAGATCCGTAATTGACTCTTGTTGTCAGGACTTTTTAATCTCGATAGGAATAAAATAAATAATAGAATGATATTTAATTTGTAACATACACGTCATAACCCAGTTTTCTGCTTTTTCACTTTTAACCAATAATACAAAGCATTTTTTTAATATCTGACTTCTTGCATTTTATATGCCTTTTAAAAAATAATTTTGATATCTGCTTATAAGTTTTTAATTACTAACTGATTTGAAAAAATCATGATTTGTTTTTGTTTGCTTTGCCATTATTATTTAATATTGTCTTTTAATCGTCACACCTTTTGCTGTTATACCAACAACCATCAGCTACCCATAAAAGGTTGTGAAAAGGAAATCCAGTTGTTTTACAATGATTCGATCTATGACCAATAACCCACGATATTTTTGCAATGATACATATGAAAAAGGATAGCAAATAAATTCCTTTAATATAACATTTAAAGAATATAATATCTAAGTTTCATTAAGTTGACTGTGTTTACAGTAAATACAAATAAACTTATACAGGGTGTTACAAAATATTATTAAGAAGATTTAGGGGCAAATTCCAAATACTATTGAAAATATGGAAAAAAGTTCATATAAACATGAGTTCGCATAATTCCTCATTTCCAACATACAGGGTTAAAGTTGTAAAAGAAATATCTCTTCAAATAAACTGGAAAAAATAAAAACCTGATTCGCAAAATTTCGGGTTTTTCCGGATAATAATTAAGTAATCTCTACTCTCTATTTTATTTATCTTAAACGGGGAAAATTAAAATATTTAAGTAATCTACAATTAGGTAAATATGCCTGAAACCACCAGTAGAGTGCTTTTGTTTGAAAAATGGTATTAATAACGCAACCTTAATAAGGACCAAGGCAGATAATATAATTGGCGAATGGCGAAGAATCATAAACTTATGATTCTTAATGAGTTTTTAATTAACTGTAGACAAACAGATAATATATACAGATATCCATTATCACTTTTATTTTCTACAATTGCGTAAAACAATTAATATGATATTATAAAAACTTCCTGCGAATTAACCATAATTTGGAAATATTCAAATATACAATTTAAATAAAAAAGAATAATATTTTCTTTCTGATTTCATCGCCATGACCTCAAATTAAAACCTAACAAAATTTTAATTTCTCGTTTTTCAGGAATAGTATTACGGTAAAGTTAGAAGACAATCTACAGTGTTAAATACAATGAACTGTGCCTTTAAAGCGTATAGACCGTCAAGAAATGCAATTATTTACAGTTTATTCGTTTATCTGTTTATAGATACCGACATACCTATATAAATTATTATTAAACCGTATTATATTCATAAAAACAGTTATGAAAATAGTTTGAATTCTTTACAAATATGATATTTCTATAGTAAGTGTCTTAAAGACATTAAAGTTTCTATTAATATTTATATTTTTGCCTAATGTAAGTGTTTCTAAACGATTTTTAATATAAAAATGTTTGATATTTTCAAAAGTAAAGAATGCCCGAAAAATTTGGGTACAAAATTTTATGATATTCCTGAGATCAATTCTATTCGACTAAGTTATATTGTAGTTAATTTTACAAACTGTCGTATTTTATTTTTAAATATTTTTTCATCTTTGTCTTTGGATAAAAACTAAAAACCATTTGCTTAATTATATTTAACAGTTTATAATATAAGTTATTTTGTTTTATAGCAATGGTTAAACGTTCGTGTACTAACTTTAAAAATGTTTTTTTTTTTAATACATCCCTTTGTGAAATTAACGACTATATCTGATATTGCCTTGTTAAGTAGGTAGAAAAAATCAAAAATATTAGAACATATTGGTTTTTGTAAATCTCCTAAAAACCTTCTAATTAAAATAAAATTAAATGTTTTCAAAATAAATATGAGAGAATGGCGATTTAATACTGTAGTGATTGGCTATAAAAAGTGAAAGTTCATTATAAACGTCTCATCAGTAAACACTTAAATTAATTTAATCATAAATAAAAATGTAAAATCACTGCTAACACGATGTTTTTTACATATTTTTTTAACTTTAATATTTTTAATTGGATAAGCTCTTTTGTCAAAAAAAAAAAAAAAAATTGAGCAATTAACTTTTATGAACCACGAATTTTAAAGTGTTGGTACAATTTCGAAACAAGAGTGATAATGTAGTATATTAAGCTGGTTGTACATTTGTCAAACTTTCTGTAGACGGTGTGAAACAGGCAAATTTTATATTAAAGAAAGTCAAAGTAGCCGGTAATCGAACACATTTTTTGTCAAACACGAAAATTTGATTGCAGAACAACCGCAGACATCTAATCAAGTTATGTGAAACTTCCGTTTATTTGTTTGAATTTTTTCATCTGTTTAACTTGAACTTGTGAGTGTCAACTTTATGACAACAATAAAAACCCAAAGATATTTGATAACACGAATCCGCACAACTTTAAATATCCTTGTCAAACAGTTCATCAATCCAAATTTCTATCAAACATGTCAAGCAATTTTTATGTTTGACAAACACATCAAACAAAACCGCATATAATCAAATTTTCGTATTTGACAAATGAGTTTGACAAAAAAAAATTGTCGTTTACCAGCTTCTTTATTAGACCACGCCTATTTTATTTGTATGTTTGATGTCAAACTACCAACCTAATGGATTAAAAATTAACATTTGTTAAAACTATCCTTCGATAGGCATAAATAAAGCTTACATTTTCTGGATCAGTTAAAATCCTTTATTCGTGAGTTCTAAGCTATCTGCTTTTTTAGAAGCAATGCCGATGGTCGCAACAACCACTTCCTTTTGACCTTATCGGCAGTACACCAATGATCATTTGTTGCAGCACCAATCAGTGCTACAGTAACAATATGTTTTATTTTATTAACAATTTTTCTTATTCTTACTTTTTAAAAACCAGATTTACAAGTTAATATAAGAAGGAATTAATTGGCATCGCTGACATTTGTTTTAAAGAAGTTCATTAAATTATTTCCTAATATACGCCTCCGCCTTCAAACAAATTGTCTAAACTATTTGATTAAAGTTACTTGACAAGGAGTTATTTAATTAAAAACTCATTTAGTATCATAAACTTTTAATTCCATCATAGTCTAAAATCGAAATAGGAAGCGACCTGCACACATCCGTTCACCAGATAAAAACTATTTTATATTAATAAACAAAGGTTTAATTAAAAAAAAATAACCTTGATCATAATTTTTCAGGCAACCCTGTAACAATACCTTTGTTTATACAGTGCTTGTCTAAATTCACGACCGCCGCTCGTTACTTTTGAATTTTTGGTAATTTTTCATGAAAATTTGAGGGCCCTCGCAAAACAACATAGACCAAATTTTGACAAGAAATGACAGCTATAAATGTCAAACTGACAGCTGGGCGCCATTTTGGAAAGAAAAATTAAATGTAGCACATCATTTTAAAGCTCTCGACAAGTACTTTATAACCCCAGAATATACAGTAAATTCCTTTACCTCTCAAAAAATGGCGGTACTTTAAAAATTACCTAAATAACTACTAAGTCTTTTAGATATCTTTTTAATGGTAATATAATATACAGGGTGCACCGTTTAAAAAATCTATACTTTTTCTCCTACCCTGTATAGTATCACCAATATTACCATTAAATAAATCCCTAAAAGAGCTTTAAGAAAACACCACATTAAGTGTATCTAACTTTAATAGAGTTGGAAATACGGCCCTCTAAATGAGGTATTCGGGTAATTTTCAAAGTACCGCCATTTTGTAGTAGGTAATGGTATTGACTTTATATTTTGGGGTTATAAAGTATTCGTCAGGAGGTTTAAAATGATGTGCCACAAGACCCCCTTCCGTTTAATTTTTCTTTTTGAAATGGCGCCCAGCTGTCAGTGTGACATTTATATCTGTCATTTCCCATCTAAAATTTGGTTTATGTTCCCTGACTAAAGTCCTTAAATTTTTATGAAAAAATACCAAACAATTCAAAAATTAGGAGGGAGGGTCCTAAATTTAGACAAGCACTGTATACTATATTTAAAATAAAATAGTTTTTATGCGGCAAACAGATGGGTGCAGTTCGCGTCTTATTCGGATCTTAGACTATCAGTAATTTTCTATCTTGGGTGTTTATTGAGGTTGTGTTATTCATAACATTTTTAAAACGAAAAATATTCTACTGAAGCCCATCTATTTAGCGGCCCAAAATGTAAATTTTAAGATTTGAAAAACAGCTTCAAATTGGTCACGAAATGGTCACAAATGGTCATAAAGTCTGACGAATTGCTCATTGATTTAACAATTTTTGTAGCGTGTGCAAAATATTCAGGTCATTGCAAAATTTTTAGCGCCTCAAATTAATCATACATGGCCCAATCAAAAAGGATGCAATTGATCCTAAAAAATGTCAACATTGGTGAGTATGATTAATTAATTGTTCAACAAGCAGCAAGAATAAAGGACTTCTGTAATAATTGAAAACATTCAAGGACCAGAAAAGTTTGTGTAGCGGTCCAAAATAAAAAATGTAGATTCAAAAACAAATTCTGAAAGCTAGTAACAATAAGGGAATTGATCATAGATATTTAATATTTGATCAAAGATACTAGAATAATTATAAAGAGTTTAAAATTGTATGGTCAGTTATTGCTACATAAATATTCAGCACTTTAACATCAACATTCGGAGGTCCTTTCATGCTGTAACCAAGGCCATTCCTAGGCTGATTTGCGCCCTGGTGCAAAAATAATTATTGGCCGCCCCAAGAGAAAAATGTAAATTGAAGTATAAAAATGACCAAAAAATTTAAAGAGCAAAAAAAGGTCCCCACTTTCAAATTACACTGTCTGTGTACACAAGTTTAAAAGTTTATTTCTCAAATATCACCACCTTCATTTTAAAGATTTTCGCCCTTTATTTTACAATTTTCCGCTCATGCAGCATTGTGCCCTGGTGCCTTGCACCATTTGCAACCCTGGCACGGCCCCGGCTGTAACAATTGGTCACGTCATTTAAGTGTCATGTAGGTCAGTCGGCCTTAGTGACCTACTCACCAATCGTAACCAAGTTTTGTAGCATAGAATAAGCTCTGAGTGTTTATATATATATTTTAAAAAACAGTGTTAAATTACTACTATATTATTCTCCTTAACCTCTAACCGAAGCACTGCGACCGACTGGCCAACCGTGACCAATTCGTGACGAGTTTATATAGCATTAAATGGGCACTGAATGTGGATATTGAGGTGCTATCTTTTTCTCTGTAAAACGAAATAATTTTGAAACAACTTTTCTAAAGTCCTTTTTACCGCTGACCAGGTACTGCAACTCACTGACCAATTGTGACTAATTTGTGACCAATTGATATCGCGTTGGATGAGTTTCCAACTTTAGTATTGAGGTACTACATGATTCTTATGTAGCAATATTATTTTACTGCTGATCAATTTCTGTGACCTAATGATCAATCGTGACCAATTCGTGATCAATTCTTACAGCATGAAACGATCTCCGAATGTTGATGTTGAGTGCTAAATATATTTATGTAGCAATTACTGACCTTTGCAATTTTAAACTCTTTTTATTTATCTCAGTATCTTTGACCAAATATTAAATACCTATGACCAAATCTCTAATTGTTACTAGCTTTCAGAATTTGTTTTTAAATCGAAAATTTTTAATTTTGGGCCTCTCACCAAAATTTTCTCGTCCTTGAATGTCTTTATTTAATACAGATCTCCTTTAATCTTGCCGACCAATTAATTATTCAAACTGACCAATGTTGACCATTTTGTTACCAATTGCATCCTTTTGATTGAGCCATGTATGATTAATTTGAGGCGCTAACATTTTTTGATTACCTTGATATTTTAAACACGCTGTAAAAGTTGATGTATGGATGACCAATTCGTCACACTTAGTGACCATTTATATCCATTTCGTGACCAATTCGGAGCTGTTTTTCACAACTCAAATTTTACACTTTGGACGGTTAAATGGGGTTTACTATACTGTGGGTTTTAGGCTTATTTACCTTAAGGTATGTAGATTACTTTGGTATCTTTTATTCCGAGTATTTTCAGCTAAATAAAACATAGTCTAAGATTAAGTTTATAAGTTATAATACGTTTTTAAAAATCACTGTTTTGCAAGGTTCATTGGACTTAATTTTGCTCTTATTGTTTAAAAGTGAAAGTATGATGAAAGAATGATAATTTTAAATTCACAGTTGGGTTGCGGAAATCGAAAACTTTTACATACCTGCTCTTAGCTAAAATATTTGCTACACTTCATTTATCATTTCTAGAACATGTTTATATTATGTATATTTTTAACACGTATGAACAAAAGTAGTTTACAAAAAAGTAAGTTTTTCGATCTTAAACACTGAAGTATTAACTTTTTTAAACATTTTATTTCTGCGTTTCTATTTAATAATTTTTATTATTTTTTTATAAATACTTTAAAAACCACAAATTGTTTGCTATTAGAGTCAAATATTCTTGTTAACCGTATTCGTCTCACTGGTTCAAACCGTATTTGAAAATGACACTCATCAATTTTAGGCGAAGAACCAATTCTAAAACGGTATTTACCAATCGGTTATGTTGACGTTTAAAGAATGTATTATACGTCAAAGTTGTCACCAATTATTACTGCGATTATAATTGGTTGAACGCCTAAAATTGATGAATATGAATATGAGAGTCAAGAAAATGTATGTTTTCAAACCGTTGCGTCACAGCCCAATAAACTTTTAGGTTATTATTATGATTTTTATTTTTATGAATAATATGTGCTTTTGTTTACACCAAATATAAACATTTTTACTTGCCATGTACAGCCTAGCAAAAGTTTACGAAAAATGACCGAAACAAAGTTTTTAATGGGTACGATGCATACGCCCGCCCGACAGAGACAACACTGTTGGATTGCGTTAAGGGAAACACTAGTGGTTTAGGTAAAATTTTTCTAACATATCAGATTTATTTCGTTTTTTTTTTAAATCGAGAGTTGCCTACATCGTCTAATTTAACAAATTCATTTAAAACCATCTTGAAAAATTTAAGAAGGTACCTGTAACGAAATGTTTTTATTGATCTATAATGGTTTTATAAATTTCTAAAGATATATGTTATATGTTTAACTTATTAGGGAAAAAGATTAAATCAACCCTTTAATTTAGAGAAAATGATGTATAGCAAGATATTTTCATAAATCACACTCATAATCATAGTGTTTGGGTAGTTTTTCGTATAATAGGTAAATCAAGCTTTTAACTGGTCAATTTGCTTTTTGGTATCTTGGCCTATTTCGTACTATTCTCGGTATTATCATTTATTTTTATAATATTTTATTATTTTTTATTATAAAATAATAAAAATAAAGAAGATTTTTCTATTATCAAGACTATAAACTAATAAAAATTTGAAAAAATGGTATATAAATTAAAAAAGCCAGTGATTTGTGCAGCTTTTTTAATATATACTCGTCGTGTCACTTCAAAATACTTCGACACGCAGGATGACTAGAATTTACCTCTCCTTTGCGAATTTCCCAATAGCCAGGGGGATGTAAAACATCTTAAAATGTCTAAAATTAATACGTTTTTTTACAAAAACTTACTACTGTTCATACATTTTCAAAAGCCAGGTGGTGCAAGTGCACTCCCTTGCACCCCTCCCGGCGCCCATGATGCAGGCGTTTCTTATCTCTTCTTGCTATTATTTAACACACAGAAACTCAATTAAAAAAATCGCGTTAAAACAACTTGAGATTGAAGAGAACAAGATGCTAAATTTGCCGCTACTCGAGCGTCATAGAGACCTATTGGGTTGCAGAGCTAAGATGATAAGAAGAAAAAAAATTATATAATGTATACCTTTTCATCGGGGCGTTAAGCGGCTATAGTCTTTTAAGTATGTCAAAAAATATTTTTATTATTTTGGCTTGAGGAAATCGTTTAAATCTTATTAAATTATATATATTTTTCTTTATCCTTGAATTATTTTCTTTAAAATAAAAAAAGATGACCACGCTCAAGCATGTCAAAATGACGTTTTTTCTTACAACTTTGTAGCCCTCCGCGTTCTTAACGTCACTCTCAAATTGTCAGATTAGTGGAATATACACTGATTAGCATATAATTAACTCACTTTATCTTAATCTGACGCGCACGACAATTTCTGATGGATATATTTTTGTTTTAAACGATCGCCCCTGTATACGGGGCTTATATTTGATGAAGGTATTTAATCGGGTACAAGGTATCCTCCGGTATATTTTTGTGACGCGCTGTAGTAACTTCAGAAATCCCCTCTTGGGTATAAGCTTTTTTGTTTTTTCTGGCATTTAGCGTTGAATTGATTTGTAATTTAATTATTATTATTTCATCTCGTTAAGTTCTGTAAATTATTGTTTATGAGTGGAAAGAAATATAAAGTGTTAATTCTAAAAAGGGTTAGCAACTTATAGGTCGAAGGGTTGGTAGTCCGCTTTGGGTTACAAAAATGTGAAGAACCTAGTAGTGTGCAAAATTCATAAATAATTTTTAGTCGTGCTACTTTTTGTAAGGATGTAATTCCTGGATAAAAATGTGCAAAAATAAATAGTATACAGAATGTTGTTAAGAAAATTTAAGGGCAGATTCTACCATTAAAAATATGAAGAAACATTCATATAAACATGGGTCAGCAAATTTTTCGTTCTCAAGATACAGGGCGTTAAAAAGTTGAAAATTTCGAAATCACTTTTTAATAAATATTTTCCAAACAGAATATAAACTCAATTTAAATAAGTGCTTATTGTTGTTATATAATTGCTATTTAACAATTATAAAACATAATTAAAAAAAAACAGTTTTTGTGATGTTTCTTTTATGGTCTAAGACCATGCAATTAAGTCGAGTTTTTTTCTCTTAAACTGAAAAAAAAGCTCAAAGGTAATTATTCTAAAGAAACCACAAAATTTTTTAACACATTTACGCAGTCAGTGTCCTACCGTTTTTTTTGGTCCTTCAGTTGTTGCTCGTGACGCTACTGGACTTAATAAATGTAATTAAGTTAGTAATAAATTACCCCCTTCATGACATAAATAACATTGTCAAAACAATGCTAAACAATTTTTATAAGTTTATCACCTTGTATCTTGTGAACAAGGCAACTAACCAGAACTAACCAGAACAAGGAATTTCCAGAGCTATGTATATCAAAACTTTCCTTTATATTTTCTAATGTAGAGTCTGCTCTTAATTTTGTTTATAACATTCTGTAATATCCTGTATATTTAGTAGGGTGAGGGTGTGTATCTATAGGTAGATGTGCGAAGTTGAAATTGGGGGTTTGGCAGTATTATTTTTAATCAATCAAGGAAATTATCCTTAAATAACACATAAATCCAGTTTTGATCTTAAGAACCAAAATTTTATCTATTTAAGGTATTTTTAGTAATTCTTAAAAACTTACCCGTCTTGAGCCCAACAACTGCCCAATAAAATCACAAAAATTAAGGTATTTAAATTCCACATGACTTCTACTAGGACATTACAAACTCAGCACTCACAAAACTAAAACCACAACTTTTACACCAGAAAAAATCTTCGACTAGATAATTTCTCCTATTGTTTAGATTCTGTTGGATGGTTCATTTACTTTACTTCGGAAACGACCGCTTTCTACCGTAACGTTAACTTATGCACTGTCCTGCACTTCGCGGTTAAACCATACCATGGTTTACCTGCTTTACCTTGTTTTTCTCCTGCGGCCAGCTGTTAGACCTTCCTGCAGCCTACGAATAGTAGTAGGCATACCTATGTTAAGAATAAGTCTACTTATACAGCGTGTCTACTTAAGTTCGCACCATATGGAAAACTTTATAAAAAACATTATAAAAAGTTATGCATGGTCCAAAACCTAAATTGCACTCATTAGATATTATTTTTTGTAGCATGAGGAAGCCAAAAAATATGAATTTTTCCCAAGAGGAAAGTACTCTTATATTTCATAATATCGAAAATTCATACAGTAAAGATGTTTAGGGTTAAAAATAATATTCAAATATGCAAAGTTGTTCATTTTCAATAAAAACTTTTTTCTTTTATTTTTTTATGCGTTAATTATTAAAATTTAAGTTTATACAATAGTGCATACTTATATCAAAATGTAACATATAAAGAAAGCTTAAGAACTATCAAAACAGCGAAAAGTCACAGAAACGCTCGTTATTGCAGAAAACATGTTAAAAAGTCCTTTCTCTAAATTAAACCAATTTGCAAATTTGAAAGGTGTTTTTAATTCTAAGCATCTTTTCTATATAAAAATTTTCGACATTATGAAAAATAAGGGTACTTATCTCTTGAGCAAAATTCATATGTTTTGACATACCTTGTACCTATACCACTGCAAAAAAATAATATCTGATGATTGATTTTAGGTTTTGGACCATGTCGAACTTTTTATAGAGAATTACCTATTTTTTTTGTAAAATTAATAATAGAAAAGTTTTGCATAATATGGTGTGAACTTAAGTAAACACGCTGTAT
Source organism: Listronotus bonariensis (assembly GCA_014170235.1). NCBI lineage: Eukaryota > Metazoa > Arthropoda > Insecta > Coleoptera > Curculionidae > Listronotus > Listronotus bonariensis. Next base: position 64,169 of record JACEGR010001139.1, read on the forward strand.
TTTATCTTAAATGTGTCATAATTTTTATCGTGCATTTTCAATTTATTAATGAATTAAATCATGCAAAAACGTAGTTTTCCGCATACTTTTAAGACTCGTTTAAATTTTTCCGGGAATCTTCATAAACATCCAAAAAAGTTTAATGTTATGGTAAAACATTTAAACCAATTTCGAAGCAACTAAATGTATCAAGTATCAAGTATCATTGGCTTTTAAAATTAAGCTTGCAACGTTGTTAAAAAGCCCCTTATCGACATAATTTTGAACTAGTTTAAGAGTCCATGACAATTCATATTCAAGTTTTTCTTGTTGTTGTGGAAGTTAATATCGTGTTTCTTAAATAATTTTTATAATTTATTGAATAATTGCAATAAAAATACAAGAAGAATTAGTCTACAAATTGTGCTAAGTGTTTTGGTGTTAGTCATTGAGGATTCCGTTAAAATTCTACCATGTTGCAAAAGGTGCGATGTCGGATTTGTTATGCCTGCAGTTTAAGTGTAAATATTTAAGAATTTACGTTTTGTCACTTTATATAAAATTACGCGGAACGTTAGCTGGTAACTACAGTTTGTTTTATTTAGGTTTTTAGACTATGATGCCTAATATTTTGTCTGAAATTTCATGCCTTGTTTTCAAAAGTGCTCTTGCTTCAAGCCGAGATACAAACCCAAAATCGTATATTTCTGTAAATATGGTAAATATTTTCGACACTGATTGACCGAATTGCAACACTGCTGCCCTTTTTTGAATTGCTAATTATAGGAAATTATAAAATAACCTTTGTAATCAATAAAAATATCAATATAGGTACTTTTGTTTTTGAATTTCACAAGTTGATAGAAGAAATTTATTTTAAAACTGATTTTGCTCGTAATACAATTTTTTACTAGGAAAATTATTTTTTATGGTCTTTAAAGTTTTTGCGAATCCTGTATACAAAACTATTTTTTTCTTCCTGAAATCATATTCTTTTGAAAACAATTTTTTCAGATTTTTTTTGTGAATTGTTTGTGTTGTAACACCTATCCAAGGAGAGTCTACGATTACAAATACAGGGTGTCCGGAAAGGTAAGATCGGAAATGATAGTAGTAATAATTAGTGTATTCCTTTTACCTTGTAGAGCCGTTCTGAACCGTTCTCTGAACTGTCAATAGTGTCAAGAACGGTCCTACAATATGAAAAAATGTCAAAAAATTGTAAAAGGAACACTGATGGTGTCGTTCCGGGCAGTTCTGGAGCATAAAAGGAATACAGCAAATGTGAGCATATCCTTGACGTTTCGCCAGCGCGATGGGTTGGCATCCTCAGAAAGGTTCATAATGACTACTTGCGTACTACTAAAGCCTTACACAGTATAAGTTCTATCGCACTTGGTTAGGGAGTTATTGACCTTCAACATTAAAATTAAAAAAACATAAATTACCTCATACTAATGCTTGTTTTCATAAGTAAACGGCTATTCAGTAGTCAGGATTATACAGCGTGAGAAACTTTTTCTTCATTTCCTTTATAAATTTTTGACCGTTTTTAATGATTTTGTTAAATAACTGTAATTGCTATTACTTATAAAATAGTTGGTATGCATGTTTTTAAAATGCAATTTTAAAAAGAACCGTACTAGATATAGAATCAAATAAAGTATACCTTTTTTGTAGAAAAGAGATAAAGGACTTAAACGGTTAACACCAAATGTGAAATTTGTTACCTCTGTCAAAAATGCATACATGAAATAAAAACGATATCGTTTTAACCTGTATAATCCCTTCTTTACTGATGGATCGTTTACTTATGGAAAGAAGCATTACTACGAGGTTCTTTAGTTGCACAAATATCATTGGTACTGTGACAACAGTATAAAAGTTATAATTGAAATAAGATTTTTTTAATCTAACATTGCGCAATATCTCCCTAACAAAGCGCGATTAAACTTTTTAATATAAGGTAGCAACAATTTTTTGGCTCACTATATAACCACTATCATTTACGACCTTACCTTTCCGGACACTCTGTATAATAACTCTAGACATTTTATATTTCGACCTTTAAAACATTAGAACACGTACTAAAGTCTCGCATTGGTCTAAGAATGTTGGATTACGTCATGGACTAATTTGCCGAACATATTCAGTCGACTAATATACATACGTCACAATAGTTTTTGTTTGCTTAGGTAAACGTGATGAGAAAATTGGATACGGTTGGATTAATTTTCAATTACTTTTTATAATCTACCTTAATTTATTATTAAGCTGCTATTTAGCGTATAATTATTATTATTTTTTAGCTAATAATTATTATTTTTTGCAGACATTTTCAATACCTTACGGTACGGTTGAATCTGCTATGTATTCTCATAAAATACAAAGGTATCTTGTTTCCGCGACTGTTGTTATCTCCAATGGAAACGTAAAGAGTTAGTTGTTATTCGACTGTTGATATCTAACTTTTAACCTTTTCAAACACGTAGACACAATTAAGCAATGAGACAAGTTTAAATCAAATATACTGGGTGTTTCCTAATTGCGCTAAAAAAGTAAGGGCCTATTAATGAGCTAATTTTATTTTAAAAAGTATGTGGACACTCTTACGGATTCTTATAGAACACATACAAATAATGTGACAAGTTCATATAAAATATTTTCCCAAAGTCCCCCTTTACAGAGATATGTGTCTGTAAAGGACGCCACTGAAAATCGGTTTTTCTTGAATATCTCTATATCACATGGTATAATAAAATAATTTTTTATTATGATAAATACCAGTTAGGGTTTCCTAAAATGTTATCCTTTTAAAACATTTGCCTTCCTTAGTTCGCCAGGGGCGGACTAACCCTTACACAATAGTACTAATGATTTTTACACATTGTATAATAGAGGAATCAAAATATCATGTTTAAGTAGCTTAAACCCTTAGCTAAATAAATAATAGTTTAAAAAACTAAAAAAACACGCTTTTATATGCAACCGAACTAAAAATTAGAAAATAATTTTTCATTACAAAGAGTTTGTCACTTCAGAGTAAAAAGCGTGGGGTGCATTTTACTATTTTTTCATAACTTTTCCCTCATAGATATTTGCAAATAGAATAATTATAACATTTAATATACTAAGCACCCCACGCTTTTATTCTGAAGTGACAAACTCTTTGTAATGAAAAATTATTTTCTAATTTTTAGTTCGGTTGCATATAAAAGCGTGTTTTTTTAGTTTTTTAAACTATTATTTATTTTTCATTTTTTAGTTCGATATATCAATTAGTTTTCTGCGGTCATGTGATATTGAAATGTTTTACGAACTATTTATGTATGTATGCATGTAAGACTGAAACTGCAAGCATGCGCAGATCACTGCTCTAGCTCGCTTACTCTTTCACAGAGGATCTGTAAAGGAATTTATTTATCCTTGGCGGTCCTAATCAGGATAACGGGATACTGTTTTTAAATTATTGCATTGTCATCGGTCCTTGATACGTGTGCAAAGTTTCAAAGAAATCGAACAGCTGGAAGTTGGTAAAAATTAGGCTCAAAGATTTCGTTACATAGATAGATAGATAGATAGATAGATAGATAGATACAAACCAGGCTAATAAAAGCGTGTTAATAAAAAGGTACTCCTATCCGATTACCGCAAAGCGAAGCGTTTTCGAGAAAAACAACATTTTGATTAAATAGGGTTATAATTAATAATTTTGTTTGTCCATTCCATAGCTTTTATTATCGAAAATTATGGAACCCTTCACTATGTTGCAACATTATTATTTGGTTTTGTAAAAATAAAAAAATATATATATTTTTTAAGGCTTTTTAGTACTATTTTCAACAGAAAAACATATTGCTTTTAGATGTCTCCACTAAACAAAAACTTGTTTTTGTCGAACTTATTGTTGTCAAAAACGCTTTAATTTATCGACATCTTACAGGAGTAAGTACTTGTTTTTAGCTAAGGATTTAAGCTACCCAAAAAAAATGATTTCATTTCTTTATTGCGTGTAAAAATAAAAATAATTAACACTATTTTGTAAAAAAATATAGGAATTGATCACATTATTTTTAAGTGTTCTATATGAATCCGAGAGATTGCCCACATATTCTTTGACACCCTGTATGGGTACATTGGTCCGCAAATTTTTTGTTCTCAAGGTTTGGGGTATTAAACTTTTCATAAAACCCTAAAGGTACAGTTTAGATCTGACATTTATTGCATGATATTTATGTCAGATAGAAATTCTGGCTATTGTAAACAATCAAAAATTTATATCAGACATACATTTTTGATCGTTTACATTAGCCAGAATTTCTATCTGACATAAATATTATGCAATAAATGTCAGATGTAAACGTACCATAACACTTATTTTATTAAAATTTATTAGACTAGAAATTAAAAAGAATATTTAAAAATATTAATTAAAAAAATATTTTTTTAGGTTTTTGTTATTTAAAAAAATGAAAAAAGTTGTTTTTTTCTAAAAAATCGATTAATTTACGAATCCTAATTTCTTTCTTTAAAATAAGTTTTCTAACTATAGAGTGACGAACTGATTTTATTTATCATGATTTTTGTATTTTCTTTCACATTTAAAACAGGAAAAAGAGCTGTATTACTATATTACAATCAAAATGTAATAAGCCATGACAGGACAATTATTTTTAATACATATTATTAAATATGAACTGTTTTGTAAAGCAGTTCTCTTCTTATATTTCAATTATTCCCACCCAATAATTTAAACTCTTAGTGATGCACAAATGCATGCACATTGTATTCCAAATTTATTTTGCAACATAAGTAGGCTTTAAAACAAATGAAAAAGACATTAATAAATTGGCCTATCTTGTTTATATTTTTAAATTATCCTATACCTCTTAAAAAAGCACGTGTACAATTAGATATCATTTTTTATTTTTTTGTGTTAAATGTAAAAAAATGCAAATTCATGATAAATTAAATTATTTCGTCAATTTTTAGTTTAAAAACTTATTTTAAGGAAAAAAGTTGACCGATTTTTTTAGTGAAAAACGCATTTTTCATTTTTTTTTTAATGTTTATATCAAATTTTGAATTGTAGGACAAATCGAGAGCACATGTATATTTTTAGTTGTAATACGAGTTTTATATCTACGGCGTATATGGTATTTAGTGTTTTAGTGATTATCATCCGTTTTGTTGTGCCTGCAGCTTAGGCCTAGATAACTAAGAACTTTTTGTAAATGTATAAAATTACTCAGAACGCTGACAGTTAACCATTCTATGTTTTATTTAGATTGGTATACAGCGTGTCTACTTAAGTCCGCACCATATTATGTAAAACTTTTTATTATTAATTTTACAAAAAAAGTTATTCTTTATAAAAAGTTTTGCTTGGGCCAAATCCTAAAATTCAATTATTAGATACTAATTTTTAGTATAGTATAGTGGTATACGAGGTATGTCAAAAAATATAATTTTTTCTCAATAGGAAAGTACTTTACTTTTCATAATATTGAAAAGAACATTTTTATAAGGAAAAGATGTTTAGGATTTAAAATAACATTTAAACATGCAAGCTTATGTATTAAAAAAACTTTTGTTTTTGTTTCATTTTTTATGTAATAACGATGAAAATTTAATTTTGTACATTAGTGCATATTTATTTTAAAATTTTAAGTAAAGGGTAGCTTAAGAAATGTCAAAAAAGAAAAAAATCGGAGAAACACTGGTTATCGCAGAAAAAAATCTTTAAAATAAACCAATTTGCATATTTCAAAATTATTATTAAAACTAAACCGTTTTTCCTTATAAAAATTATAAAAGGAAAATTTATGAAAAATAAAGGTACTTCTTAAAGATTTTTTTGATATATCTCGTATACCACTGCAAAAAAATATTATTTGTTGATTGCATTTTAGGTTTTATACCATAAAGAACTTTTTATAAAGAATAACTAACACTGTTTTCAAGAGTGCGTGTTTGTAGCCTAGACACAAACCAAAAATCTGGCAATTTCTGTTATATTCTTTGCCATATTGGATCTAGAAACCAATTTTTATCAGCTAATTTACTATATTGCAACGTTGAATTTCCATAATCTGAATCGCAAATACAGAAGACTGTCCGTGTGTCCCACTGATCTGGATGGATTGTCAATGCTATTACCTGCGCGAAACAAAATTTACATTTCATGGGCAAAAAACCGGTTTGTGCGCAAAAAATCGAGGGTAAATGCACCTAGCGCCAAACAGACTATCCGCATTATCGAAAAGAATTTGTCGACGGCGTCCTGGTTTTCTGTTCGGAGTACGGTAGCTAATGAGCGTCACGGTCAGACCGCGGACAAAGGGTACGGAGTGCCGGTGTTTGTATTTTGCCACGGCTTTCAAGTGCGCATGTTCGTCCACCTATTCATTTGTTTACTGCGCGAGGTCGTAAAAATCCCAAAATGCTTTTTGCCACTGCGGATCTAAATGTATGTTATCTTTGGTTTGTCCGTGTTAAAATTAAAATCCGAGACCAGGGAGACAATCGAAAATCGCCATCATATAACTGAGCAAAAGTGATAATTTTAATATTTTATTTATTTTAAACTAATACCGAAAAAAAATTTGCAAAGAAAATGCTGTGGAGCACTTTTTTGCCTTTTTTATTTATTATTATATGAACTATGCCTAAATTGATTGACTTTGCGACTTTAATATCGATTAAGAATCGGATATCGTAACCAGTTACCGAATTTTTGCGATTTTAAAACTGACGCAAAGTCCGCATTTATAATCTTAGTAAAACAAATAAATTGACATTTTTGTGAGTAAAATACGAAAACTAAACGCAGCAACTGTTTAGATTTGATGGAATGGAATTGGTAATTTCATTCGAGTTTCGTACATACGAGAATACTTGATCAAGCAAGCCAAGAAAAATAAGTGGGACTTTGGTTGCTTTACATTGGACAACTTTTAAAAAATCTCTGGGGAGGAGCTGCCCCTCCCTGTCCCCCTTGGCGACGCCCTTGACTGCATCCACATAAAATGTGGTCGTTTGAACAGTTTTATTTGTCGTTTTCTTTAAAATTTAGAACACATAAGATATTATTATTTGTTACGAGTATTTGTATCACTTTTTATTTACCTTCTTCAATTCTTTACGTTTACCTTTTTGGAGAGCATAATTGAGTTATCAGAGAATTCCGGCTGCTGCACGCTAGGTCCATCTAATAGCTCTCATTAGAAGCTCAAATAATTTCGATTGTTTTGTTAACTTCTCTTTTCTTAAAATATGCTAATCCTATACAGGGTGTCAGCTAATTAATGGTATGCACAAAATCACAGATACCTACCTTATTCCAAAATAATATGAATTAACCAAACATACCTATATACAAAAGTTGACAATAAGAAAGATACAGGGTTTCAGGGTAAAAAGAATTATTTGGTGCTCTCTCCGATTTACGTATGATTTCATTTGCTGGGCATGTTTCAGACCGTACGAGACACGGTTGTGCTACGATGCGGGTCTTGTGGGATATCGTTGCGGTTATGTGTGTCCAAACTTTTACCTTTACTACACTCAAAGTTTGAAAAAAGGGACAAAAAGATATACATACATAAAACAATAGACTTAGCTTGACAAAAATGCTTTGTATATTTTTGAGGGCATGAAAAGTGCTTTTGGATTTTTTCGAATTAATTTTCCCCACTTTCCTCTATCACCGTGAAATCGGGCTCGGTGCGGTTATGTGTAGCCCGACCTTTATACGTGTCTCAATTTGAGCCCTGATTTAAAAACAGTTGCTTGGAGCCCTTCTTACAAAGTATTCCTTTTTGTGTAAAAAGCATGGGGAAGTTTACTGGTTAACTTAGATGTGCCATACAAAGTAGCACAAAAAAGTTGGGACGTTTTGGAGAAATTTAAATAGTGTAGCTGGACCCCTCTAGTTTATACATAAAAATTAATATCAGATCTAAATAGTTCATTTCAAAACACGCCATTATACCGAGTTTAATTAAAATATTCAAAACGTATAATAGTTATATATGTTTGGTTAAATCTTAATATTTTGGCAAAGGAAATTTGTGGTTTTTATGTGTACCATTAATTAGCGGACACCCTATATATCTTCTTTATTTTTTATGCGAATAAAATATATATATTTTTTATAATTAGAGGCATCTTAAAGTCTTGCATAAAAAATTGTAGACTAAAAAAATTTTACTGGTTATAGTTGTTTCAAAAATATCGATAATTCGGTAAAATTTGCGATTTGACAATAAAATTTTAATCAAATTTACCAAACAACAAATGGAGGATTGATTTGTTTTAAAAACTTAGCTCACCAAAAAAACTTTTTATTTGCAATTTTCAAAATATTTTTTTACCAAAGTGTTCCACTTTAAGCCAGCATCTGGTATTTTTTTTTATTTTATGAAGTTTATTAATGCTTTTTTTACGTAATCAACAAGTTTAAAGGATTTATCAACACTATGAGTGTGTACACTCACAGGGTGTTTTATTTTTGATGGTTTTACAGGGTATCTCGAAAACCGTAAGGCATATCAAAATTCTTATATAGGATTCTTGATCTTTTTTTTTTAAAGAAAACAACTGTAGTAAAACAAAGCTAATTTATAAAAATGCTAATTTTTAGTAGAATTGACAATAAAAAAAATTATCAGTATAACATTTTTGGAAAGAGAGCGTAATGAATATAAATAGAAATATACAGGGTGTTCCATTAAAGAAAACATAGATTGGGTATTCTTCTAAAAACCTGTCAAATATAGAAAACAACTTATAACACCACCATATTCTACAAAAAATTACACAATTAACCTATTTTATTTTTTTTTTTAAACTTTAATAAAAAACGAGTTAAAGAATGTTGTAAAAATGGGCAAAATCTAAAAATAAATCACTCTGTAGCTCCAAGATTAATCGCAGTATCCATAAACTGTTTTAATTTTTACCATAGTTTAAAAAAAACGAGTTTTCTATACAGGGTGTCCGGAAATTACTCATCAGGATTTTTGTGGGCGATTCTGCACTGATTTTTACCAAATTTTGCATACATATCATTAGGGATTATTTGTATTTGCCCTATTTATTTAATGCCAGTAGCCAATGCCAAAAGGCCCAAACTATCCTTTATTTTAGTTTAATCCTTTTAAAAATTTGAAAATAAAATTATTAAAGAGCAATAAAATATCTTTTAAAAAGGTCCTTCCTGTTAAACATTTACGTACGTTTATTTAGAAATTCTGATTTTTAAAATAAACAAAGCAAGCCTTAAAAAACAAACGCTTTAGTTTACATGGAAAATAAGTTATTACATTGTATTATAAGTTTTGACAGATAAAAGTTAATAAAAAATATCAAAAAATGTTTTTTCAATATTTTTACACAAAAATTAATGTTTTATTTTTAATTATTTTTATCTGTCAAAACTTATAATAAAATTGGTGTTATTCCTTTAGGGTCTAGAATCGCCCGAAATGACACCAACAGTGTTCCTTTAAATTGCAGTCTATTTTATTTTTGACAGTTTTGACACTCTTGACAGTTTAAAAACGGTTTCGGGCGGTTCTAGAGCATAAAAGGAATACACCAAATGTAATAACTTATTTCCATGTAAACCAAAGCGTTTGTTTTTAACGCTTGCTTTGGTAATTTTTGAAAATCAGAATTTCTATTTAAACGTACGTAAATGTTTAAGTCGTTTTTCTCGGAAACCGTTCATTTTAAGGTAATGCAACAAGAGGAACTTTTTAAACGATATTTCGATGCTTTTAATTATTTTCTATTTAAATTTATCAAGGGATTAAAACAAAAAAGTTCTAAGTCATATTTCTAAAGTGAAAGACAGTTTAGGCCTTTTGGCTTACTGGCATCAAATTAATAGGACAAATACAAATAATCACAAGTAATATGTATGCAAAATTTGGCTAAAATCAGTACACTGGAAAAATAGTTATTACAAAAAAATAACTAAATCTTTTTTTCTTCAACATCCTGTATATTACCGTTAATTTTGAGTTTTCAAAAAATTGTATAAACGTTTGTTGCATTAATTTTTTATGCAGAATCGCCCACAGAAATCCTGACGCGTAATTTCCGGGCACCATGTATAAGAATTTAAATATTCCTTACGGTCTAAGTCTTAAAACTGTGAGAACCGATAATATATATTTTTTGTTCTTAAAGTAGCGGCAAATATTGGTAACAAGGCGATGTCTAGGGATTTTTTAAAATTTATCTTATGCTTTATTTGTAGCCTTACTAAATAATTTTTTAGGTAAATAAAATATATTGAATTTAGAAAAGATATATTATACAATATTTAAATACAACACTTTAATAAAACTATTTTTTAAACAAATATAAACTTAATAACATAGTATTTTTAAAATTATTAAATCATACTGTAATAAAATCTAATAAAACATATCATTATAATTTTTAATAAAACAAAAATCGACCAAACCTTGGTAGGTTGCTACATCTTTTTTATTTCAGTCTTAAAAATATAGCTCTGGCCTGGCACTTACTGCCTTTTAACCTAATTTTTGTTTTGGAAATAAATAATACTGACCCTTGTAAAATTTCCTAATAATATTTTGGTAGAAACACTAAATTCTGGTAACTGCACATCAGTAATAATCACATAATATATTATATATAAATATAATATTCATTTGTTTTAATGCCATAATGTTATGACAGTAAAATGTCTACTGCTTTAAAGACTCCTTAACTTGTTTGGACAGGCTTCTGGCAAGTTAGGCTAGAGACGATATGTTTAGTTCCAGTCTACAATAATACAAATAAAATATTAATTAACCTTACATAACATATAAAATAATAATGGTATAAATTCAGAAAAATGTTTATAAGAGCAATAATAACTGGTTCGGCGTCGCCGGAAACAAACCACACTTTTCATGCCCTTAAAAATATAAAAATCATTTTTGTCAAGCTGAGACTATTTTTATGCATGTATATTTGTATCTCCTTGTTATAAATAAAACAGATTCTTTCTACTTCTGTTCCTTTATCCAACTCTAAGTGTAGTATAGTGTGAGTATAACTGTGTTACCTTAAGGTCTCTGCACACATGTACACTTTCGTGGCGCAACTTTGTATAGCGGGATAATAAATAAACCTTATGTTTACACTAAGCATGCTTCTGTAACATGAAGTTTATTTTTTATCCCGCTATTATGATGCAAAGTACCTTTATTTGTAAAGGTTTATTTTACGTACAGGTGTAATTTAAAGCATAGTATAACATACTTCTAATACTACTAATTTTATAAAATACACAACTTTTTGCACCGCATTTCCCTACATTTCACCAGCGTGGACGCAAGGCTGTGGGCTCGTTGCGGTTATGTGTGGCCAGACCTTTTTCTAAGTTAGTGCACACGTTGTTGTTGCTTTACCCAATCTTTCTCCCATTTAATGACAACAAAACTTTCAGAAATTTTTTAAATTATGTTTTTCTATCTAACCCTATAATATCGGCAGATCATGCATGATATAATGCTTATTAAACTAATAAAAAATAAACTATTGGTAACATTGTCTGATATTTTTTTAACTCTGCTAGCTTTAGGTTTTGGAATTCTTATTTGATCTTTTTCCGATTTTATAGATTATTAACAATAAAAACATTTAATTATTGAACAATGACAAGCTTGTCTTAGCTGCCATGTCTTAGCTGCTTCTAATAATGACGATGTTCACAATTTCTTGATATAAAAGTCACTGAATATTATCGCGTACATTAACTGCCATGTTTGAAAGCATTAAGGTCATGCGATATATTTTGTTTTCAGAGGAGGTGAATGTTTCAGATCCCTTGTTGTTCTCTCTTTATACTGTCTAAACCAAGAGAGACAAAAAATATACGTCACTTACATAAGTCTGAGAGAAATCGTTAGTAATCAATCAAATGTTAACAACTGTCATAATTATTTTTCGATATTTTAGAGATCTCAAATATTTTTAATAATTTTTATGATAAAGTTGAGTAAATAGGAAAACATAAGTGTTTAGTACTTATGTTTCAAACTAACCGACTATCCAGACCTATTTTTCTGTACTGTGAACTTGTGCTTAAGCTTAACCTGCAACTTTGTGAACGCAAATTATTCGTGCAGCGTTAAGTTGTTCAAAACAATTTTATGTTAAGTACTGTTTTGGGATTTTAATATACGATTACTAACTATAAAGTGTTAGTATTTTTAATATAGGTTGTTATTCTTAAATATACCGCAACGATATACAGAAGCCGAACAAGTTCTTATTTTAAAGATGGTAAAGTATTTTCAAATGGAGAAAAAGAAGGTAAACTCTGGTGAGCTATTTAATGTAAGTTTAAAATATTTTATTTCTCATAAGGTAAAAGTTTTATAAATTAAATAAAATTGTTAAATCAATATTCTAACGTCTAAATTAACAAATCAAAATTTTTCTTTTGGTTTATTATATGTCACAATACACGATCTGCCCTAATCTGGAAATGACGTTAGGTAATGTGACGACACATTCACCTCCTCTGAAACAAAGTATAGTCTCATACAACATCTAAAAGAAGTATCTGTCGGATTACAAATTGTGTAAAATGTTGACTTGTGGAAAAATGGCTTAAAAATCCAAAGCATGGGCGTCTAGTCGTTAGTAATTATGAAGAAAGTCTAGCTTAATTATACAACTAAAAAACTGAATTAGTAGTAGGCTAGAGTCGAATAAGTGAACTACTACCATTCTATTATAATAATCATTAGTTCATATTGACCCTGATATATAGGTTTTCTGCTATTAAAAATTTGAGTTATGCAGTTTTTAACATTTTATGAGGAGATGGTCCGATATGATTCTCAACGCCTCATATGTGTAATATTATTTTTATTAATTAAATAATATTTCACTGCAAATAAATGCTGCGACTAAATACCGATAAGGTTAAAAATATTAAATCGTTAAAATTAAAAATCTGAAAATGTCAATTATTATAACAATCTAATATTGTACCTTAAAAAAGAAAATCTTGCTCTTCTGGGTTATCAAGAAATATTCAAATCAAAAAGTAAAAAAACAAATATATATTTTGTACCAACATGCTTTGGTAAAATTACAAACATAAATTATTTACGTTAACAATAATTCTATTCATCTAAAACTTACCACTCAAGTTATCAGCGAAAAGAGACAGATTTGAGAAAATCGCCGAAACACGTCAAGATATTTATTGAGGGGCACGGTTAAAAAAAATTACCGGCGCTCCCTTAACCCCCTAATCACCAAGGCCACCACCCCAAAATTCTTAAATAAGAAGGGGGTCGAGTGATACATTATTTTAAAGCTCCTAACGACTACTTTATAACCCTAGAATAAAAAGTCAATTTCTTTACCTACTACAAAATTCCGGTAGGTGCTTTAAATATTACCTGATTACCTAATTTGTATGGCCATATTTTCGAACCTAAAAAGTTATATATACTGATGTGGCATTTTCTTAAAGCTCTTTAAAAAGTCTTTCGAATGGTAATATAACATACAGGGTCCTTTATTAAAAAATGCACACTTTTTGTTCTACCCTTTATATTATCACCAGTATCACAATCATAAAGTTTTTTAAAAGAGCTTTAAGAAAATACCACATTAAGTATATCTAACTTTATTAGTTTCGGAAATATGGCCATTCAAATCAGGTATTCAGGTAATATTTTAAGTACCGCCATTTTGTAGTAGGCGAAGGTATTGACCTTATATTCTAGGGTTATAAAGTACTCGTCAAAAACTTTAAAATGATATATCACGCGAACTCCCTTCTTATTTAAGAATTTTGGGGTGGTGGCCCTGGTGGTTAAGAAGTTAAAGGTCCAATCTTTTGTAAAAATGTTCCCCCTCAATAAATATATTTACATGTTTCGACCACTTTCTCAAATCTGTCTGTTTTTGCAGATAACTTGAGTTGTAAGTTTTTAAATGAATGATAAGAGACAAGGTGATTTTAGTACACTAAAGACATACTTACATCACTACTTTCGAACTTCTTTTGAGGTCTCTTACGGAAACTCTGACTCCGTCATCTTCGTCTATTGAGGTTGATCGTCTAAAGTTGTTGGAGTGATGCACTTTAAGTTCAGACTTTGAATATTTACCTAAGGCATTACGAACTACGTGTCGCTTTTCCAGTTCGTCAATATCTATATCTTCAGATTTGTAACCGTTTTCGACATCATTATTATTGTGTTGTTGCAAATGATTTTGATTACTAATATTATTATGGTCTAGGTGACTCTCCAAACTGATATCCGCAGAAGATAAATCATCATAGGAGCTATATATTTTCTTATGAGTAAAATGTCGCTTCTGAATCGTTACTTTTGGTCCAATGTATTGATAATGTTCTTCGTCGGAGCTTGATGACTTTTGTGCTTTTTGGATTTTAGGAGTGGATGGTTCATCGAAGGGAATTAAGTTTTTATGTGTTTTTAAAGCAAAGTTTCGAACATTGGCATCCTTATAAATTTTGGATATTAAAGTATTATCTTTTCGTTGGGGAAGTGCTCCAACTTCATCTATGGACAAGATATCCTCCTGAGAGCCATATATAAATTTGTTTAGATTTGTTGACCTAGGCGTAATTACGTAATTTGGCGATGATACTCTGAAACTTTCATTGTTTTTCTCGACACCGTTAATATTAAGTTTAACGCCTTCATTTTTTGTGGATACAACTTTATCATTTCTAAAGGTGTTATCGGAATTTAGTGACAGCAAATCCTCCTCTGAACTGTAAAACGACATTTTTGCCGTTTTTCCTGATTCATATTCAGATGTAATGCCATCTTCAGAACTATTGTATAATTGTCCTTTGCTTAAATATCTAGATGAGTTTTCACTTAATGCTACTTTGGAGTCATAACTTAGTTGGGATTGAAAAGCAGGTCTTATGTATTCACCATCACCACCGTGTGTTTCTTCTCTACTATGCATAGCAAATAGTCTTACTTTTGGATCCTTATAAATTTTTGAAATCAATGTGTTGTCCTTCTTTTGGTGCACAACTTTTGGCGCAGGTTCATAAGACTGATCTAGTAAACTAGATTCACTTAAATTCCTTCTAAGAGTGGGTTTTACTGTCGAAGGCAAAGCAGTTAAAGTTTTATGTTTACTTGCCGATGTGGACTTTATAAAGAGGCCATTATCAGCTTTTGCTTGATTATTTAATAGCCTTGGCTTTGCCACAGGAGTCGGTTTAATATTAACATTTGTTTGGCCTTCCAAATGAGATGCCACACTTCCTTGATTATAATTTACTGTTTCATTTTTGTTTCCATTTTCATCTTCAATCGATTTATAAGAGACACCTAAAGTTGTAACTTTATTAGATGTTGTAATGGGTATAAGTATATCTTCGTTTTTGTTTTTCTAAAAACCTGTGAATGTTCTACATCATAATAGTTAACATAACTTAAATCGGAATCAGACGTTAACTCAGAATTAGTCGTTTGAACTATGTAGTTCCCTCGTTTATAGACTGGAGGTTTTGTTTCCGGCGTGATTATATCCACTTCAGATTCAAAAGAGTTTTCAGGCATTGTTCCTTGAACAGGTGTAACTACAGCTTGGACCGCCTGATGAATACCATCTATTTCCAACGAATCTTTAGGAGGAGGTGCTACTTTCGGTAATTCCGGTAGATGATTAGAAGTTGAGTTAACAATTTCAATTGACGAGTTTGATATATGAGATGATTTCCAAGAATAATCAGATGTAGTTGTATATAATTCTATTGATACTGGTCGCTCTGTCTTAGGTATTTCCGGTGGAGGGCTTGGAGATCTTGACGTTGAATTTTCTGGTGGGGGCCAACTCACTCCGTTTATCTGTGAATGGGTTAGGGTATTAGTAACAGTTGCGATGAAATGAATTGAAAATGTAAGTTAATTGTATCGTTAAAAAATATTTTACAAGTATGTAATGCTTTAACCTATGAATGACAATGTTTTGTAAGCAAATTACCCATTTTTTTAATAAACTTGATATTTACATATATTTTAAACTATCACCATCCCTTTTACTACTAGTAAAAACCAATAGGAAATAGTATTATTCTATTAAGAAAGGCTTGGATCAT
Source organism: Listronotus bonariensis (assembly GCA_014170235.1). Classification (NCBI taxonomy): domain Eukaryota; kingdom Metazoa; phylum Arthropoda; class Insecta; order Coleoptera; family Curculionidae; genus Listronotus; species Listronotus bonariensis. Next base: position 80,292 of record JACEGR010001139.1, read on the forward strand.
TGGGTCAATTACTAAAATCCTGTATTCGAATACCAATGTTCAATAGCGTATTCTAAAAAGTATTTAAATCCTCAGGATTTAAATACACAGGAAAAAAGTATTCGATAACGCTCTATTTGAATACCGGGATTCAGTATTTATGAATACTCAAGACAAAAAATCCTCGTCCCAAACAAAATTACACTGACTTTAGCGTGTCGCTTTTATTATTAAAAATTGGATTCGAATACCAGGATTTCAATACCAGGATGCGAATACAGCACCTAAATAACGAAAGATGAAAACAAACATGTATTTAAATACAAAAAATCTGGATTCGAATACCGGTATTTCACTACAAGGATTTGAATAATTATATAGCGAAACATGAATAGAAAGCAAGTATTTGAATACTATGATTCAAAAACGGTATTCACTATCCGAAATCCCGAATAGTGACCAAAAAGTATTTTTAGTGGAATACCGAATACCGAGTATTCGAATACTACCAAAATCTGCTTGGTATATGTAAGGTACAACAAAATAGTAAGAATTATGGAGTCGCTTAACTCTAGTTAAGGTGAAAATATAATTTTTAAAATATTAAATCTGTGATTATTTAAAAAAATAAATATATAAATTAATTAATATTGGTTAGTGTTTTACCGCACGTATTTTTGGAAGAGTTTAAAATTTAAAAATGTACAACCAAAGAGTAAGACATACGGAGTAGGTTAACTATAGTTAAGGTTGTGTAAATCAGAACTGGACAATGGTTTTAAAAATTATACAAGAAATGGGTACCGGTATCGATTACAGTAGCATTGTATTATTCAAAATCTTAAGAAAAGGCTTGTTATAATGATAAAAGGTGTTGATATATTGATTGTATTTATAAATTTGGTATAGGAGTTTTATCTTAATATTTTGAAATGGCATGAAGACCATAAACTGTTTAAGCACAAGGTGGGTAAACTGATTTTTATTAGAGGAAAGTGACCAAATGTGGAATACCATTTTGTTTTTTTACATAAATTGCATTATTAATTTATAAAAAAATTGTAGTAATTATTAACAATCATATATTTGTCCTTTATTTTGTAAAAATCTTTAGTTGCATTGATCAATTTTAATTAGAATTTAAACAAAAAATGATGAGGGTGGCCAAATATGGAATAGGTACCCCAAATATGGAATACTATAAACACCATTAAAAGCTAAACTTAACTAACAAGAAACTCTTTGGAAATTTTAGTATAACATAGAAAGCAACAAAACTTGTATGCAAAAATCACAGATCAGAGCCCACATACAAGGCACTGGATCCATGTTTTCCCATGAGCATTATTTAAGAACAGCATGCTACATAGGTATTTCCTATTAAGGCATCTGGCTTACTGTCTGTATCAAACACTACCTCATCATCTAAATCTGACTTAAGCTTATTCATTTTTTTTTAAATTTTGATTTCTTCTTGTTTTCTTTTTAATTTTTCTTCTTTGCAAATTTATTTTCTTTTTCTTTTTGCTTTTTTATGAGATTATTATTGTACAATGATAATCTGATTACTGCTGGAATAGATTTTTTAGATTTAAGCCAAAATACTAACGTACCGTATCTTAAGCGAGGCAAGAGGGAGTTTGTTGACACGGGACTTAAATACTTGAAGATTTGGGGGAGGAGGAACCTCCATGGGCCGCAGGTTCCACAATCTAGAAACTCTAGAGATAAATGAGCGAACCACGTGGGAAGTTCGAGGCCTGTCCAGTTTGACCGTATAGGGATACATACGTGCGACACCACAAGTTTCTCTACTGGAAACCGTAAGTGGAAGAGCTATACTGGATAGTTTTTCAGAACGGAAGCCATAGAAGTGCCAGAACTAACAGGCCGACGATGAGCGAGAGAAGGTAGCGTCTCTGTAAGCGAAGGATCATTAATGAGGCGAACAGCCTTTTTTGACTTGGTTATTTTCTTCTGATTCTGTTCTTCTTCTATTAGAATATTTTTAATTGATCTAAGAAACCCAAATATGGAATAGCCCATAATTGGTTACTATGATCTGTCCATATTTGGATTTTCCGACGACTTTAAATAAACTGATTTTCATATTTTTATATGCATGAAAGTAATACAATCTTATACCGTTAAAACCTTCAATAGGACACATCTGGACTATCTCTAAAAGCTATAAAAATAGTATTTCGTGCACTTTTTTTATGAAAATACGTATTTTTTACCTATGCCTAAAAGTTATGAAGCAATAAAACAAAACGTTGCTACAGCGACAAAAGAGCTTGCTCTACTGGCATATTACCACTTCTACTCACAAATGGGCATAAAAAAGGAGCAAACCTTTGCATGTGTGAGTTTCCGTTTAGGAGAAATGCCGGTATTCCATATTAGGGATACTATTTCATATTTAGTCACTTTCCTCTATTATTATATTTTCATGTCCAACAACTAGCTTTTTTTTTAATATTATGTGTAGAATCTTCGTTAGTAAAAACATTTGTTGTTCTTTAGTATTTCATTTACAAGTTATGGTAGAATGTTTAAATGTGTTACGCAATATGTTTTACAAAACACTACCTAACTTAAATAACACTTACACTACGACGCGATAAGCAAAATTACACAGCAAAAAAGCATAATAAAACAGCAACTTACATATAACAAAACTACTGCATAAAATTTCCTAGTGACTTAGTACCATTTCGAATAAAATTTAACACACCCACCTAAAGTGACAACTACAGTACTATGTTTGTAACTGCAATTATAAATATCGATTATGTATTTTTTATCTGAAACTTAAGTTTAAAGTGGTTTAACTAATACCTATTTATGTACATCTTAGCTGATATTCAATTGTATTTTTTTTTGCAAAAAAGCATCTATATTAAGTAGTAAGCAAATAAATGGCGATTGACGTATCTAAAGGACCTCAACTGTCTGTATTTATTTTTCATTTTATTACCAAATTGCCCTATTGTTTAAGCAAAAAGAAGTAATTAGTGTACCTAGTTCTAGTTAGTGAGTAACATTGTGGTCCACTTAGTGTGCAACAAATGGAAAACTTTTTAGTTTAATTATCAGTTAATAATTATTTTAATAGTAATCAAAGTTCAATATACAGGACAAGTCAAAAATAGTCTATAACAGTTTTAGAGTAGAGTAACAAAATGTTATACTGAAACGTTATTTCAAGATTACCAAATTTATACTTTTATTAATAATTGCATACTATCTTACAATAAACTTATTATTAATATTAACAAATAGACTTTAATTTAAACTATATATATATATATATATATATATATATAGTTTAAATTGAAGCCTATTTGTTATATTTAATAGGATTTATATTTTTTAGCTTGTCGCCAACTCTAGGATATCACAAGTATTCTTTCTTACGTGCAAAATGTTTGGTTTAAGTTTATTTAAAAGTGCAGAGCAAATATGGATAAAACAAACTAAAAATATAGAGAAAAAAATAATAAAAAAACAAACAAGATAAATATATTAATTACCTATCTAAAAATATGTAGTGGCTAACAACACTACGAGAAGAAAAAGTAAAAAAATATTTTCTTAGTAGGTATTAAACACCTTAGTTTTAGATGACACTTTGATATATTTTAAGAACATACAGTTTAAAAATATTTTACAATAGATACATTTATTTTATTTAGATAATATATATTTTTAACGTAAAAGTTTTATAATAAATAAAGTTTTAAAGAATTGTATTTACAAGGTTGAAAAATAAAAAGACAATATCCAAATCCAATGTTTTATTTTTACAACATTAACAATACTCAACATATTTAAAAAACAAAAAATAACTGGTAACTACAAATTGGTTTAAAAAACTGGCACAAGTGGTTAGAATAGACTGCATATTTGTCTATGTGGTAACATTGTCAAAATTTCAAAAACTACTATGTTGTCAAAAAATAATGTCAGTCAACTAGTCCAAGTTTAGCCCAGACATTTTAAAAATAAATATTTATTATTGTGTAAGAAAAGGTAGTTTTCATCCTGAAATTATTTTTTGAAACAAAGGCCGAAACTAAAAATAATATGCCACCCTTCCTAGTAAAATTTTTTATTCGTTTTAAAATAAAAAAATAATTTTTATTTGTCATAAGTTCTAATTTTACTTGAAATTAAAGTTAAAAAATAAATTATTGCTTCCTTAATAACCCTCCCGATTTTGAATATGCTTTCTTAAGTAGTCAGTCAGGACTACTTAACTCCCATCTTTCCTATAAAGGAAGTGTAACAAGTGTAAAGATCTTTTAGAGGAAAAGAAGAAAATAGCACATTAGGTATATCTAATTTCATTAGCTTCGGAAATATGGCCATCCAAATGAGGTATTTAGATAATGTTTAAACTATCGTCATTTTGTAGTAGGTGAAGCCATTGACTTGTTTATTTATTGCTTTATTTTATTTTTTAAGACATCTTAAAAATTTTTATCTGTAAATTTTACTTAAAAATATAGTATTTACACATCAATTTCATGTCTTAAAGTTTTAATTTTTAATTTGAATTAAAATAATAACAACCAGTTCGGAAATCAATATAGGCATTTCGTAAAATAAGGTAAAACTACCCAAAATTGTATTAGAAAAAGTGGCATATTAGATGCTTATTTCAGGTGTACATAAATCAAGGTATAGAAGTGGAAACATTTTTTTTTGATTTTGTTTGAAACACATTTCAAATTTAGACAAAATTATAAATATTTTGCATTTTCAGTCTGTACATTATAAAAGTTTTTGGGTTACTTGCCAGATAGAATCTTTTTTTTAATTATTATTTTTTCAAGTGATCTACTAATTATAATTTAGTTGACTTTTGTGCTTGCACGAGTCTGAGAGTTCCAGTCCCATCTGGCAAGCAACTTAAAAAGATTTTTAATAAAAAAATCCGCTACAACAAAACCCCTTTTTATAAGTCAGTAGCGTATTTAGAAGTTAAAGATCCAAGATTTTATAAGATTATTTAAAAGTTTTGTTAGTTACTTAATTCATTTGTGTCAATAACTTAAAATTTATCAATAAAAAGTTTTATTCTAAAACATTTCAAATAACAATAAACCGTCATCAATTTTAGGCAAAGAACCAATTCTAAAACGGTATTTACCAATCGGTTATGTTGACGTTTAAACAATGTATTAGACGTAGAAGTTGTCACCAATTATTACCGCGGTTATAATTGGTTGAACGCCTAAAATTAATGCATATTTTTCCTGCTTCTATACTTTAATTTGGTACATACACGAGTTAATTATTATAAACGTAAGGATTCATCATCAAGTATTATTATTTTTGGGAAAATAAAGTAAGGGATTTTGTACAAAATTTCTACTAGAATTTTTGGCGAATATAGACGTCTGGGTAAGCTAGAATATGTAGAGAGTCCTTCCAGCTCATTTATATGGTTTTCTAAACTTACCTCGCTAGATAGAGATTTTCCTCCCCAGATGGCGATTTCGCTAACTTAGCGTAGTAATCCGGTCCAAAACTAAAACAAAGATAATTTATGTCACCACCAGTAAATATTTTTAAAGAGCCGAGTTTTTAAAATGAATTCTGATGTACGCCAGAAAGGGTGGTTTTGAATAAAAATAAATATTAAATAACAAATTACTACATTGAACCCACATACATGGTTTGCAAAAATTTAAAAACATAGGATTAGAAAAAACGTGTTTATTTTAATAATGTAATCAAAGTTAATATTTAATTTTCATAAAATAAACCTTTAAAATAAAAGGCGCTTCATAAATCCGAAAATACCAATCAGAGGGAATGACTTTACGAGTAGATAAAGTGCATTCAATATCACAAATGCAAGATTTAGTGTATTCCTTTTACCATGTAGAACCGTTCTCTGAACTGTCAATAGTGTCAAGAACGGTTCTACAACATGTAAAAATGTCAAAAAATTGTAAAAGGAAAACTTTTGGAGTCGTTCCGGGCGGTTTTGAAGCATAAAAGGAATACAGCAATTGTTATTTGGCGTACCTTTAAAACACACACCTACTAGAGGTAGTGTTGCCGCTGTTAGTAAACAAAAGAAACAGTACAGGACCAATGTGCGAGCCCTGCGGCACACCTGATGTGACGTGTATCTCTCTTGAGTATGATCTAGAAACTGATATGCGCTGACGGCGATTACTGAGGTAAAACTTAATTATCTACAGGTTACTTCGCGTGATATTGCCAAAAAAATTGAAATACCACGGTAGTCCGCAATGTAACCATTATCTCCATTCTTGAAAACCGGTAAGAGATTAAAGGATTTCCACTGTGTTAAAAAATAGCTATCATCAAATGAACGTTAAAAAGTCCTTTAGCAAGACTGTAGAAATGCCATCAGGTCCTGCGTTTTTGGATGAGTCGAGCTGATTCAACTTTTCGGCTTTTACGCAGTAAAATGTTTACGATGACAGCAAATCAGACGGACTCCATAGTAGTAAGGTCTACATCTATGCTGCTCGAGTAGGATCGAAGCAGTAGAGAAAGCTTCGGCGACATATTGTGGGGTGTGAAGCTTTACGGTCTAGCGGCATTATCGGGCATAATTATTTATCAACAAATTGCCTAGGTTTTCCGTTCGAAGTACGGGAATTACGGTGAGCGACGGTGATACAGTTCATATTTGGCCATGGCTTATAAAATACGCAGGATCTTAAAAGCACCTATTTGTTTACTCCGCGATATTGCAAAGATCCGAGAAATGCTTCTGGCGACTGCCGGTCTAAATGTGGGTTATCTATGATCTATTCTTTCAAGACATGATCAGTGAACAAACTAATACTATAAGTAAAACTAATACCATTATTTTAAAATTTGTGTGACTAACTTCATGCTGAATGTGTATTAATATTTCATATTGCATTTGTAGCGTAATCAAGAGATCGTGATCACTTGCAAGTGGTAAAAAAATAGAAGTGAAACTGATAATATTTTAAAAGAACACCACTTATGTTCGAAACTCATTATAGCGGGTATATTAAATTCCCCTTGAGATTATTTATAAATGACCAAAAATGCTTGACATTTTGAGGTATCAATGGTGCAGCATTTGACACATAAAGACACTTATTAAGTATTTAAAACTTTAATTTAAAATAGTATTTCTTCATACCAATCCATTATTTTTGCTAAGACACTATTTGTTTTTGGAAATAGCACAAACTTTCGACTTCTGAAAAAAAATATATTAATTTAAAATTCGAAAACGCTTCAATCACATTTATTTACTGGTAAAAAATTGTGAAGTGTAAGATGTTTAAATAGCAAAATTTAAAATTATTATTTGTAGTATTTTTAGAGTCTTTAACATTATTAAAATTTAAAAAAATAACATTTTTAATTTCTAATAACACCAAATTAGTTTTATAAAACTTTTAATTACTCCTACAAAAGAAAAAAACTAATAATGTCTCTTTTATTGTATATATTGCTATATAAAATGTAATATAATGGACATTTTGCTTTAAAATGAAAAAATAAAGTAAATTTATCTTGGAGAAAAATTATGTTTTTAAAGATTTTGCAAACCCTGTATACAAAACATATTTGTCTCTTCGTGAATCATCCTTTTTAAACGCAGCTTTAGTGGTAAAATAGAAAAAAATTGCAATACTTTTTACTGAAAATGTGGTGTTGTATCTGAGTAACTAATAAAAAAGTAATTTTAAAATTAGTTAACTTATAAGGTTTAACCTGCTTAATTTAATGCGATAAAGATACATAAAGCATTCCATTTAAAGAAACAAAAAAAAATAAGGCGTTTGGTATAAAACTGGGAAATCTGGCAACGGTGCTGACATCACTGTCAAATTCGTCATGCCCAACACCTTTAAGATACCTAATTTTGTAAATCCACCTTAAGCGGTTTAGGCAATATTTAAAAGTTGCAATACTTTTTACTAACCCAGTATGTACCTGGTTAGGAAATCGATCTTAACCAACATTATAATTAAATATTCTTAATATAACAATAGATTTGTCAAACCTATTTTAATATTAAAAAAAGTAAAGGTTTTGCGTAATATTAAAAAAAATTATTTAATTTGAAGTAAAGAGTAGTATTTATTATTATCAGTGTTTTTAGGAAATAAATAAAGATAAAGCAATTATTATTACCACATAGCAATATACATATATAACATACTTGTGATAAATCAATTTATTTTTAGTAGGTTTGCGAAAATACTAAATTATTTGTAATGAATACTACTAGTACTTAAGAATCTCATCAATCATTTTCTCAAAGAGACTCAACATAGATTTAACTACAATTTAAGTAACAAAGTCAGAGTCTCAAATTTGTCAAAAATTTTTGGTTATGAATAATAAGTTTTTTACATTTTATTATCGACTATATCTGGTTGCTAATTTTATATATGTTAAATGTTATTTAAAGTTGACGTATTACAGTTTTTTTTTACAATGAAAAATGTAAAATAACTAAATATTGTACAGTAATCAAATTTTTATTTTGGATTAGTGGGACCAAGAGTCACGAACGATTCTTAAAAGGTCCATTCTCAATCTTTAAATAGAATAACAGGGCTACTAAACTAAAATGACGTTTTTCAAGTTTTAAATCGTTTTTTACAATTCACGTAAAAAATAAGGTGGTGTGAGCAATATGTTGTACCAAATTTTGGGTGTCAGAACGCACCACACAACCACTGTGTTACAAACCAAATAGGTGGACGTGATATAAACCCAGTACTTGGACTTAAAAGCAAGTTAAGGTCCTAAAATCTACCAAAAGAGGTGTCTCATTAGTGTTTTATAAGAAAAATTTTATTCATTAATCACCTCCAAACTTGAAGATTAGTATTATGACCTTTTGGACTTGGATGTAAAAATTCCTATGATAAGTTCGTTATTAGAAAAAGCAAAAACTCAAAATTCATTCAGACAACGCATCCTCCTAGGTCTCGGCCACCACCATACCAACGGTAAGCGAAGACTGTGCTGCTGATCTTTATATTAGCATAAAATACATTATATTGCTAAATCAAATAGCTACAAGGTACGTAAGCATCAAAAGCAATACCGCTAAAAATCCTGATTTAGATTATTTTCTGCAGTTTTTTTAGTGCCTAAAATTCAGCGCCACAGCTCTGACGCTTGCCGCTCACCGCTGAGTTCATAGAGAAGGCCTTACACAGTACGAATTGTTGCAACATCCACTCTATTTGCGGGATATGGCTGTCTCTGGCTTCTAGCTATTCTAGGGTCAAGCAATGAAATTTTAAGTAAGGAAAGCAATTTTTAAAAACTTTCTTATTTGAAATGTAATTTGCCTCTTCGACCACTTTTCGCAAATTTTTCAATGTTATTAAATAATTTTTTCCATTTTAAATTTAACTTTTGGAAAATATTTTGTATCTTTGTTTTAGAGAAAGCACCCATTTCCTAGCTACATAGACTGTACTCCCCTAAGCTATTTAGACATCTATCATCTATTTAGAAATCTAAAAAAATATTTTTATTGCCTTTAAGCATAGAATTTTATTGATTAATAGGATGTTTTTAAAATAATTATATTGTGTTTTCTCTTACCTATTGAATAACCTGGTATTGTGTTTTTCTACAATTATGCATTATCAGATCCTATTTCAAGATCTCCGTTTTTATGATTTTATTGGAATTGTTGTACCTATTACGTAAACTTAGTCTTTGTGATTAGCTATTGAAAAAAATTATAAAGATAAAACAAATACTAGTCAAATATGTGAAAAACAAAAGTGTTCAATAAATATTGAACTTTTCAAAATTAAAAACAGTTATATGGGAGAAGTGCAATCTATTTTTTGTTTTATCTAAACCTAAGAATTTACCTTTAAAAGCTAGATCAATAATTATTTACAAACCTACGAATCAGTTAGACAAAAAAAACATTTCTTTTGAATTTATCGCCATTTTTAATCGTCTTTTTGGTTTTATAAATTTAATTGCTATATTTTATTTTTAGATATAGTTTTTAACAAGCAACTTTGTATCACTACTTCTATCAAATTTTTGAAAGCTTTATGGTTTAATCGGCGGTTATGATTGGTTTTAAATTATAGAACTTGGTGATTACTTGGACCTAAATCACAGACGTAGCTAGGAATTTCTTTAACGAAAAAGTGAGACATGAGACACATATTAAATATACTCGTCCTATGTAGATACTAGAGGTTATTGGTCTAAGGCAATGATCTGAAAAATAAAACGGATAGCTAATAGAAAATGTTCCTCATATATTTTCAATAGACCTGCGCACGAATTTTTGACCCCACATCACTGGGAGAGTTGCTGTACACCTTTGCACATGCGCAGTTCTCATAAAAGTTAGTGTTTTTCAATTACAATCCAATATAGTGTTGACAACATTGACAAAATTTGCAGTATTTTAATAAATATAGTGGTTGCAACACTGAAAATGTTTACCTACATAGCAACAGGGCCACACTCATTATAATTATCAATTTTAGGCGTTCAACCAATTATAACCGCGGTAATAATTGGTGACAACTTTGACATATAATACATTGTTTAAACGTCAACATAACCGATTGGTAAATACCGTTTTAGAATTGGTTCTTCGCCTAAAATTGATGAATATAATTGATAATTTGGGATTTTCCGATTGTAAAATCCAGGTAAAATTGACGCCGTCGGCCGTCCAAAAACCAACCTCTCATCTACAGTCGACCGTTATTAGTCATTTGGTATTCTCGCTAAGCACAAATGAAAGGACATTTGTGCTTAGCGAGTCTTCGTGTTTTTCAGTGGTGTTTTTAACTTTCGTTTATTTTAGTTTTGATAAACCAAAACTAAATTATGAGTAATTGTATAGTGTTGTTTTGCAGAAATTGGAAGGTTTTTCTTGTGGTTTTGATTGCAAATATGAGGTCAGTTTGTCCCTAACCCCAAAAATTTTCAGCATAAAATTTTCTAAGATCACGAACGTTTGCAAACGACCAAAGGCAAAGGTGATAACTTGGTCAAGTCAAATGAGGGAACGGCGTTTACAAATGGCACAACACGCCAAGTTTAACTGAACGAAAACTGCTACGGCAGCGAAAGTGAAATAACAGTTTATAAATTGAGATTTAGTCCTCAAACTAGTTAGACCAAAACTAATTGGTTTTATGATAAAATAAACCAAATACCAATTGATTTAGTTTTGTTGTGTCAAAGTAGTTTTAAGAAGAAAGATAATAACGCAAAAATATCGTGCAGTTTTAAGGTTAAGTCAAAGAGGGTCCAGCAAAAACGGAATTCAAGTTGAAATTAGTGCTTCAAAGCACTCTCGTATACTAAATTATACAAGACAAAAAAGTACCCAATATCTAAACCGGTTTAATTTTTAGGGACTTCTATGGAAGACGAGTACAAACTTAAAATAAAATATTTAAATATGTGTATATATCCAAGAAACAAAATTAGGTAATTGTCTAGAAAGTTGCGGCAACTCCGATTTTGACGAAATTTGGTATACGGTGGTTTTTGGGGCGCTGATCACGAATCTAATTTTTTTTTGGAAACGTTTCGATCTTGAGATATTCGTCATTATGGTCAAACTGTTCTTATTTTTACTATAATTCGCTTTTTTGCATTAAGTTACTGATGTAACACTAAATTAGCACACAATATTTTATTTAACTATAAAAACCCTTCTTAAAACATGTTTTTCTTATTGGTTTTTAGCCTTTCTTTATTAATATAAAAAGTTTGCTTTAAATCAAGTCGCCATGTCTGAAACCATTATACACATAGGTGTATGCATGGTTGCAGCGTTTTAGGGGTAAAAGATTTGGAATTTAATAAAAAAACGTGTAAAATAACTAAAAAAAAGTTTTTTTTTAAATGTTTATATAATATTGTGTGCCTGTTAAGTGTTATATCAAGAATTTTGTGCAAAAAGAAGTCGGAATAGAGTGAAACTAAGAATTGAATTTTAACTTTGATGATGAATATCTCGAGAACGAAACGTTTTCAAAAAAACTCGTGATTAGCGCCCCAAAAACCCTCGTCTACTAAATTTCTAAACCCGGTCCTGTTGTTTGTTTTCCGCTAGTCTGTAAATTTTTAGTGCGCATGCCTACAAGGGGACTGCGCAGTGCCCACGTAGGGGTTATTGTCATTTTTTCTGTATTTATCCTTATTATTTTTCAGATCAGTGGTCTAAGGAGGAGCACTTTGGTAAACACAATTTTTATTTGGAAAATTTCGAAAAAAGTTAAGTTTTTGATTAACTCCTACGACCCCAAGAAAAATCCAAGTTTCAAAAGCACACCCTCTTTGGGCATTTTTTCGTGAACTTTTGGAACAGATCAGTTAACCAAATTAAAACTTTTGAATATGAAATTAATGCTTAAATACTATATTTTAGAGTAATATTGATAAAAGAAAATTTTAAGATGGCGGCGGGATACCATCTTGGGGCAAAAAAGTAATGGAAAGGGGGCCTTGGGGCACATTATTTTAACCGGGCGAGTACTTTATAAGCCTAGAATATCCAGTCAATACCTTTACCTACCACAAAATGACGGTACTTTAAAATTACCTAAATACCTGATTTGGGTAGTCATGTTTTTGAAACTTATAAAGTTAGATGTATGTACTTAATGTCGTATTTTCTTAAAGCTCTTTAAATATCTTTTTACAAATAAAACAGCTTTAAGAAAACACCACATTAAGTACATCTAACTTTATTACTTTCGGAAATATGGCCATCGAAATCAGCTATTTAGGTACTTTTTAAACTACCGCCATTTTGTAGTAGGAGAAGGTATTGATATTATAGGGTTATAAAGTACTCGCCAGGAGCTTTAAAATGGTGTGCTACAAGACCCATCTTTCAATTTAACTTTTTTCCCAAGATGGCGCCCAGTCACCATTTTAAAATTTTTACCTGTACAGTTTACTCTAAAATATACTGTTTTGGGTATCAATTTGACATCCCAAGTTTTACTTTTTAAAATTGATCCGTTCACAAAAATTAAAGGGGTGGGGCATTAAAGAAATGCACTGTATATTAGGTGTAGGTCCCATGTCCTAGTTTTTATATAAATAAATTTGACAATCTTATCTACGCCAGTGACGTAAATTACATCAAGTAAACGTCACACCAAAGTTAACCAAACCCGCCTAGAAGCAGTGGTAAATAAGAATTTCTTGTGGTTGTGATTGGCTAATCGATATTATTTTATAAAAAAAAGAATAAAAATTACCTATTTATTGTTTATTTCTGCTACTTTACTCAAGTATGTTTTTAACACATCAGTGTTTCGGAATTTATTGCTACCAGTGCTGCACCCACATACCTTTTAGCCATACTAAAAACAAAGTTGCCGACTCGATAATAATTTGCTAATTCTCTTACAAAGATAGGAGCAGATAACAAAAATTAACCTATCTTGTATGCGGCAATTTATACAGTGTGTCTACGTAAGTTGTGTTGATATGAAAACCTTTTTTATTATCAATTTTACAATAAAAGGTATTTTTCATGAAAAGTTCTTCATGGTCTGAGACATAGAAGGACACTATTAGATATTAAATTAATTCAATAATATTAATAAATCTATGAGGTTTGACAAAATTTTTTGAATTTTGCTCTGAAGTAAATAAAAAGATTTAGGATTAAAAATATCTTAAAAAGTTTTTTAAATACTAAAACATAAAGCGGAATCAAAGCAATGATTGCAATCCCTAAAATAAAAATATTTAGAAACACATCCATCGCATCCTGGGTGAAATGGTATATAATGCCATCAGATATGGTACACATCTAGTCTTTATTAGTGGTAACATGAGACCCATTTGGGAACTAGTGAACAACCCAAGACACTTTGGATCAACCCAAAGCTGAGTGACACTTACGTGACATTCTATTAAGTTTACAGTATGCTCTTCAGACTCTGGTGGCACCTATAAAGGTACGCGCACATACGTCGGCATCGGACGAACGGTACGAATCGGAAAAAATAGTTTTAGTGAAATTAAATGAAGCTGGGCACCTATGTGCGGGCGGTTGGCACCGGATTTAAAGAATACCGTGAGAATATAGCAACTTTAATTAAAATCCTGCCATTACCGTTTCATATGTGCGAGACGGGTCAGAAATTGCGTTATTTGACAATTTAAGCCGATTCCTAACGGAGGGTTTTAACCCAGTGGTTTTATACCCTGGGTGAAAAGGCAGGGCTAGAGCCCCGGGGCCAGGATAAGTAAGGGACCTCTACAACGATGTTTCGGGGCCCCCTCAACTACTTCTTAATGTTGAAAAAGGCCCGCGATATACCAATATATGGGTAAGGACCATTTTATTTTATCTCCTCAAATTTTTTGGGTAAAATTCTTTAAGAAAATTCGCTTCTGCCTTTATTTAAGTCCCTCACATGCTAAAATGACCCCAGGGCCCTCACACCTCTAAATTAAGCTCTGCCTAGAAATATCAATAACGATTTAGAAATCGAGGGTCGTCAAAAATTTATAAAAAAGTTCTGTAACCGAATATCCGACGGACTATATGGGTAATAATTGCTTATAGTTTTCTAAACACAAAAGGTTATTATGAATTTTGTGCTACAACTAAAAATAAGCACACACTTTGTCGTGACCATTTTTTATTAAACTAATTGTTTTAAACCACCTCACAAAATAAGTTTACTGACAAATATGGCAACCGATATGTATAATTTTGTTTCAGGTATAAATTGAACACTTGATAAAAAAGTAAACTCCCTTATTTTTGGATGTAGAAAATTCATAATAACTTTTTGTGTCCAAAAATAATTAATAATCGATTAGGGTATACGGTGTATATGGTGACTTATTGTATTTTTTGTTTGTCGCACTTTATTCAGCGAAAAACTGCTACTACTTCTACAATACATGTAAGCAAAAAACCTATACGTATATAAATATACTAGTACCCTTCTCTTTTTCTTACTTTAATTTTTTAGTTACCAATTTTAAGTTAAAAAGTGCAACCTGAAAAATTTTAAACCCACGATTCATGCTGAAAACTTATCAACTCTTGCACTATGTTTTGTTAAGTAACCCTCAAAAAATAAACTAAATTTTTTAATTGGCCCTTTAGATATATATTAATTAAATTAATTAATTTAATTTTAAAAATACTTACACATGGGGACGGTTACGCTTCTTAATATCACTAGAAAATACTTCAACCAGCGTATTTGACATGATTACTTTTAATCACTGGGCTATTGTTAAGACTGACTTAAGCCTAAAATCACTATTCGCGACTTTTGCCTATCTATTCAAAGTATGTTTTGGATATCAAGGTAAATTACAAACATGCTAATTACTGATTAAGTTATTATCTTATCGATTCTATATTGTTAGAATTATTGTAATAGCTTAAAAAAAATGAAAAGCGCAAAATTTGTTTATCTTAATCATGGTTACCAGTAACCATATGCATTAAGTTACCATTAGCGTCGATATAATATAATAAAATCATTTAAAATGTTATCTACGTTTAAAATAATTTATTTTTATTATATTTATTATATTATATATTATTATATTATATATTTATTTTATTGTTTAACTAAAATGTTAAAAATTGTTTTATCATCGGACGTGTCATAATAATATTAAAGATATGCTCTATATTGGTTAGGCGGATTCATTTATTCAATGGTTTTTTTGTTTGGTACACGCCAAAATCTATCTAGAAAGAATGGGACCTCGTCCTAGTCCCGGGTGTACGAGGTCTCCATTCAGCCCTATTGACCCCTATGAATTGCCGATCGCCTAAAAACAAAATAAATAAAACCCCCAAAAAATCTAATTAAAAACGACGTTTCGGTGGCATGATTGCCACCGTTGTCAAATTAAAATTAAGGTAAAAATTAAAATAAAAATTAAGTTATATTTAAATAAAATTTGATTATAATTTTAAACTATTTAGTTTTGCAAACTCTGTTACTCATGACACAAATGTCAAACTATTTTCAGAGTTTGCAAAACTTAAACTTTTAATCATTTTCAATTTAAATATTAATAAATTTTTATTTTTTAACTTGACAACGGTGGCAGACTTGCCACCAAAACGTCGTTTTTTAATTAGAATTTTTTTTTTTGGGGTTTTCTTTATTTTGTTTTAGGCGACCGGCTAGTTCATAGGGTTCAATAGAGCTAAACAGGGTCAGCTCGTATACTATGAGGCCAGGACCGAAGCGGTCCCATTATTTCTAGATAGATTTTGGCGTGTGCCAAACAAAAAGACCATTTTATAATAATATTTTTTTAAGTTTCATTTTTAGAATCGAAATTACACATATTCTCATGATAGTCCATGCAGGCTAAAACCCTTAGTACCTACTAATGTACCGTAGATATCTTTAACACACTAGAAGGTACCATCTCTAGTCTCTACAAAAGGTAGGTCTTACAGCATTAACACACTTCCGATAAAAATAACAAAACGCTCTCGCATTTGCAGTTTAAGAATGTGCAGCACTTGTGTCACTCTATTTCTGGAGCTCCCAACCAGGGTGCACGTCGCCCAAGAGGGGCGCAGAGAACTGTCAAGGGGCGCGAAAAGCGCTTGCAAAAACATGATTTTTGCAAATGCCTAAAAATTTAACATTTTAATGAAGTTCCGCCTATTTAAGTAATATATTTAATGCCTCAAATGAGCTAAACTTGAAACTTTAGGCAGAAAGGACACTTTAATAGAAAACTATGATTATATTCAGGGGTTCAAATCAAAGCATCAAATTAGAAATATAAAAGCGTCTTTTAAAAATATGATGATGATGTAATTTAATGATAGCTCTTGCAAAAACAGAACCTAGTATGAACCAACTGGTACAGAACATACAATCTTAACTGTCTTATTAATACCTATTTTTGTTATACATATTTTTTAAATTAAAAAGTAATTAATTTAAAATTTGTTCATTGGAATTAAAAGTCTGTTAAAAAAATAAGCGTTGATGGTATGTATTGAAAAAATAAGAGGCATGAAAATAATGTTGTTCTTACGATGCAGCGTCAAATTTATTTGATCTTAACCTTTATACAAGTATAAAATATTCGTTTGATCCCGCAGATATTGTTAGATTAAAAACAATTAATATTGGCAATACAGAAAAAAAGCCGATATTGTGCTCTTGTTGTATTTACCATTTTTTGATAAATAATTAGTCAGGATAACAAATCTAGTGCCAATGAATACTTCAATGTAAACCGTATTAACGTAGGTGAGTATTAACGTAGGTGTTAGATTAAGTTGTTAATCAGTTTTATTTGCTTATTAATAAATTTATTTATCTCTTCGTTAAGGTAGCATTTTGTATGCATTAATTTTACTTTAAGTGTTTAATTAATATTCAGCTGAAAAAAAACTATTTATCCCAAAATGTTGCAACATACATATATGTATATTTTATTTAAAAACTTGTTTATTTTACACTTGGACTTTCTGGCTAAATATGCATGTCGAAAAATAAATCTATGATAAAGTTATTCAATGAAATGTAATAAAATACTTTTAAAATTTACAATACATATTTTTTCTTTCTAGTTTGCGCTGTTTATTCACACTAAAATCAAATATAGTGCAATCAAAATAATTTTTGATCTTTTTTTTAGATATATTTTATTGCTACGACACTGACTCTTATTTACTCCTAAAAAATATTTTTAGTTAAAGGGATTAACATTGTTTAAAAAATGTCGCTAATCTTACACATAATATTATTATCATTATTACAGAACTTATAATAAAAATGTCTATTTTAATTACCAATAACAAATCAAAACTAATAAAATTTACTTTTTTCTTTATTTATTTATATATTTTATTTTAAAGGGATTTTAAATACACAATGTTTGTGAACTATAGTGCCAAAATGCTATGGTAGAATCCTCTTTTAAAAATGAAAAAAAAGGTTGTATAAACATGAGTCCGCAACTTTTTCGTTTTAAAGGCACAGGGCGTTAAAGTTGTAAATTGGTTTTTGTAAATATCTTACATTTCCTTTACCCAATTTTTTTGTTAACCATCATTTACAATCACTTCTAAATTGTCAAATGAACATTTAAACAATTGGTTAAACTTCTGAAGTTTAACCAATTGTTTAAATGTCCATTTGACAATTTAAATGTGATTGTAAATATTTGGCCACCGGCTATGTGAAATGTTTATGCTTATTGTCGGTTAGGCTAATAATAATATAGCTTTTATGTCGTTTAAATTTTTAAAGTATCTTGTTTAGATTAAGAGAAAACAATCTCATAAACTAATATTATAATAACTATAATTTCTTTTAGAAGTTATGTAATAACAACAATAAATACTTATATAAAGAAAATTTGAAGTGTGTTCCAGGATAGGTGTTACAAGAGGACAAATGGACCAAACATTTTTGAATTTTAAAACGATTTGATGAAAAAACTGGTGGCTTGGCCCAAAACTAATAAATACAAAATTTTACTTCAACTGGTATTATACAGGACGAGTTATAACTAAAAATATGAAAAATGGACAGGATCTAACTACTTTAATTTTTAAAAATAGAAGAAAATTGTATAAGTAAATGTCGTAGAGAATTGAATGTAATTGTTATTTTTTTTCATTACGCATTCCAATGGGCAAAAGGGAGCAAAATTTAAAAGAAAATTTAATAATTTTTTTTATTCGCTTCCTTAAGCCAAGTATTTTCAAAACTGTTAATGCATAATATATTTTTCTACTTTAATTCTTTAACTTTAAATTTTGACGTAAAATTAAATTTTCTACAACATTAACTTATACAATTTTGTCCTTTTTTGTAAAAATAAAGGTACTTTAGTTTTGGTCCATTTTCATATTTGCAGGTATAACTTGCCCTGTATATTACCAATCGGAGTAAAATTGTAAAATTTTGTATTTTTTAGTTTTGGATCATGCGACCAGTTTTTTCAAAATAACGTAGACTGTATATCTAGTTTATAAAATTTTACCTAAAAGGGTTTTTAAAATTTTGCAGGTTTTTAAAAGTTTGTACCTTAAAAAGAAAAAAATTAAGGACCACGTTCCTATGATCTTTTCCCCATTTTAATGACAGGATTTTAGTATAGCAGTTTGGTCCACAGTTGTCTTTTAAAGAATCATACCCATTGTGTCTACCTAAGTTGGCGTCATATGCGTCACTTTTTAACTTTACGAAAAAAGTTATTCTTTATACAAAGTTCTGCATGGTCCAAAACATAAAAGGTAACCATCAGATATAAAATTGTATACAATGTTAAGTAAAAAGAGTAAAGAACCTGTATTTTTGGTGATATTGAAAAATATTATAAAAAACAGTTGTTGAATAAAATTAAGTTTTTAAATATCAAATCTTGTTTACTTACAAGAATTATTTTTTTGTTTATTCGACTGTAACGTTTATCGTAACCGCAGAAAAATATTTATAAAAGTTTTTTTTTGTTAATTATTTACTTTTGGTATTTCTTTTTATATTAATATGGATAATACATTTATCCTTTTGTAGCATGTAGTATTTTGTCAGAAATAATATCGTGGTTTTAAGAAATAAATGGCATGAACAAAATTTCTGATAAAAAAAAAAACTTTTTTTTGGGTTTATTATTTACTGGGATTGTTAAAAAGACTCGTAATTAGTAAGTTTTTAAAATAATAATTAAATTTTAATGGAATTTACTTAAATATGTTTAAGTAATTTAAAGAAAAAATAAGGTACTCAGTGAATAATTTAAAAATGATAACACTTAGGGTTTGGTAATATAAGAACGTCCTCAAATTATTATACAGTATTAAGGTCAATTAATTTAGAAAAATAGTAATCTATTACAGGCAATAGTATAATTAATATAAATAACAATCATAAAATCATGTTTATTTAATAAATATTTTCAATACATATTCTGATTCTAGGAGATACCAAATTTTATATATTTTTAAAATTTTTACCTAGTAAAATATATATTCGACTAAAGATTAATAGAATTGAGATAAGCACATCAATGATAATTTTAAAAGTTAACAAAAGGGAATACTTGTATCTACAATATTCACTTAAATGATAACACAATTGTTTATTACGATTTAAAAATATAAAAAAATTACAATCATTTTGCAAATAAATAAAACACTTAGTAAAAATCTATAAAAACTTATTTGAAGAAATTGGTAAAAAAGACAACGTTAAAATTAATGGTTTAAATGATAGAATACATATGTACAAAACACAAAGGGGAACAATAATACATCTTCTGGTAATTCTGTGTTTTAAAATTATACTTTATTAAAAAAAAAGTAATACAAAAAAGATTACTTTAAAAAAGATTATGTAAATTGATGCAATACAACTTTCTTAAGAATTTGCTTAAAGGATCCCCCACACCGGCGCGAAGCTCTTGCGATGCGAATTTTCTGTTGCGGAAAATTCGCAGGCGGAGCGGTAGCGGTCCAGACTTCCCAACATTGCCGCGAAAACCAAAAACTAATTCGCGACTATTCGCCATACAAATATGAACATCAAAGACTCAAGAAACTCAAAACTTTTTTAAATTATCACCCTATATATTATGTCATCTTCAATAGTTTTTGAAATATGACCACTTAAATTATTGATCTCGATGGATTGCCAATGTTATTACCTGCGCGAAACAAAATTTATATTTTATAGCCAAAAAACGGGTTTGTGCAGAAGCAAATCGAGGGTGAACGCGCCTGGCGCCAAACAGACTATCCGCATTATCGGAAAGAATTTGTCAACGCCGTCCTGGTTTTCGTTTGGAGTACGGTAGCTATTGTTCCTATTTTATCCCAAACTTTGTCCTTTTTTCTTATATTTTTATAATCTTCGTCGCTTAGATCATATATTATAGGATAGTGTTTCACAATTTCAATTAGTTTTTCTGCAACAGCCATTTTTATTTGCGCGAAATGATAGCGGCAGCGGAAAAAACCGTTCAAGCAGCGTCTTAAGAAAACAACTAGTGTTGGAACCTTTCAAATGATCTTCTGAATGATATTCGAACATCGAGATATTCGAAATGTTTCGAATAGTTCTTCCGAATATTCGTATTTCGTCGTGAAATATTTCATGAACGATCAGTCATAAATTTATATTCGTAAACACCGAACACAAATACGAAAGATACCGGATGAATGATGAATGATATTTATATCTGGGCGTTTATTATAGACAACCCGTAAAACATACCCCAAACCATTAGTAATCAAACGAACAAAGAATATCAGCTGTAATATTTATGGTTTAATAGCGCCAAAACTCGAAAACACTCGGAATAAGACGAATTCCTCGCCGCAAATAGCAACAATCTTTCAATCGGTATTTCGACAGAATAAAAGCTTATTGGGAATGAAATATAAAATGTTTTGAAAGATTTTTGCATTAAAATATAAAATGTTTCGAAAGATCTTTCTCAATGAAATATAAAATGTTTCGTAAGATCTTTAGAATATTAAAATCTTTCGAATACGAATATCGAAATCTTTCGAATATGCACACCACTAAAAACAACGCTAATCTGTCGCGACTCTTGCGGATTCCGCCCCATCCAGTCTAAACGCGTTCATAAGTCGCTGTGCCTATAGGTATATATGGCCTATAGGTTCGCCGCGATTCCGCGTAGGTCGCGGTTGCGAAAGTTTCACGTCGGTGTGGGGGATCATTAAAAATTGTTTTAAGCTACGTACAGACGTGTTTATTGCAACTTGCAACGCAACATGCAATGCAACAAAGGGTCTTAATGTCGTTGCTGCAACCTCCTCTGCAAATAGGCTTACGGCATACCCGCATTTACGAAACTTGTAGACCAATAAGCTTGTAGTGCATTTATTTTTGATATCGACTTAATCTTAAAATATTGTTAATTTTTTTCATTAATAACCCTTGGTATACTATGTACATAATATTAAAATGAACAATTTAAAATAAGTTAATAAATTACCAATAATAGTTTTTTGACGTTAGCGCCAAAAAGGTTACATTTCTAGCTCACTGAATAGATAATTAATAGTTTTTTCAGAACACATAGACATAGAGAGAAATATAATAGATATAAAAGCGGGGTTAAGCACAGAGTACAAGGGCTCTAATCCACGCCAAACGTTGCTAACTGATGGTAAGGAGTGCAACATTAAAAAATAGAAAATAATTATTTTAATGCTTTTCTTTAAGCACATTTACACTTAACATCTCTAAATAGCTTTAGTGATTTAAACCATTTTATTTGTCTTTTAATTTTTTTATTCATTTATAGGTATTTATTTCAGAATGTCGTTAAAAAAATTAAGGGCAAATTCTACATTAAAAAATATAAAGAAAAGTATATGAACAATAAACATCGGTTCGAAAATACATTGTTTCCCAGATACAGGGTGTTAAACTTTATATGAAAAATCGTTTTTTTGTTAATAAATGTAAATATTTCTTATCCAGTTTTATTAAATTTGGCAAATTAATCTGTAGATTTAAACAGCTTTTTAATATCTAATTTGATTTCATTTTCTCAATCCAATGGCTTCTCGAGCGGTACCTTAACGAATATTGTAGATAAAAGAATGTACGTCACTGACTTTTGTAAAAGTTTTTTAGATTAGCAAGTAAAAATATATCGTTTTCAGCTCTTAAACTTTTTTCGAATTTTGCTTAGTTTTCAAAAAATTTACCTAATTTCTTATCCCTGGCCCATCCAAAAAAAAAAAATAAACCTGAAGAAAATAAGAATAATAATAAAACACCTAATTTGAGAAAATTCGCTAGTTTAAGTGTTAATGGTTAAGTGTTGGTTGTTAATGTTGTATAAATATTTATAAAATATTATTAAAATAATGTTCAGAAGAAAACTTTCCCTATGTTTTTGTGTAGTCCAGGGGTATGCAATTAGGTGAATTTATTTTTTTTCTTAAAAACTAAAATCAAGAAAGGTAAAACAACCTAAGAGCTATAAAAGCTGTATTATTACTTAGGTACTTAATCCAAATAAAATATAAAATTTGCACAATAGTCAGTGGCACAATTTTTTTGTTAGTTAAAAACCTGTATCTGGGAAGCAATGCACTTGCGGACCCATATTTATATGAAATATATTTTTATAGTAGAATTTGCCCCTAAATATTTTAACAATATTCTGTAAAAGCCTGTATATTATTTTGTTTTAATTAATTAGGTAATACCAAAGACAATTATAGTTTTGAATACTGGTAATAACCAGCGTATATGATTTCATTTTGGGGTGGAGGGAAGGGAGGGGTAATAAAATATAAAAAGTATTTTTGAGCTTCGTTAAGCATGGCAAAATAAAAAAAAGGAAATTCGAAGACCAAAAAAGGAAGATCCCCTTAAAAACATATACTTACAAATATGTTGTATTTTGCATGTAAAAACAATTGATAACAATCGTAGAATAAACTGGAATGCTTCGAGCATTTTAGAAAAGGAAACTACAAAACGCAAAATCAAAGAAAGTTCGTATATATTATTAAACAAAGATAATTGTGTAGCATCAGTTTCAGATATTTTAAATATCACTGCTTGCTAGGTATGTATCTTCAGCAAAAATCGACTAACTTATCATCTTTTTGTATTATAAATAATAAAAACACCAGCAACCAGTTATGTATGTCACTATGATACAATAAAAAAATTGACATTTAATGTCAAACGTTTTTTAGACTCTCCTAAAACTAAAGCTTAAATTTCAAAATTTTAAACCTAAATAATGGTTAATTTTTAAATACTTTATTTTTATTCAATTTTATCTTGACAACGGTAACAGACTTGCTACCAAAACGTCAATTTTCAGTTCTCTAGTTACTTGTTTTACATTTTTTTGGATTTTTTTTTGGCGTGTATCCAAATAACTATCATCAATTAAATGAATCCGCCAAACCAATACAGAACACATCTTTAAAAAAGGTAGCAAACACGCTCCTCATAACCTTCATGTGTAAGAATCAACAACCCCTTAATCATATTCAGCATTTCTGGGGGTAATTAACCCCCCTTTACCCCCTTATCTACGTTAGTGTTCAGTAATACCCTTTTAACTAAATTTTACCCTATCTCGAAATCTGGCCCAATTTAAAAGTGACAAAGAACTTTTAAAAACCTCACTGGTTAGATAGTGCAAGTTTTAAGTTCAAGTATTGGCTTACGTTGTATAGCTACTATGGTAACTACGTATTACTACTGTTAATTTTATACTATTTTATACTCACAGTTTGCTTGATGTACTAGTTGATCTTTTAATTCGTTTCTCAATGTTTTCTTTCGAATATGGATTATTTTTCATTTCAATAGCATGTTTCCACTTTTCTTTTTCCTTTTTACTGTAGGTCCCTGAAATAATAATAAAAAAATACATAATTAAATAATTACTGTAGACTTTTATAGTTTAAGTAAAGTTAAAATATTTCGGACATAAACTGAATCTTTAAAATCATGGACCGGAAGAGAAATAATAATGTTTAATTCCAGTACTAAATTAAATAAAACATTCAAAATATCAAAACTCGTTTTCTTTTACTTTAATTTTTAGAAGTTTAAAAAATTTAAAATTTATGCAGGCTGACACAGGATGTAGATACCCCTCAATTTTTTTCTAAGTTATTAAGAAACTATTGAAGAGAAGAAAATTATAATAAAAGCATAAACTGACAACTTGTTGCAATCTCATAGACTAAAAATTACTATTGGTTCAACCAGTGCCACATTTACATATTTGCCGCCCGTATGCTATTAATTTTAGCCGCCCCTAATTATTTTCCTTATTTATTGAGAAACAATTTTGAAGAGCAAAAAAATCCTTTTACTTTCATTTCTACGTACAAGATGAAAATCGGACATCCACTACTCAACAAATTATGAAGTACAAAATCTGCCGCCCCCTAAAAAAGTCGCCCTAGGCTCCAGCCTACTCAGCCTGCTGGTAAATACGGTACTGGGTTCAACCGGAAGTACCATCAACTCTTTTGTTTTAAATAAAAGTAGATCCCCACTATTGTTTTCTTTACTTGAATTCTTTATACAGTGTGGCCCAGGATAAGTGTTACAAGAGGACAAATGGATCAAAAATTTTAGAATTTTTAAACGTCCTTTGGGAAAACTGGTCTCATGGTCTAAAACTGATAAATACAAAATTTTTCTCCGATTGGTAATGTACAGGGCGAGTTATAACTAAAAATGACCAGAGTAAAGTACCTTTATTTTTACAAATAGGACAAAATCGTATAAGTAAATGTTGTAGAGAATTAAATTTTATGTCAAAATTTAAAGTTATAGAATTAAAGTAGAAAAATATAATTTTTGTCAATTGTTTACATTATGCATTAACAGTTTTTAAAATACTTGGCTTGCTTGCGAATTTAAACAAAAATGTATTTAAAATTATTAACTTTTATTTTAAATTCTGCTTTCTCTTACCCATTATTAAAATTGTAATCCGTGCTTTAAAAAAATGGCAATTACATTTTTTTTTAACTCTTATGCTTTATCTTCAAATTTTGACATACAATTCTATTCTCTGCAACTTTTACTTATACAATTGTATTTTATTTTTAAAAACAAATTTAGTTAGATTCTGGGAATTTTCCATATTTTTAGTTATAACTCGCCCTATAATAACAATTGGAGTTAAATTTTGTATTTATCAGTTTTGACCATCCGACGAGTTTTTCCAAAAATTCATCTTAAAATTTAAAAATTTTTGGTTTATTGGTTCTCTTATACCACTCATCCTGGGACAAACTGTATATATAAATAATTTTAATCAATAATATATCCAGGCATTATGTTTATTTTAAACAAAACGTTCGGTGATTTCATTTTACTTTCGGTCTTTTATGGTAATAACTACGTGATTCCTTCAAAATATTTACTTACCAACAAATTCAAAACCATTATTATTTTCTTTTAAAATACTGTTTCTTTCATAGTCCCCAGATTCGCTTTGTGACTTTTTTCCTTTGAAGCTAAAACGTAATAACTTTGCATTATTGTTTTAATATTATACCAGCGATCCATTTACATGTAAATGGATCGCTGGTTATAATATTGTAATTAACTACTGTCTGCTTATACAAAATTTTATACAGGGCCAAATTAAACTTGCACACTTTTTACCTAATGAGAACTACTAAATCTTGTTACTTAAAGAGAAGAGTGTGCAAGTTTAATTTGCCCACCCTGTATATTTTTTTAATTTACAAATTTTCATATAAACACTTTTGTGTTAAACGTAGCTACCTTGATATTGGAGTTGAACTTTTAAATATCTGTCTTGGTAGGGACCCATATCTCTCTGTATATTCTGCCTCTTTTTCTGTATTGCTGCAGACTGAAAAAAACGATGAATCATCAACATCTAAAAAGAAAATAATTTATAATTATTTGTAAAAAAATTATTTAATAATTGAATACTTATTTAAATTAAACGTTAACATTTTTAGTGTGGTGTCAAATTTAACCTTAGGTTAAAACCACAGTTATGTATTTTAAAAATATTTATAGTTGATTTGTATTTGATGTTTTACGATTTAAATATAAAAATACCAATGGTGTTGAGTGAATAAAAGAGGCGCGTATTTTTCAACCGCCTAGTAAAAGGTCAAAGGTCAATTGGCCAAGCAACAGATTAAAGGTCAATCCCCCAAGCAGCACCTTAGAAACAATATATCTGCTTATCAACCGCCTTACAACTGACCGATCCGCCTAACAACCGAAAGATCCGCCTAGTAAACGGCTAGCAACCGGCCGATTCGTCTAGCATTCGCCTATCAACCGACCGATCCGCCTAACAACCGATCAATCCGCCTAGCAACAGGACAAAAGTCAATTCGCCTAGCAACCGACCGACCGATATTGACATACAGAAAGAGAGAAAAGCTGACATGAGAGATATAAACTATTCTAAGTTGTACATATTTGCAGATGGTTATGAAATATGATCAAAATCGGTTGGGTGATTTTTATATACAGGGGGTCCGAAAAGGTGAGGTGATGCATAAATGATAGGGGTGATAGACTGAGTCAAAACAATGTTAGTAGTTCATATAAAAAAGCTCTATCGCGCTTTGTTGGGAAGATATTGACCTTAAAAGTTAGAATAAAAAAAATATTTCAATTACAACTTTTGATCTGCTGCCACAGTACTAATGATATCTGGGCAATTAAATAACCTCATATTAACGCTTTTTTCCATAGGTTAAAGGCTGTTCAGTAAGTCGGGATTATTCAGGGTAAGACATTTTTTTTTCATTTTATATACAGTGCGTCCAATCTTACTTGTCCACATTTAAAATGTCTATAACTTTTTATTTCGTAACTTAAAAAATGATTAAAAACCAACTTATACAGTGAATTATCAAGTTTATTTTCTGGTATGAAGATTTTAAAAGTCAGTTAAAAAAATAATACACATTATATCCATTATAGCTACAGACTAAGCTTAGTCCGGTAGGTAGTTATAGTACAAATTACATATAATATTTTTAGATTTAAATGGTTATATTTCCCAAACTATTAAAGATAGACATATTAAATGTGGTATTTTTGTAAAGCTCTTTAAACGACCTTTTTAATGGTGGTATAATATACAGGGTGCCGAAAACAAAACAAAAACTTGATAATTTACTGTACAACTTGGTTTTTAGATAATTTTTTTAAGCTAAGAAATAAAAAGTTATAGACATTTAAAATGTAGACAAGTTAGATTGGACGCACTGTACGCATTTTTAACACAGGTGACAAATTTGACATTGTGCATTGGCCGTCTCTTTTTTTACAAAACTTTATTTTATTTGATATATTGGAACATTTTAAAAAAAAAACGCATTTAAAATCCAGTCACACCTGCATTTTGTATGTAATAAAAAAATCTTTTTTTTTTTTGATAAAATTATTAAAATGTGGTACAATTATTAAAAATTGTGTTTTTGAGGTTTTTAAACTTTATAATACAGATAAAAACTGTTTGTTATTGTTTAGTTAAACTTTAATTACAGCGTTTTAGCTATAACTAAATACAACTGCCACATTATATAGAAATGATTTAATGTATTCTCCCATATACTTTTTGTTAGTACTAAACAACTTAAACGCAATCATCTGGAAAATGGTTGGTCAGAGCGATTTACACATGGTAACCTTTTTTTGTGTAGAAATCATAGACCAGTTTACCGGTTTACTTAGATGGAACATACAGGGTAGCACAAATAAATTGCAGAGTTTTGGAAAAAATTGTGCATGTAGAGTAGTTAAGACATAAAAAAGAATACTTGACCTAAATGTTTTATATTCAAAAAAACTAGATACCAAGTTTTATTAAAATATCTAAAACGTACCTAACAAAAAATATAGAAATAAATTATTTTTTTGTTTTCATATTGCCAGTATCTTTCTTATTATCAACTTTTGGAATTTGGAATATCTTTGATTAAATCTTAATATTTTGGCCCAAGTAATACTCTGTGGTTTCTCTGTGTAGATATCATTAATTAGCGGACATCCTGTATTGTATACCTTGCCCTTTGGAGAAAACAATGGATGTATTTACTATCACGCAAAATTTTGTGTCTTCTAATCATTTATTGATAATACTATCATCACCATTAAATTAATTTTATAAACTTACTGTCATCATCCACGGTAATATCAGTTTTCCCTGTATCGGTTAAATCAAAAGATTTCTGTTCTTTTCCATTAACCTCTTTAACTCCTGAGTCAGTCGAGGATTCGCTTTGCTCGTCACCATTTTCAACAACTTCGAAATTCCCTTTGCCTCCTCCAATAATACTTTTAGACTGGACCAATAAAGAATGTGTCGCTGAAGACGTTCCTGGGTCCTCATAATCTGATCCGACATCGGATAGATCTGAGGTATCGTCTAATGGTTTATCGCCGATAAGAACCTGTAAATTTATGACAGTTTCTAAATAATATTAATGTTTGAAAAAGAAATCTCTTGTTTTCGACAGTTAAGGGAGGAACTTCGACTCCCGGTAAAACTCGATGCTTTTCAGTAAAGTATCAGTGATGAGATGACACCTTACTCTGAAACAACGAAGTTGTTTTTATAAAAGACTCCCGCTTCTCGTGTTATTTACCATGGACCCCCGGTACAGCCACTTTGACAAGTCCTATGAGGTTTGCGAAACGCGTCCCTTTAGAGGGTCCTCACGAATGACATGAAAAGCAGGAGTTCTTCTCTTAACTGTCGAAAAGGGGAGATTTCTTTTTCGTATATTATTACGACACGAGGGTATTGTTTTTATTTTTTCATTATATTAATGTTTGTTAATATAATAACTTTATTATGCATTTTTTCTATCTTTAGAAAATAGAGTTTCATGATATGGTCTTGTAACGATATATGACGATAAGTCTATAACCATATCTCTATGACAAAGTTTAAAACGTGGAACTTACGGCCGATAAAAATAGTCCGGCGGTTTAAAGGTAAAAGTCACCAAATACCAAGTGTAAAGTTATAAACTTCCACCCCCTTTAATTTTTTAATTTTTTATCGTTCAAAATAAATAAGCATTACAGTTTATTGGCTTAGGCCCAGTGGCGCCGCCAGAGGTGGGCGCGGTGTGGCGTGCGCCCAATCTAAGTTGCTCTCGCCCAACCTGCTAATTAAGCGCAAAAAGTCATGTTTAAAAAACCATTCTATTTAAATAAACTATTTAGTCAGCTCATATTCAAGTAATCCAAATAATGGAATTCCTAAATAAATGATCTATGGCCGCAATATTAAAAATTACCAATATGTTGCGTTATGTCATTAGAATCGGATTTTAGTGTAAAATTTAAATATAAAATAAAATTATCCCAAAAAAATGTTTACAAATATTCCAAAATTTTTCCCCTCAGTTATGTATACCTATTTAAAATTTTAATGACCAAATGTATATCATTTATTAACTGAATAAAATACAGTGATGATAAAGAGTAGTTTAAGTGACACCCTTTAACCCAAATTTTACCCGATCTTAATATCTTGTCCCACTCAAAAGATAAAGGGGTGGGACTCTTTTAAGATTCTTACTGTATATATCACTAAAGAGGGTAGTAGATATTTTTGGTTTACACAACCTACTTAGCAAATAATTTTCTTAAAAACCATTTGTTTTATCACAAAAATGCAAAAACCAAATATTTGGATTTTTCTGTGGCCATTATGCTGGTGTAGCTAAACTTTTAAAATTGATTTTACACATAAAATTTTGGACATCAACAGGCTTTACCCCATTAATACCCCTCTATGGTGAAAGAATCTTTAATAAATTAATACCTTCTTTAAGGCATACAATGAATACAACTTTTTAACTGATAAGGATGGGCAAATTTTAGTGAAATTTGATGCTAAAATGTTGCCACAGTTTTTTACCCAATTTGCGATGATTGCGGGTTGCAAGGGGTTTTTGCTTTTAGTTTATGGGACCTTAAAAATGGGTTTCTAAAATATTTGTACTGAATTAAACTAATAACAATATTGCACTGCCCATTTTACTGCCCACCCTCTAAATTTCTCTGCCGGATATGGCCCAACTTAAAAAAAATCTGGCGCCGCCACTGCTTAGGCCTGTTGTTTCCCAATCAGTAATCAGATTTTATTTTCTATTAAGATACACAGGGTACAAAAACATGTATAAGTTTGATTATTTTAAATAAAACACCCTGTATGTTATATCTCCAGTTTTTTCGGAAAGTAAAAAAAACAGCTCATTTGATATTTATCTATCTAGAATGGCAAGTAAACCAAGTAAGAGTAAGCTTATTTAAAATTCTTTATATGGCCACATTTCCAAAACTATAAAAAATAATAGATGAAATGTGGTATTTTTGTAACGCTTTTTAAAACATCTTCTTAATGGGTATTTAATATACATTCCACACTCCATACTTCCATTTAAAAAGTCATACTTTTGTCGCATTCTGTATATCTTATATAATATAATAGCATTCTGTTAACAAATTCCGATAATACAAAATCAATGCTACAATACCATATGTTTATTTTTTTATTTTATTTGTTGAAAAAATTGAGTTAGCTTGGCTGGCGCCATTAAACTAACACTAAAAAGGGGACGGGACATGTATCTTAGTTTTTTTGTATTTCTTACTGTTTAGCCTATACCCTATAATCCCAACCAAGAAACCCATCTTGTACATTAAAATAAATTAGTATAAATTTAGTATTACCCTAGCCTCGGATGTTGGATTTGGCACGAGCATTGGGACGGGTACAGGAGAATGCGTTCCTTGAAACTGTCGTTTTTGTAGGAACCAGTTAGATTCGCTATCATCAAGTAAAGAAGAATTGGATCTAAAATATTCGGCGTCATCTTCTTCTTCGTTATCGGAGTCGAAATTGTCTACCTCTTCGATATCTTGTTTTATCTAAAAATATAATGTAATATTACTGGAAAGTCAAATACTTAAAATGGGTCGATAGGGATGGTTCGCTTACAAGTTATTGGTTTCTTTTAATAAGATTTTGGGGGGCCTACTAAAAATAAAGGACTTCAGATAGGTAAGTGGCTTAGGCATTTTGCAGCAACTAAAAATAAGAAATAAAAAATCTTCACATAGGCGCACGACCAATCTTTAAGAGGTCTTTTTGCCTTCTGGGGGTCAATTAAAAAAACAATTTAAAAACCACAAAATATTTTACAGATTCACTACAGCACGCGTAGCGGCAACAATTATTTATTTATTTTAAAATAATAGTTTTCTTTAAACTAATATTTTGTTGTTTCTTCGTTTGGTTTGATTATTTCGTGCAAAATGTTTAGCAGGCCTAAAACAAGCATTTTAGTTTTTTTTTGGCAATATAGCTTCCATTTTTTTAATGTTTCTTTATAAAAACATGTTCTTTTTCCACGTTTTAGTTATTTAAAAGATTTTGCATTAAATTTAGAGAGTATTTCTTAAATGCAATATTTTGACTTTAGCTCGGTTGATGCAAGAAGACATCATCTGCATAAACCTTTCGGAGGTTTTTCCTTCAATAAAATAATTGGCATATTTTAAACTACCAGGGCTGTTCTTGGCGGGGTGCAGCTGGTGCAAATAAATGCACGAAGCGACAAAAATTAGAGGGCGGCATTTTAGCAAATGATCGGCGGCATTTAGAATATAAAATTTTTGAACTTAAAGACAGTGGAATTTTAAGGGGGGACTTTTCTTTTTATCTCTTCAAAAATATTTATGAAGGAAAAAATCAATCAATGTGGAATACTTAATAACTGGACTTAAAATTAGTAATATATTGTAAAAAAGGGGATCTTTTTTTTGGTCTTCAAAAATTTTTATACTTCATTTTACATTTTCTTCAAGGGGTGGCCAATAATTTTTTGCACCAGGGCGCAAGTCACCCTAGGAACAGCCCTGTAAACTACTATCCTTTCAAATATTACGTATTATATTATATTTTTGTATTGCTTGATTATTGTACCTATGAACTTACCATAAGAGTAACCTTGTCTACATATTTTCTTGATCCGAAACTGGATTCGCTTTGCATCCAGTCTTCCAAACTGGATACAGATGTTGTATCCAAATCTGTAGTTTTCCATTTGCTATCTAATGTTTCTTCGCCGAAAAAATATTCTTTGTCATCTTTGTTTCTCGAAGATGTCGAAACTCGACTGGATACGCTGTTCGCTGAAGACGATGGAAGATTATTTTGACAACTGCTTATTACCTAAAAACAAAAAAACAGTAAAACTTATTTCTAAGGGGCTATATACATTTAGAAAGTAGGATAAACTGACAACTAATAAAGTTTACAATAAGACAATTAAATCAAAATTTTTATTTTCAAAAAAACTTCCTAATAAAAATGTTTGCTTGTAAAAAAAATATTTACAAAAAAAATGTTTATGTATACAGGGTTCGCAAATTCATGATCAGCTTGATATAGCTAAACATGATTTTTTTCTAAGAAAACTACATGTATTTTTCATTCTTGAGCAAACCCATCCGTGGAGGATCTTTGTACAAATATGGGTATATAAAGCAATATTTAAGTTTGCTATTTTACGAATGTTGGCTGCGAAGGAAATGTAAAGGGGGACTGAAAATAAACTGCACCTTGACTTTGAGCTATGGTACACAAACAGACATAATTCTGGGTATCTTTTTATTTTTTTCTTCTATTTCTTTTAAAATATTAATGTTATAATTATTTGGGTTTTATTTGTAGTTAAGTTGGCTAAACAAAATTTTAAAAATTAAGACTTCCCGGCACACGTTAGATAGGATTTATGTAACAAGTGCATAAAGTGATACTTTTTTACGAATGAGAAGTTTGATAGCACGAGCCTTTAGGCGAGGGCGACAATCTCATAAGTAAAAAATGACACTTTATGCATGTGTTACATACTATATTTTTTCCACGACCGTATAAAAATTTCCGAAAATACCATTTTATACATGTTTTATTCATCTAAACCTATTAATTTTATTTTTTGCAGCACAGCCATTATATTGCAACAAAAATTACAGCCCCCTTATTTTTTAAAGACAATTATCCTCTTCATAACTATGCATTTATTCTTTAATTTTAGAAAATTGTATGTACCTACTTTTGTAGAAATATTACTAAATAAGTATAAATTTCTTTTAATTTCTTAGTCATTTAAATTCATTGTTACTATTAATTTTCAATAATTTCTATTAAATTGATTTGCAAACTGTCAAATTTTAAAACTAGTGACACATGAACTAAAAGAAATACTGACGAAATTAAAGGTAACTTGACCGTTTGGTTTGGTTGATGTCGCGTTTTCTGTTACATTGCATAAATTGATATTTAAGTTTATTGTAGTAGGCTTGAAACAAAACACTGATTCAAAGTGTGAACAAAAGCTTTAAAGTGTTAAAAAAGTTACTTTTTTAAAACTTTATGTAGTGTACTAGAATGGAGTACTTTAACTTCATGTCAATGATTAAAAAACAGCACTTTTTTAAAAGTCGCTGAAAAAATATTTTTTACACGAATAATATTTCAATTGAACAATAACAAAACCACACTGAATTCTAAATTCTATATAAATCACATAACACCAACTTAACTCTTTTAGTTTTAGGAGATTTCCTGATTTTAATTGTAACTATTGCCATTATTTCTAACGAAATCAAATGTTTTACTAAAGGAATATGAAGCCATAGGAATAAAACCCGAGGCAATTAACTGTGCTAATCCTATAATATATAAGGCTTTGTTCGAGATTTTAAGTAACCCTACTATGAATTAATTTATTGATTTTAAAAGTATGGTAGGTTAGGTTATTGCATTATATTATACTTACTGTGGTAAACAATTTTAAAAATTATACACAGTCCTCATTTTGAAAAATCTATTTTTTTGTAATTTTTAAAGGTCGCTCCTAAACTTTAAAATTTCATTGTTTTAAAAGAAAAATTATTATTTTTCCTGGTGTAAGAAGGTAAAATTGTTTCTAATACAGCGTTGAATTTAGGGGTGCGGTGGCCCGGGATGGATAATCCTTCCAGAGTAAAAAAATCCTCCCCGGAGAAATTAACTGAATTGAATTTAATGGTCAAATCATATAATAAATAAAATCTGAAAAACAGTTGTTTGTTTGGATTGTTAAACGTGGAGAACTTGTTTTTTCGGTATTTTTATTTTTTTTTTGTAACCAGAATCTCTCCGGGAATATATAAACTTTCCCCGGAAATATCTTTCTGAACTCAATACTGTTCTCATTAGGTAATGGGATATTGGAAATTATAAAGAGAGAAAGATGATTAAATGCGGAAAGTTGTAGGCCAATTAACCGTTAATCTAATGCCGTTTTGATGACGGCTGTAACTTTTGGTTATTGAGAAAATTGAAAACATTATTTTTGCTTAAAGATGATGTATAACACTTTATAGGATTTTTTTATTTTGATGTCAAAAATCGTATAAATTAATTTATCGTCCGAGTTGTCAATGACTGCGGAAGCGAGAAACAAGACCTACGTTGGGTAAGTGAACGCAAGTTTATTTATAAAGTTTTATAAAACTACATATGTACTCAAACAAAGATAAATATTTACCTCTGTGTGCATAGGCACATTAAAACATTTAATAATACTATCAAGCTGTAAAGTTTCTACCAGAAAAAGTTGTAATTATGTACTTAAAAACATTTTTGGTTATTTTATTATCCGTAATAAACAAAAACCAAATGTATAGTCTTCAAATTCACATGAACAGATGAACACAATAAACTGAAGAACTAAATTTATACTAACATAATCATTTCTGAAAAACAATGTTCTTTAAACTCGTTTCTCATCTACTTGCTTATGAAAGTTAAAAAATCCGATTAAAAGGTATTAAAAATAAAATGAAATCACAAGCATTTAAATACAAAATATTTTGCAGTATATCTCATATTTTTATATTACATGAACTGCGATAGTTAAGTCAAAGTTTTTAAATTGTGTTTTTTTTAAAGAAAACTTTTATGATTATAAAATAAATAGTAAAATATATTCGGCAAGAGAAACATTTTATAACTAAAAATACATAGTAGGTTGGTAATAAAATGTGTGTGTGGTGTAATAAACATTATCTTTTCATAGTACATTGTACATAAGTATGATTTAGTTTTTCAATTCTGTTCGTGACAATTTGGAATTTTGTATGTTGTGCAGTTGTGGATAATAAAATACAACAAAAAAATGTTTTTAGGCTCATATGTACACCTATTTTTGGTAGAAAGTTTACAGCTTGTATAAGTACATAGATTTATAAAAGTTAGAAATAAAGTTGTCATACTTTCCAAATATAGGTCCTTATTAGTAACTGAATGGGAATTGCTTTTAGAGCTATAGGCTTTCACAGTCATAGCCAACTCAGGCAAAAAAATAATTTTTACGATTTAAAAAAAAATAAAATAAAAAATCCTATAAAATTTTATCAGCTTTAAGCGAAAAACATATTTTTTAAAAATGTGCAAAAAAACTGAAAGGCCGCCATAATAAAAACAAAAGTTGATGATGGTATATTAAAACCAAAAAGTTAAAATTAAAATCTGAATCAAAAAGTTGTATACATTTTTGTTGTTACAGAGCCCAAATTATTTGGAGTACATTAAATAAAACAACCCAAAGCCTATTTTTTACAAATGCACATTTTCAGTTTTTTTTTAAATATATCAAAGCAAACTAGATACAACTGAATTGAAAGCAGCATTGTAGTGCCCAATATTCCAAATATATTCCCGACCAATTTTGGACATACTGTTTAATATGCATTATAAATTATAATTGTGTACCTTTGCGAACTAGGCTTACATCTTGCAAAATTTGTCTTCATCCGCGGCCTAAAACAACGCTTCGAATGCGCGCTGTTGCCAGTGTTAAACCAGTGTTGGCCAATCTATCCAGGAAACAAATTATAACGGCTTGTTGATCAACTTTAACAATTGTTTGAATTTATATTATACCTATGTTGCTATAAATAAAACCTTTGTAT
The DNA here is from genome assembly GCA_014170235.1 of Listronotus bonariensis. NCBI lineage: Eukaryota > Metazoa > Arthropoda > Insecta > Coleoptera > Curculionidae > Listronotus > Listronotus bonariensis. The sequence goes on from JACEGR010001139.1 coordinate 116,825, forward strand.
TCTTATACGATCCTTGGTTCAATATCATTAGAAAATGATGAGTTTAAGGAAATAAAACCTTTGTATCTTATACGTCCTTGGTTCAATATCATTAGAAAATGATGAGTTTAGGTAAATTCCTACCTTATTGATTATTGCTGTGGCCAAAAGGTCTTCGTAGCTTTTATTTGTAGTATCTTCTACTGACTGGTGTGGCTGGATGGACATGAGCTTGTTCTAATAGTGGAAGATTAACTGCTTGTTTCAAAAGTTTTTCAATTAATTGTTTTAATGCAGCGTGAGCAGTACAAGGTGATTGTCCAGTTATTGGCAGATCTGTAAAAAATGTCGATTATTTAAAAAATATTGACAATAAATGGGTAATTTAATTATAAACAAATTTCGTAATTATTAACAAACTTGCAGCAACTTAGGTTTTCACAAATTTTGTTCTACGATGGTTTTTTCAGGCGCTAATCACAAATCTGGATTTTTTTTGGAAACTTTTTGTTTTCGATATATCATCACACTTAAAAAATCGAACTATCCTTATTTTCAATATGTTTTTCTTTTTTTAATACAAACAATCCTTGATTTTACACCTACATAAATTAAATTATATTGGATTAGATTAAAAGGTGGATTGTATATCCTCTCTCACTGCAACCTGTTCAGGTTTATTGTGTATCCTCCTTCCATTTGTTAGAGCACGCTATCCGGTCTTTTTAATTATAGTCCACAAGCTTAAAACTGGCTTCATGGTAAATCTTGCTGCTTTAAGTTTTTCCCCAGCCAGCCTTGCAAACTGCAGATGACAAAGGGCTTCACAGTAGCACCATACGTGTTCTGTGTTTTCTTTTTTCCTCCTGGCAGAACCTGCATAGGTTTTCTTTTTTTTCACACTTAATATTTTATTTACCACCAAAAATTTAATGAAAAAAGTGTAAATTAAATTCACAATTAATATTTTATTTAACACCAAAAATTTAATGAAAAAAGGTGTAAAATAAATTTAATAAAAAAAATTAAAGGGTGTTAATTAAATATTATGTATCACTTTAGCGTTAAATCAAGATTTGTGGACGAATATAGTAAAAAATTGGCGTTGGCGTACAGCGACGTCCTGGTCATAATGGAGATTTCGGCAATAAAATGTTTTCGAAATTCTCTCAGATTCGTGATCAAGCGCCCTTTGTATACCAAAATTTGTCAAAAACAAAGTTGCCGCAACTAAACGTAAAACGTAATATGAGCTTGTTCCTTGGTCAACCTACTTTTGCTCTTTTCGTAGCTTTGGAATCTTTCGCTGATTCTGTGTTTGCCAACCTCTGGTGGACAATTATTCGCTATTTTGCACTTGAAAATGGACAAAGAAATAACTGCCCGGAACGTTGTGTAATCATTAAGAAAATTCTTCCTTCAATGTATCTTTCAGACATCGACGCAACGAATTAAAATGATGGTATGGAAGCATTTTAAAAACAGCTTTTAACCAATATACCTCTAAACAAGATATATAGAGTCAAAATATTGCAGCAATATGTTTTTAACAAGCTTAATCAGGGCTCCTTAACAATATATTTATCCGTTCTATTCATCACATGCGATGTAATTAATTATTATACATTGCTAAATAAAAACAGCATAGTGACGGTATAAATTCAGCTTAATTTTGCTTTAAAGTTTTATAGACAGGAGGTAATAAATTATTTGGGGAATTCTTCGAGACGAAAGAAAGGTTATATTTAAATGAATCAATAACAAGCGCCTAAACATAAACATTTTGATTGTTTTTACCATACGTCTTAAAAACATGTTTTTTTTTTGTTGTTGATTATCCGATTGTTTCAAAATTTAATTCCAGAAACATTTTAATTTGTTTTTGTACCCTGAAACTTGTTTTAAAGTTTATTGGTAATTATTTATTAACTGGAAAAAACAAGTATTGCCCCTAACAATACTAATTATACATTTTAATTAAATAGCACCAAAAATAGTTAATATCCATTCTGAAACTAAAAAATATACTGTGTGTCTTATTTAAAATATTAAGAAATAAATAATTAAATCCATAATGAGTCACCTTTAAAATAATAATAATAAATTTCTAATATTTGCATTGCTTTAAAAATGTTTTACATAAGTGTGTAAAAAAACGTACATGATTAAAGACGCAAAAACGCAATAAATTAAAAAATACGCCAAGCCAAATTTGGCTTGCGTGTGGCTCAGTTATTGTGTAAAACATATAGCAACATGGTTTTATATAACAGCGGTGAATTTGGCCCACCCTGCACACTTTTTCACATCTGGTATTTTTCATTAGAAATATAAACACAAGTGACTTTATTCGAAAATTAAAGAAGCTTAAGGGTTATATCTCCTAGAAGACCAAAAACGACCATTTCTCAAGATTCTTTTCTGACAAGCCCTTTTAATTTATTTATTTAAATTTTTGTAGATATATTTTGTATAGTTTAAAAATATTTTAACATAATTAATTTGTAAGAAAAAATATTTTAAAAGCCTCTGTAACCGACCGGATTATCTAAAATGGAAAAACCAAACGTATACAGTTTTAGAAATGTACAATCTATAAATTGATCGAAGAAATAAGCAAAAAAAATTAACAAAATGGCGGCTTTTCAAACACAAAAATCGCCCCAAAACGCCCTCAACTATTTATTTAAAAAAAAAAAACAAAAATATCGCAAATTAAAAAACTTTAGATTAATTGCTATAAAACATATTTAAGAAGCTTGGGTCAAAATTTGATAGCGATTGGTTCAGTAGTTTTCGAGAAATTGTGGTCAGCGTCTTCGTAAACACTTAGTCCTTCGGCCAGTTATAAAATCGACTTCATGATAAAAACAAACATTGTGCCAAAAATTGTAAGGGTTACAGTCACGAAACCCGCCTAGTTCGATTAACACAAAAGTTGTAAAAATATAAAACTTGCAAGAAAAGTCAGTGACGTACATTTTTTTGTTAATAACAAAGCCACATAAATAAAAAATCTCAGCTCTGAAAGCAAGACCTTGGTTCTTTTAGATTTTTGGGGTCGCTGAATCCGAATCTGGGGTCGGTTTGACCCCATCAGGGCAGGGTCAAGGTCATTTCAAGGTCAAATCATCAAAATTCATCAAAAATAGACGACAAACCGGTATTTTTATGTTTTTAAAGTCACTGAGTCCGAATCCGGGGTCAATTTGACCCCATCAGGTTATAGCCAAGGTCATTTCAAGGTCAAATCATTAAAGTTTCTCGAAAATAGACCACAATTATAGTATCTTTATGTTGTTAGAATCCGAAGTCAAATCGACCTCTTGACCCCTTTATGTCGAGGTCAAGGGTTTATTAAGGTCAAATCATCAAAAATTGTCGACTGACCACAGTCTTGATATCCCCATATTTTTAGGGTCGCTGAATCCGAATCCGTCGTCAAATTAACCCTAGCAGGTTGAGATGAAGGTCATATTAAGGGCAAATCATTAAAAGTTATCGAGAATAGACTACAACCATTATACCTTGAGGAGTTTTGGGTTGCTGACCTTAAAATGATCTTGACCATGACCTAATGGGGTCAAACTAACCCCGTATTTCAATTCTAGCGACTCCAAAAACATTAAGATACCCCGATTGTGGTCTATTTTCGATAAATTTTGATGATTTGGCCTTTAAAGGATTTTGACCCAGACCTCATGGGGTCAAACCGACCACAAATTCGGATTCAGCGACCCCAAAAACATAAAGATAACATGATCTAGTCCTTCAGGCCTTCAATATTTTTTTCCTGTAAAGCTGTGATTGATCTTGAATTGACCTTGACCATGACCTGATGGTGCCAAACTGACCTGATTCGGATTCAGCGACCCCAAAAATATGAAGAAATCTTTCTTTAAGGGGTGGATTTATTGTGTTGGTGTTTAGTGTTGATAATATACGTCTCTCGAACGTAAACCCCTTTTTCCTACGACCACATGTGAAAATAGTAAATAGCCCACTGTTTTCATGCATAGAAAATTTATCACACTAGTGTTGCAAAGTACTTTACAAACACTAGTGTTGCAAAGTATAATATGAAGCTGTCATCGCTGTCATTGTTATTTAAAATAAATTTGGAGTTATCAGCCTCTTAATTGGATTTACATTGTCAAACCCATGCAATATTTTTTAAATGAGGACCTTTTTTAATTCTAAAATGATGAAAAGCTACTAGGTAGGTGATTTTTGATATAAAAATATTGTTAAACAGTTATATATATTGCAGTAAGAAAAAGTGTATATCACCCTAGTGATGCTAAGTTTTCAATTGTTTTCTTATTTTTTCTGTGAAGACAAACAACTTTTTTTTGAGAATAACTTGTGGTCGTAGGAAAAATAGTGTACATTACTTATGTAAAAATCAACTTGGGTTGTCCTTACTAACGTCGTACTGCTGTTCGTGTGAAATTAGTCATTTTCCACACGTGTAATGTAATATACTATTTTTCTGACCTTCACTTTTCTTTAGCCTAAATAAAACATTGGGAAGGGTGCAATTTTTCACCTTTTTTTCTCTTCAAATTTTTATACAGTTATTCTTTTTTTGACAAAAGGGCGCCACATTTACTCTTTGCTTCAGTAGAAAATAGACCTTGATCCGGCACTGTAAATAAACATCCTATTACAAGTAATGACACATCCAAGTTTTATAAAAATCGGATAGGGAATATTTAAGATATTATTAAAAAACAATTTTGTTCTCGTAAAGTTTCGGACCTATGTTTACATGAACTTTTTTCATAAAATTTGTTCTTTAAGAATACGCCTCTTAATTTTTTTACCGCAATAAGAAAATACCCTGTGTAAAATTACACAGGATATTTTCTAATTGCAACAATTTAAAACTTTATTTTTTCAAAACACACCTAATTAAAATAGAACTTAATAGAAACAAATAAAACATGCCTAATATATTGTTTAGTGAAATATATTTAAAGCTAATTATTAGCAAATTTAATTAATTTTAACTGTTTACAATTTAGCAAGGAAATCTTAAATTACAAAAAATAATAATAATACATTTTATGTCTTGACAAAGTGTTAAAGTAAAAAATTGGCGAGCTCGTATATGTATATTGATTTTCAGAATTGCACAAACGAATTATCTTGTAGTTTAAGTTTAGGTATCAATTACGTAAATTGGTACTAACCATGATAGGTTTTACTACATGCATACATACGTTAATTTTAACCTTCACTTTTGATCTTGGACATATGTAAAAATGTATTTAAGCTTGCAATTGAAAAAACTATGGGGATATATTTACTATAAAAATTTATATACAGTGCATTTCTTTAATGCACCCCCTTTTATTTTTTGAACGGATTAATTTAATAATGTAAAATTTCGAGATATAAAATTGGTGCATAAATACTATATCTTAGAGCGAAATTGACAGATGAAAATTTAATGAAAAGTCTTGGGGCACATTATTTTAAAGACCCTGACGAGTACTTTATAACCATAAAATATAAAGTCAATAACTTCACCTAATACAAAATGGCGGTACTTTAAAAATTACTACAATACAAATTAAAAATTGAGTTTGAAAATTTTTAAAGAGCAAAAAGAGTCACCCACTTTTAAATTCCACTACTTTTTAAATTTAAAAAACTAACATTCAATTAAAAGTGGTCATTTTGCCGCCCCTGTACGATTATTTTGCCGCCCCTGTAAACATGCTGCCTGAGGCGGTCGCCTCACCGGCTTACCCTCGGGCTAGCCCTGGGTAATATAATATAGAGGGTACTTCATTAAAAAAATATATACTTTTTGTATATTATCACATAGTATCGCCATTATAAAGATCTCTTAAAGAGTCTTAAGAAAACACCACCTTAGTTACATCTAACTTTATTGGTTTCGGAAATATGGCCATCGAAATCAGGTATTTAGGTAACTTTTAAAGTATCGCCATTTTGTATTAGGTGAAGGTATTGAGTCTATATTCTAGGGTTATAAAGTACTCATCGGAAGCTTTAAAATGATGAGCCACAAGACCCCGCTTACAATTTAACTTTTTTAAATGGCGCCCAGTCGCCATCTTGAAACTTTCATCTGTCTACTTCTTTCACTCTAAAATATAATATTTATGCATTTATTTCATCATCTCAAAGTTTTACTTTTAATTGAATTAAATTGATCCGTTCAAAAAATAAAAAGCTTAGGAGTGCACATTTTCTTTGGTTTTTATTTTTTCTTGCAATTGTAAATCGAGAGGGGCGCAAATTGAAGAAAAAGGTGCAAATTTTTAGCTGAAGAGCTTCTTTTTGCTCATAATTTTTTTATGATAAGAAGTTTGTTTGTTATTCAAAATCAGAAGGGCAAAATGATTGCTCTTTGCTTAAGGCCTTGGATCCGGCAACGAATTAACCCTGTAAAGCTAAAGCTTTAAGCCGTTTTTATTTTGTTTTGGTATACTTCAAAACGTTTTTGTTTTATGTATGTCGCAGGCAAATGGATATTTTAGCAAATTACTTCTGCCTAGGCAAATGCCTTCTACCTAGGCAAATGGCATTTTTATTTTTAAATGGCATTTGCCTAGGCATTTAGCTAGTTGATCCCATTTGCCTAAGCAATTTTTGGGCAAATGGAAATATTTGTAAAGGGGCGTCCATTAATTACGTAATGTTTTTTTAACAACATTTTGACCTTTCCTCCCTCCTAGTAATACTTGGTAAGGTTTTAAACTAACCCTACTCCCCATTCCCTGACACATGTATTTTTTGGTACAAAATATATATTTTTATATACTTTAATTATTTTTTACAATATTATGTTTAAAAAAAAAGTAAGTTTAATCTAATTTTATTTTAGAAAATAAAAAACCGTAATAAAAATATTTAGATAGACCTTAAAATTGCAAGCTTTTTAACAAAGAAATAAATACATGTGATATCTTCCCTACACCCCTCCGCCCTAGTGAAGTTTCGTGATTTTTACTAACCCCTGCCACCCCCCTGTTCAAGTCTCACGTGATTAATAAATACATTCTAAACGTACATTAATTAAAATGTAACACAACATATAATAATAACGACAAACAACGCCTAATATGTTTATTAAATATATCACAGTCCTTTACCTAAAAAGTACAACGTTAGTTAAACTAAAATTATTTTCATAAAGTCATTTGCCCAGACAGAAGGCATTTGCCTAGGCAGAAGCCATTTGCCTAAAATAACCATTTACCTGCGACATATACATAGTTATGTCTATCAACTCTTGATATTGACATATATTTTTGTAACTTGCAACCGTACCGAAGATGGATTATTTTTATTTATTAATGCCACTGAAAACATGTGTCAAAAACGGAATGAAAAAGCACATTATGAAATTTTTATTTGTTGATATTTTAGGGTTTTTATATGTTACGTTATTTAAGTTTAAAATAATGGTTTCTGCACTAGTGTGTGTACGAAAGGTATTTTTGTAAACTTTGTAATACCCGTGTGAAAGAAATGAAAAAATCATAAATTCTTAGTTTTTCAACCGCGTATAATGTTTAAAAAAGGAATTAGGATTTTGCTCCGAAAATAAAAAAATAAAAGTAGTTTATTTTTGCAAAAATTTGATTTTTGAAATTTTATCGAAACTTATATACCCAATTTTTTTCTTTGTGAATCATATTTGTTTTACAAGAAAAAAGTATCAACGTGGGTTTTGTCGAATTTTTTTATCCATTTGTGGTCTTGTAAAGTGTAATATCCGTGGACAAACTGTATAAAAAGGGAGGCCTGTAAAGTACGGTTTGATAATGCCTTGCCTCCGTTTGATAATAATCTGGTTTAATGAAAGTTCTACTTAAACCTAACCCTAAAGAAGAAGCATCCTATTTGTTTGTACGTAAAAAGTCAGCATGATCAGATAAATCAGTCATTGGCATTAAATATGAATCATACATTGTATTATTATAACCATGAAAACATACTTTAAAGTGAGATTAGTCATTTTAGGTGTTTTAAAATATTTAAAAAATTATTTATTTAAATATTTTAAGACTTTAGGCTATTTTCTTGCAGGTCTTCACGTTTTGAAAATAGGGAAAAAATTAGCAGTGTGTTATGCTACATTAGAAGATAGTTTTTAGTTTAGAATTTAAATCTATAATAATATTATAAAGAGGTAAAGTTTGTTACTTTGTTTGTTTGTTTGTTTGTAAGGGCCAATTTTTGGTAATACTGAACCGATCATGAAAATTCTTTCACAATTAGAAAGCTACACCAGGAGTGCTGTATGCTATATTTAATTATGATGAAACATCAGAGAAAAATATAATTAACGCCCAACAGAAGTCGGCACGGGTCAGCTAGTATAAAATAAAATAAAAGTGTTTCAAATAAAATTGTTTAAAAAATATCTAATTTTCCTTTGTAAATGTTATAAACAAATTGAATATATCACAGCTTGTGGGAGAACCACATAAATATAGTATGTCCACGGATGGTCTTTACAATAGCACCAATGGACCAAAAATTTTAATGATAAGTCGCGTATAATAATTGATTTTGATTCTTGAAAAAATAACAAGATTTACGTTAAGAAATTTGCTTGTTTTGTACAGAGGTTCCAAAGAGTACAAAATTGTGCAAACGGACCAAGAGAAAACTGCCTTTATTTTTAATAAATAAGCAAAATGACACAAAAAAGGTTTTTAGAATTGAATGGGGATCTTATATCTGAAATTTCACATCAATTAAAAAATTTATGTTTTACGCTTTTACATAATTTACTTGGTTTTATTAAACAATTTATTTAGTGTTAAAGTAGGTATTTCAAATATATTTAAATACGACAATGTAAAAATTAGGTAATAAATGTAAAAAAATAATAAATAAAAATATGATACTAAGAAACAAAATTGTTTATTCATGTGAAATTTTAAATATGGGATCCTTATTCATTTCTAAAAACCTTTTTGCTAAATTATTAAAAATAAAGGCAGTTTTGCCTTTGTCCATTTTTAAATTTTTGTATTTTTGGGGTCCCTGTACAAAACAATACAAATTTCATAACTTAAATCTTGTTTTTTTGACAAGCAAAAGCTGTTGTCATACAAGACTTTCTTGAACATTTAAATTTTTGGTCCCATCCGTGGACATACTGTAGATAATTTTTTCGTTTTCACTGCTTACTAAGCGAAAATTAAAAACAAACCAAAATTATAGCTGTATTTAGTTGTTGTCATTAAAAAAATAAACTCCATGTGACATCATTAGAAATATATTGGACAGAATGTGTAGTTTATTTACAAAATATCATTGACATTTTTAAAATATTGTGTGTCTATCATTGAAAAGAGATTTCTTAAATTAGGAAAAAATATATATTTTATTTTAACATAAAAGAGGTTATGCGGTAACGCCAAAAGTAATTTTGATGTTGTGTTAATGAAAGATATATCAATTTATCCTTTTATTAGGTATACCGTAAAAGTTTTAAAAGATTATATAAAGCAATAAAAACAATAGTAAAAAAATATAGTGTAAATAAATAAATTTATCCGGAAAATAGCCTTTGTGTTTTATACAGATATAAACACACCAAGATTTAAAAAATACGACGGCGAAAATTTTGATTTGGTGTAAAGGAGCGGGCAATTATGAAAAAAAAAATTTAATGCTAACAATTTTTTTGAAGTTGGTTTAATTTTTTTTTAATGTATTATCATTAGATTTTTAGATGCAGAATCCGTCTTTAAATTTTCCTAACAACATTCTCTACCACTCTGTAAAGACAGACGATTTTGTATGCCTGTCAAAATATTTTCCAATTTCAATTTAATATGGAACTATTTTGCGAAGTCTTGATTTGTATACTGTAATTATTTTACATGTTTACAAAGGTGGGTTTCTTTAATTGGGATGATTATTTACAATTGGAAACTTTGATTAGAGTCCGTGTGGTGTTGCACGTATAAAGAAAATAACATTTTTTCTTAAATTGTTGCAGTCCCACAAAAAACGGGACATTTTGTTGTCGGTGTGCTAAGATTTTGCCAACTGCACAGACATCAGAAAAACCAGACATCTGGCAACTCTAGTATTAAGTATTGAGGAAAACCCATCTCAAAATGCAAGCCAGGTTGCGCTACTGCACTTTATGTTACTAGTATTATTATCTTACCCAAAATAACTTCGATGAGGTAATAAAACGAATATAATCCAACACAAAACAAAATATACAGAGTCACTAAAACACTTATAAACACCGTCAAAAACATTTTAAAAAATTATTACACTAGGTACTTTATCATCACAATTGCTTAACTTTCGTTTGATTAAAAGGATTATAATTCTATAATTCCAAAAACAATACTCTTTATCTTTATTGGTTCAAGAGATTTCCTTTTAGGTATAATTGCCTATCTAAAAATAGAAAAGTTAACTTTTAACTTAAATAACAGTAATAATAAATATGCATAGCTTCATGTAAAGAACCTAAGTAGTACTAGAACTTTGTACAATTTTGCTCGCGAATTTACCTTAAAGGTAAATTTATTTAATATTGTTATCTTTATGTTTAAATACCTATTAAAAAAATGCTATAGCCTGAAGGTTGAATTGTATATGTATATGTGCACTGTTTATACTAGATGGCTATAAAAACCAGGTACCAACATGAGAGTAGGTTTATTTTTTTAACGATTTTTTTTTAAACAGATAAAAATGTATTTCTAGATTCTTTGAAATGATCCCTAATCAAATTACCATTTGTTAAGGGATCATATTATAACAGCAAAACTATACACACATATTAAAAAAAATATATTGTGAAAGTGCATCTACAGACTGTCCACGATTTCCTTTTTCGAAAAAAAGGTATTCTTGATAAAAAATTTTGCTTGTAAAAGAAATATGCTTAACAAAGAGAAAATAATGTTGATTTGGTATACAGGGTGCGCAAAAACTTAAAAAAACATGATTTTTGTTTAGGAGTAAACTACGTTTTATATTATATTTTTAAGCAACTTGTCATTTAAAAAATATATATTTAAAATTAGGTTTGTAATATATAAAAATAAAAATACAAAATTTAATTTTATAGTCATAATTTGGCGAAAACGCCATGATCGCATTCCTTCACTAGATGAAAAAATGTGTTGTGAATGAATTTTGTCCTCTTGTAAACACCATCCGTGGACAGTCTGTAGGTAAAAAAGTCGTTTATATTATGTATTTTTGATGAGATAAGCGTCATAAGCGATCCAATTTAAATCCATGATATAAACGAAAACGGTTAAAATTAAGTTTTGGGTTGCTTTTAAATGGTCAAGACTTTATTTAATTTAATAAAATAACCTCAATATCTTTGGCACACTCTATATAATATTAAACCCATTTTTTAAAGTACATGCTATTGAAAATTATTAAAATATGCATTTTTATATAAAACAGAATCTAACAAAAACTTGTAATCATTATTTAAAGTTTAAAATGTAAATATATTTTATGACTTTATCTAAAACAATTAAAATTAAATCAGTAAAATATGAAAAATATAAATTGACATTATCTATGAATCAAAAATTTACGAATTTAATAGTATTTTTAGTTAGTATAGTAGAGAATCAAAGAGCCTTTAAAACAAGGTGTATATTTTTACGCCGAAATGTAGATTCAAGATCATAAATTTTATCCGCACTCGATATCTTGTCCTATTCAAAAGTTAAGGAAGAAAGGTCTTTAAAAACCACCCTGCATATACATAGGGTCATCCAAAATTTAGTGTCCGTCATTAGTTCTGGTTAGTTCAATGTTCTGATAGCCATATTTCCAAAACTATTAAAAATTGGATATATCGTATGTGGTATTTTTAAGGTTTTTTGAATGATCTTTCACGTAGTGATAAAATATAAAGGCAAATCAAAAACTTGTATGCCAATTGTTTTTTTTCCAATTATTATTTTAAAAGAGCGTTAAAAATATTGTGAGTAGGTATGCTAATTTAAATAATATTGTATCTTGAATTATAAAAAAGGTACCTACTTATGACACTTAATCTGGATGACCCTCTATACGGATAATTCAAATTTACTGTTAAGTTAAATATATATTTCATTATCGTTTCTTTGCTGTTGTGTACGCTAAAATCCATGATCAACAGCACCTTATTAATTACTTTCTTAGTAAACAAACAACTTTGATGTAAAAATACAATTTGATAATTTTGTAGTTGTTATTATTAACCTTGACTGTTAAACTATGGGAATAAAAAAGGTAAAACTGCTCATCATGCTAATAGCAAAACATAAAAAATAACTTGTAAAAACATACAGGCGAATTGAAAACCTCCTTCTTTTTAAAGTCGGTTAAAAAATCGTAAAGGCTTTCAAAGTCATTATAACACTGGTTATTTTTTAGTCTGTAACATTAATAACACTAATTTTATTGACACAATGATTACATGAAAATTTATAATCCCTATAATACGAATTAATTAGGTGAGTGGCATAAACACTGCTCTGTACTTAAGTTGTATATACAGGGTAACGTTTTTGTATATACAGGGTAACGTTTTTGTATATACAGGGTAACGTTTTTACTGTTTGTGATATTAAATCGTTAAAACCAAAAATACCCCTTTCTTTGTATAATTTTTTCGTAATGGTAGGGGAGCCGAAGACGGGGATTTCGGAGGTTACTATAGCGCGGCAGATTAATATTCTGGAGGATACCTTGTACCCGATTAAATACATCCACCAAAAACAAAAATATATCCATCAGAAATATTGGGAGTACGGAAAACTATGGGAAAGTGTAGAGAAGTATAGCAAAGTATGGGAAATTATTGGGAAGTATAGGATAGGGTGAGGTAATTACATGCTAAACAGTGTATATTCCACTAATCTGACAACCTTAAGACTAGCGTAAAAAAGCGGAGGGCTGCAAAGTTGTGAAAAAAACGTTATTTTAACATTCTCGAGCGTGGTTATTTTGTTTTATGTTGAAGAAAATAATTCAAGGTTAATGAAAAAATATAATTTAATACGATTTAAACGATTTATACAAGCCGAAATAATAACATTTTTGACATATTTAAAGGTTTTCTTATTTTACTTAATAACAGCTAACTCTTTGGGAGTTATGATAACTTATAAGTATTTGGCTAAATTAATTCTAACTTTTAAAAATCACGTCTTCTAAATGACCTCCACCAACTTTAACACCTTTTGGTGGTTCATTAAACAGCGTAGTAAACCTTCGTTTACTCCTTTAATTTCTTCACGAATTTTCATCAATTTTAGGCGGAGAACCAATTTTAAAACGGTATTTACCAATCGGTTATGTTGACGTTTAAAGAATGTATTATACGTCAAAGTTGTCACCAATTATTACCGCGGGTATAATTGGTTGAACGCCTAAAATTGATGTTTGACTTCCTTGATTGTACCTGGATGACTCGCAAACACTTTGGCTTTTAAATATCCCGACAGGAAAAAATCGGGTGCCGAATCACCGCTTTTTATCTAATATTGAAAAATGTGTTGAAATTGGTGGAGGTCATTAAGAAGACGTGATTCTTTAAAGTTAGCATTAAATTAGCCAAATATTTATAAGTTATCATAAATCCCAAAGAGTTAGCTGTAATTAAGTAAAATAAAAACCTTTAAATATGTCAAAAATGTTATTATTTCGGCTTGTATAAATCGCTTAAATCGTATTAAAGTGTTAGCTGTGATTTAGTATAATAAAAAGTTTGTTTGGTAAAAGTAATTTTAATATTAAAATGGGTAGCGTATAATGGAACACCCTATATAAAATTTAAATATCTTTAAAACCATAACGGCCAAGAGAAAGCTAGCGACCATGATTAGGTTATCAATAAATTGTTTAAACAACTCTAAATCTTTTTTCTTTAAATAATTTCTGAGCTATCATATTTATTACCACTTTCGAACACACAAAATAAAATACCTAAACTTAGAATAACAACCTTTCTAACCAAATTCAAGTTAAACAGTAATACACTAAAAAAATTAAACTAAGTTATTTTAAACACATTCACTTTTCACACATACTCGCAATACTATATAGCGCGAAGCGCGCAAAACAAAATAGGGCTTCATCTATGTATAAAATTCTCATGCAACATAATAAGTCGATGAAATTGTTCCTATATGACTGAATGTAAAGATAAGATGGTCAAGGTACACCGCGAGTAGTCCGCGAAAACATAGTCAGAAGTCGCAAGGTTGTATATACCTGGAAAAAACTGTTCGTATTATACTGGGTGACTTAGATTAAATTGTATCATTTTTAAAAATATTTCTACTGGTTTTTAAACTAATTATTAATATTAAATTCAGTGGTGACTCGTAGGAGAGGGCTCTCTAAAAAATCATAAACTTATATTACGTATAAATAAAAGATAGTTTGCTTTATAAACATTGACTCAAAAGTCAACCATTAGGGAGATATCGGGAAAAAAATACTTGAAACACAAAATAAGTATTGCCTAATAATGACAAATAAAGACATATTACAAATACCTTAATAGGTGACAGCAGAAAAATAGAATTTTTGACGTGATAACGTCTTATAATTCGATGGAGCCGGCTGCACGCACAACAAAACATGAATCATGTGGCGTTCCATTTAAAGCTTGAAGTAGGGCAGAAGGTCCGCGTTCGGCAGCGTTCGACATCTGTTTGTCTCCTACTTTGAGCGGTCCGCCTGCTAAACAATAATACATTTACATGTTTTCGTCAAGTAGGAAGTGCAGTGAAAAGTGAATGTGGTGTAAATTGTTTAATTTTCTTTTGAAAAAATGCAGCATTCCATCAGTATTTTCTTATGACGTTGTCACGTTCAACTATCGTCAATAAACCGACTTTGCAGACAACCAATTTTTTATAAAAATAAATTATCCCCTCCTGGCACGTTATGATTAATAATTTCTTTTTTTCTTTAAAACTGGTGAGGGTAACAAAAGAAAAGTTAAAAAGCAGTCAATCCTAATTTATATTTTTTAAAGTCATTGCATAAAAGTATCTCTTTAAATTTGGGTAGCAAAAACGATAAGTGTAGTCTATTTCCACCACCTATACTAATTATAAAAAGTGCAAAAATATTTAAAAATATATTTTTATAATAGCAATATTTTCGTAGAATTTCATTATTTTAGCGCTGTTCATTTTTGCGATAAAAAATAAAAACGTTATTTTTTCGCCATTTTTGTACCGCGATATCTCCCTAATGGTTGACTTGTGACCCTATGTTTATAAAGCAAACTATTCTCTATTTTGAACAAGGAATCACCCCCTAAAAGGTTTGGTTCACATTTGTTTAGAATCACCCTGTATAATGTAGGTACAGGTCTTGCCACTTTAGGGCGTTCAATGCGGAATTTTTGCTAATGCCTAGAATGGTGCTTGATTTGTGATCTTATCTGAAATGTTTACTTGCATTCTTTATATATAATGTCTATCTACTAGTGTTCAACACACTGAAAGTCAGTTTGAACGTAGCAAGCTGGCACGACGTGTATATTTTGTTTTAAAAAACTAGTCGAACATATGAGTTACTTTCAATAAAAGTTAATTATATACAGGGTGATTATTAACTTCTTTTAATACAAAAATAGTTAGGGAGATAATCAATAACCATTTAAGGCATTGAGTTTTGAGAACAAAAAATAATGGAAAGAAAAATAGTAAACTATTTTTGTTACATAATAATAAGCTGAAATCTGTGTTTCTTGTAAAAACTATACCAATAAACAATTTATGTTAATTTTTGGTAGGTATATTAGTACTCTACTATTACTTTTAGTTGTATATAAGTTTATTTTTACGCGATAAGAATTAAAATTACAGCTTTTTGTTATAATACCAAGTAATTTTTGACACAAAAAAAGGTGAGTACTTTGTTTTTCATTATTGGTCAGTATTTGTCCTTAAAATTCGCGTTCTTTTTTTATTCAATATAATTGATTATCGTCCTAACTAAAAATATTTTACCAACTTTTTATTTTCATTTTTTGTCATTGTGTTTAGCAATTATATCCCCAGTTTATGCGCATAGGTCACCTTGTATAAAAAAACCCATTGATGCAATTTGTGACTTCTATAACGCCTTAGTGAAATATAGAATGGTTTTCTATTTTTTGTTTTATCACAAACTTTGCATAAAATCGTTATTTCCACTTTCGAAAATTCGCCTGTGAGCAGTAAAGCCATAGAAAGCATAAATATGCAACAAATCGTCGGATTCCATGACAACACGACAATATGGTGTTTTGGGACTCAAATATATTCGCCCAACAGCTCCTTTTCTTGTATTTTTATGACCGCCTTCGTCAGGTATTTTTATAGGCAGTAAACACACAACAAATTGGAGTTTGTGATCTTTAAAAAAATTGTTTAAATCTCTTATTAATGTTCGTACCAATAGGTTTAACAAAAATCTTTACGTTAAAAAACATTAACTGTAAAATTAACCAAAAGGTTTTTGGAAAATATACAAAGGTTAAAGGAACAGTTCCTTATTAAGAGTAAAAGATATTAAAAGTTTATTCTTAATAATAATTTATTTCTCCCAAAAACAAATTATAACATATACGAGTATCTACCTGACCTAAATCATAGTGTATGACGAATGTTTTTTGCATTTATTTGTTAGTCGAGCTTTTCCTGTTTTAACTTCGAGGCGCCACTGGCCAAATTAAACTAAATTATTTTCGCGATCTTTAGAACAACCTAGTGGAGTGGTATTGATTGATTTGAGACAAAAAATAATTTATTTTTAATTTTAAGTAATATTAATTGAAATCCATCTTATCGTTACAAAAAGAATGCTTACTGCACTATGTTTTGGTATCTATTATTAGTCATTGAAAACCACACCTGAGAGCGCATTTTTAATGTTCATCATCCGTGACCCCTCACAGTTGTTTTTATAAATTAAAATTTCAAATTCTGAATTTGATTATAAACTTTTATAAACTAAAGACAAGTTTCTGTAAATGACTTACTTTTTAGTCTTGGGTCTTAAAACATGGTATCAGTTTGTTTTAGGTAAATTTAAAAAATCTATCTCATCAGAAAAATTAAACCGCCCTGGTTAGTTTCATTGTTTCTTTTTACTCTCTACTTTTGTGATCATGCGCGCAGCTGTTTACTAAGCTAAAACTGTTAGCCCTCACCGCTCCTAAAGTCTAAATATTTATTTATTTAAGTAACATGCATATTTTCTCAAATAAGCACTTAAAAAATACAAAATAAGAAATGTCTTACTAAATACCTAAAGCCGCGTCCAGACTTGCAAGGATTCGCCGCGCCGCTCCACGCCGCATAGCTCACCACATAGCGCGGACGGTGACGTGAACAAAAATTAACGTTGTTTCAATGGCTTGGCAAATAATTCGCCGGTGATTCAAAGCTTGTCGGTCTTTTGGCGTCAAAGGAGTGCGCAGACAGGTTGGGTAATTTGAACGGATGTTTGGCGAATTGTTGCAAGTCTGGACGCGGCTTAATGCCAACAGTTTCAACTTATTATTGCTAAAAATACTAATTTTAATTTTAAATAATATGATTATTTATTATGTGCACCCCCCCAATTATAACTAACTTTAAAGCCGTCCCATGAGCGTAACATCGGAACGAAACTGTCAAATATCTTAAATTTAACTGACTTGTTCAAATATTAAAAAGGTCAGGTGACATGAACCAACTAAATTTAAGGAATCTGACAGCTCCGTTCCGATTTAACGTATGGGACGCCGCCTTAAGTCTCTTTCTGGCACATGCGCAACTAATACTTTTCCTTAATTTAGTATTAGGTTTTAAGGTATAGGACATTTCAAGGTCGTTTCTTAAAATCTAAATTAGGGTTCACATTAAATTTGTATTATAAAAATTTTGGTTTAAATGTACATATGTTTTTGATTCTTGCTACTAAAACAAATACTAATATTAAAATTAAATTTTGAATAATAAACTCAGCCTTATATAATCTAGACTAAACTCCTACATAAACCACCGTAAAGTTTAGGTTGTAACCTGTTTCTTAGCCCAAACTCACGATTTTAAGAAGTTTTAACCATATTAATGCGGCTAAGTTTAAATTTTTTTACCATTCAAAAAGGGGCGTCCATAAATTACGTGAGACATTTTAGGGGGAGGGGTTCGAGCAAAATCTTACCAAATCTCACAAGGGGGGAAGGGGGGTCTGTGAAAATCTCACGTAATTTTTGTGTAGGTAGAAAAGAAAACAAAAATAAATTTTGGGACAGGCCTTCCCCAGGAAAATGTGATGTGTGTATTCTTGCTTTTTTGCTTTTTGGATGGAGGACCTTTTTTTGCTCTTCTATATTTTTTGAAAACAAAATCAATTTCGGTTCAAGAAATTGAGAGTTTTGTATTCCCATCATAAATCTCACGTGAGATTAGATAGGGGGAGGGGTTAAAGAAAATCTCACCTAATCTCACCAAGGGGGAGGGGGTCCAAAATATGGAAAAACATCTCACGTAATTTATGGACGCCCCCAAAGAAATTTAACAAGTTTTAATAAAAACTACATGGATGGTAGGCACAGGGGTAGCTACCGCTGTATTAGTCGTATCAATGATACGGAGCCCTGGGCCGGAGGCCCCCAAATGTGTGTAAACAAAAATTAGTGGTAGAAACCTGTAAAACTGTCGGGTAAATTGGGAAAGTCAATGTTTTTGAAAAGTGGCGACTCTTTTTTGGTCTTCAATTTTTTTTGAGGCCCTCTAAGTCATTGTGATACGAGGCCCCTTCAAGGCACGCTACGCCACTGATGGTAGGATGGTTTTAGCAAAACAGTTTTGGAACCGACCAAGTACATCTTTTATTTATTTTGATTTGAAAATATATCTATTTTATTAAAGTTAATCTCTTATAGCTTAGTTGTTATCAAAAGTAACTTTCTTCTTATTTCACCCTGTACGTGTTGAAATAATTAATTGTAATTTAACTATTTTATTTTTAAAGAAAATTATATTAAATACGTGAAAATATTTATTCAAATATTGTACAAAATACCCAAGCAGTGCCGTTCCTGGATCTTCTGTCACCTTAGCAAAAAAAGGTACCCATTGAAGTATTCCACATTGATTTTCACTTTTTTCCTTCCTAAATAATTTTGAACAGCAAAAACAAAGGCCGCCTCCTTAAATTCCACTGTTTTCAAAAAACCGCCTTTCATTTGGGAAAATGCCGCCCTCTTATTTTTGTCGCCCCGTGCGAGTGCAGCTGCTGCAATCCCGCCAGGAACGGCCCTGTACCTAAGTTTAAATCATGACCAAATACAGTGGCTACCAAAAGAATTCGGACCCAATAGTACTAGTATATTATATTTAGATTTTAAATAAACAATAACCGTTTAATTGAAAAACAATAATTTATTTAAAAATGTTTTCTTTTTCAGTAGTTTATAAGTATATCAGCATGATGTGAATATCTTAAAAACCAGTAATTTGGCGTATAGTGTGTTATATATTTTTTATGTGGAATTTAATACCTCAAAATTGCTAATATATTTTATTTAAAAAACCTATTTGACATTAAAAATTCTGTTTTTGAGACATCTTATAATTGGTACTTTTATTAAAGTAAAGTGAGAGTAAAAATAGTGTATCCAAATAAAAATTTCCTATTTTAGGTTCTTTTTTGTATCTTTAACAGGGCTGGAATTATTTCGTGTATAATTAGAGTTGGGACACCTCGTACAATTTTTTACAATATAATTTTGTTATCAACTTCTGTGGAAACAAATCTCATAGCTCCCAAATCAAATTTTATATTAATTAAAAAAAAACTTTATTTAAGTGAAAAAAAAGCAAAACATCTAGAGAGTGTGTCCACAAATGGACTAAACAATACTCGCATTTTTAAAACAAAAAGTTATTTTTGCTTTATCTAAAAAACGTGATTAAAGTGAAAAAAGCAAAAAATTGCTTTTTAAACTCCATGAGTATAACTAAATTTTTATGCCGTTACATAATTTTATAAGTGATAAAACATTTACTGAATTTAAATTATAGCGGTTTCTAGCATTCGTGATAAAATTTATGACTGGCCATTTTGTCATCGGTGATCGGTCATGTACTCATAAATATTACTTACCTTAATATATATGACTTTGTTTTTACTTCAATAAATTAATGACATATTTATTTTCTCTTTAGTTTGAAATATCATATTTTATGAATTTTTATTACTTAATAAAATCATTGTTTAATCTTCCATTGTTTTGGGAACTTTAAAGAATTGGCATTTTTACCTACTTTTCACTTAAATATCTAGGGCGATTTTAAGCGCAATAACATAAAAAAACAAAATGTTAATCTACACTAATATTATAAAGAGGTAAAGTTTGTAACTTTGTTTGTAGGGGCTAATCTTCCAAAATACTGAACCGATCATACAAATTCTTTTACAATTAGAAAGCCACACTATTTAAGACTGCTATAGGCTATATTCGTATTTTATTATAATTGAACAAAAAACTAAAAAAATATAATTAACGCCCAGCAAGGAAAATAAAACTGAAAAAGCATTTTTGAAATAAAAAAAAGTGTACCGGATATCAAGTTATAAACTTACACCCCTTAACTTTTTATTCTTTTATCGAACAATATAAATAAATATGTCAATACGTTATATATATATATATATATATATATATATATATATATATATATATATATATATATATATAAATATATATATATATATATATATATATATATATATATATATATATATATATATATATATATAATATATATATATATATATATATATATATATATATATATATATATATATATATATATATATATATATATATATATATATATATATATATATATATATATCAGAATGCTTTTATTTCTAAAAAACTATTATTATTTTTAAATATGATGTTATTATGAATAAAAACCCGATATACTAAATAACCATTTAAAAGAAATAATAATACTTCAGATCTGGATGGCCATATTTCTTAAACTAATAAAGATAGATACATATATATCATCTATCTGAATGTATATTAAATGTGGTATTTTTTAAAATCAACATCAATTTAAAAAGATCTTTCTATTCCTGACATAATATACTGTGTGTTAAATTAAGAAAACACTTCTTGTCGCACCCTGTATATCTTAAGAGAAAATAAAAATCTGATTACTTATTCAAAAATACAAAATCAACCCAACCAACTAATATACTTATGGATTTTGTACGATAAAAACTAAAAAAGTTTAGAGGGTTTTAAATTTATAAATTATATAACACCCGGTACATAACTTAAGCCATTACCTGTTAGTTGTAATAAACACTTTATTTTTAAATATTAACCCACATTAATACTATATTTTTACATTAATTTTATATACAAACCCCAAATTTTGCAAAATCATCAATACAGCAAGTGTTCGGAAGAACCTATACGGTTCTCATTTGGTTAGAACTTCCGACGACACGCAATATATTTCAAGAAATTATAGCCAGTTAAACTTTTTCTCTTTACATTTTTTTCTTTTTTATGCATCTAATTATCAGAAGGAGAATATGCTTTTAAAACCTATGTTTTTGCAAGGAACCAAAAAAATCCGTTTTTTTTCGAAAATGCCAAAATAAAATTTTCTTTACCAAAGTGTTTATCTAGAGGCCAATTGCATCTAGTATACAGTGTGTCCACAAATGGACTAAACAATACTCGCATTTTTTATTACTTTTAAAACAAAAAGTTATAGTGTATTATTTTTGCTTTATCTGAAATGCTGACCAAAACTAATAAACACAACTTATTATAACAAGATTTACTGATTTAAAAAAGGTGATTTTTGTATATTTCATATGACATATACAGTGTGGGCCAAATTAAACTTGCACACTTTTTAACTTAAAATAACTATTTATTTGTTGCGCCTAGCTTTTTTATGTTTAAAGGGCCAATGGATAGAGGTATTCTCATTAGGTTTGCTAATTTTGGTCAAACAGATTTAGACAGGACTGGAATTACGGGACTTTTTCCAAAATACTGTATTTAATCTCGTTGCAAAAGAAATCGGATTAAGCTACAAATAAGCCAATACGTTTTTCTTGTAGACAAACTATGGGAAATGATTTAATAAAAGCGAATCTGTCAACAATGTGAGAATCCAGAAATTATGATTATTCTTTATAAATGACGTCCCCATAAAACATGCATTTCCCTCGGTTTTAACAGGGAACTTTTTTTAGTGTGCTTTGAAAATGTAAGGTTACCAGGGTTCCTGAGTTGGACGCTGATAAAAATTAAGTAAGAGTAAATTAATTAAGATTAAACTTATAAGGCTAATTTGCAAATAAATTCGATTTCTTTTGCAACGAAGTCAAATGCATTCTTTTGGAAAAAGTTCCGTAATTCCGGTCCTGTCGAAATCTATTTGACCAAAATTGGCAAACCTAAAAAAAAATTAGCCCTTAAAAATAAAAAAGATAGGCGCAACATATAAAAAGTTACCATTAGTTAAAAAGTGTGCAAGTATTATTTGGCCCATACTGTATATCTCCAACTGCTTGCTTTAGCATTAAAAAACATCAGGATCGATAGACAATGACACAATATATAAAATATGGCTTAGCTATAGCTAATTTAACGGCCAAAAGTAAACAAAAATTTTAAGAAACAAATCAATTTTTAAAACAGAATAGAAAATAAATAAGACATGCAAAAATTAAAAATCAGTGCAAAAAAAGGTGCTTTACGTTTTCATAGTGCCAGGTGACAAAATTTAGATTTCTTTTTTAACTTACTGGATATGGAAATATGTAACGCAGACCCTAATTCGGTTAAAGCATTACTAAGATCTTGATGATAGCAGTCAAAAATATTTTTATCTGTAATCAAATTAAAAATGTATTAAAATTGCTGTTAATTAGACTTACAACTACTTAATCATTTAAACTAAAAACCTTAGGCATAGACTAACCCTGTTTAACGAATTTAACCTATTAATAAGTGTCATAAATACTTTCAAGGGCTGTACTAAGAGTTAAGATAACTCTATAGTAATAGTAATATTCTGACGCCATATTTAATATAGCAAAAAAATATATATCATTATATATTAAATATATTTATTTTTTACCGCACCCAGTCTTTAAAAGCGGGTTGCTTTGTTCTTGAAGACTAAAGAAAAAGGTATTTTCTTGTGTGGGGCCTATTTTATCAAACAGTGCCTTAAGGGTTCAGAAATAAAATTGATGACCAAAAAAGGTCCTTTCCTTTCTTGTTTTTTTGTCACATCAATACGCGACAAAAAAGTTCCTTTCCCTTTTTCCGCTTTAACACGCCCCTGGGACGACAGTGTAGCTCTGGGGTATTGCGACGTTCAGTTTGGGCCTAACCAATAAAGAGCATAATATTCAATTATTAGTCAACACGATTTCTGAGTCCGACTTCTAAATATTAAATTTTAGTTTTTCCTACTCCAAAACTAAGGAAAATATATACTTTCTTTATTAAAGTGTGCAGCTTTAGTAGAAATTAAAGCAATTTTCCAAGCTTTTGGCAAAATCATTGATTTTTATAAAAGATGTAATTTAATAGATGGATTAAAATACAGGATATAATTTATTGGCTTATTTAAGGAAAAATAGTTCATATAATGAACATAATAATATGTACTTAAGCTTCTAACTTTTAAGCTACAGGGTATTAAAAATTAAAGACCAAAATGGTTTTTTTATCATACCTTCAAA
Organism: Listronotus bonariensis; assembly: GCA_014170235.1. Taxonomy (NCBI): domain Eukaryota; kingdom Metazoa; phylum Arthropoda; class Insecta; order Coleoptera; family Curculionidae; genus Listronotus; species Listronotus bonariensis. Next base: position 140,573 of record JACEGR010001139.1, read on the forward strand.
AATGTTTGAGATGTTTTCAAGAAATTTGATATGCATCTACTAAGCACCAATAGGCGTTTTTTAATGTACAAGATTTTTAATTATTTTTACCATTGGCGCCCGAAACAGGAGCGTAGCTATCGCCGTATGAGCCGTATCAATGATACGGGGCCCCCATAAGGCCCCCAAATGTGTGTAAGGAAAAATTAGAAATAAAAAAAAGAATGTTTGTGGAAAGTGGGGATCTTAAAGATCTTTTTTTTTGGTTTTAAATTTTTTTGGGGCCCCTAACTCATTATGATACGGAGCCCTCAAAGGCACGCTACGCCACTGGTCCGAAAGGTATTTACACTGGAGATTTTTAAAAAAATATATAGTACGGCACTGGTTTTTTAAAAATAAAAATCATTTTTGAAATTTCCAATTATCTTCCAAGAAATTTGGCCTCCTGACTTTTTTTCTCCAATGCACCATTTTTGCGTAAAAAAATAAAAACCGTTTTCAGCCATTTGTGATATACCAAAATTATTTTAAACCAGTTTGCTGGTGCCTTATTTTTATTTATTTTTTTACGCGAAAACAGTGCATCGAAGAACGAAAAAAGGGAAGAGGTCAAATTTATTGGAAAATTATTAATTATTTAAAAAATATTTTTTTTTTTTTGAAAAGGCAATGACGTACCATTTTTTTTGTTTTTCCTTTATGTTTGTATGAACTCTCTTATATAAAATATACGGGGATCAGACAAAAGTAAACTCTAAAAACTTAAAATGAAAAATTTAAGTGTTTTTCAATGTCTAGAATCAGAATTTGAGCATGTGAACCAAAACCCAAAAAAATATATATTTTTTTGTTGACCGGTGCTATGTACAGGGTGTCCCACAAAAATTAATTAATTAATTTTTTTTTATTATTATTTTTTTATTTTTTTTTTCTACGGAAATGTCTCTTGAGTTGAGAGATGGCAGTATTGTTTTTTAAGAAAAATATAAAATAATTTAAAAAACAGATAGAAGCCGCAATGCGTCTTTAAAATAATAATTTTTCCAATATTTGACGTAAAAAATTTATTAAACCACCTACTATGATATAATATTTTAATCAGAAAAAAACAAGCAATTTAATTACCTAATCATTTATAGGGTATCCCTAATAATAAAAAAAAACATGTTTGGGTCATATGTCAAAAATGATAGCTCAAAAAATTTTTCGCTACGCCACTGGATTTAACGGAAAGCTTAAAAAGAAAAAGCTTAAGGATGGGATATCGGATTTTTAATATCTCTTATGGTTTCCAAGTTTCCCATAAGGGACAACCAAAATGGGACACCCTGTACAGTCTAATTAGTTTTATAAATCTCAAAATTTTACCCTCTAATATACCTTTTCTTTAATCAGTAATTTAAAGTTTTTAAAACGCCATGTTTCCTGGCGCATTCACCACATTACGAGTAAACATTGGTTTTTGTTCTAATTGACTGTTGTACTTGCTAAGGACTGTGTGCTCTGACCCTGTGTTAAAGTGGTGTTGACAGGGCCGTATTAACCGTTAAAGGTGCCCTAAGCTGGAATTACTGGGGCGCCTATTTTATTAGGAAAAAGGAAAACAAACATTTTGAAGAAGTGCGCCCTACTTGAAATTAAAATTGAAGAGCAAAAAAAGAGGTCATTCACTGCGTGGCGCCTATTTTCTTCCAGAGTGCCCTATTCCCAAATCAAATTGAAGACCACAAACGACCAAAAAACCCGCCCTGCAACTTTTTTAAATCTCTCCTTTCTGGCGCCTTTTTTTTTCACGGCGCCCCAGGCTGTAGCCTAGTTAGCCTAGTGCTTAATACGACGACACTGGGTGTTAATGCATACATTTTTTGCTACCATTATTCATACTTAGACTAATGAAAAGCATTTTGTTGACTTTGTTTTAGCCGTTCTATTTTTTTTATTAATTTTTTATTTCAATGAAATAATTTTTATATTTTCCGTTAATTTTGTATTACCAAAGAATATACTTGCTATAGCTAGTTATTTTGTGGTATTACAAAAAGTGCCTAATATTTTTTTAATATAAGATAATTTTAGTATGGTAGAAAACAAATTATTTGTTAAGTTATTCTTGGTAGTGAAAAGGACTGGGAGAGTAATTTGAAAATAAAGTAATAGGTATATCCTATTTATATGATTTTATTTTGTTTGGTAAAAGGAGTATGACCTTAAGCGATATTTTTACCTAATTTGCGTAGTATATAAACAGGTTGCTAAAGGTTATTATTAACGTCCTTGCAAGGTCGATTTCTTCACTCATTATTTACGTACTTGCAGCGCGAAATTTCTGAAATTTCCGAATATCCTTCCATTTTAAATATAGAAAAGTAAAACCGCACTATTTACCTTGACATTTTAAAAAGAACCAAAAGAGAGATTTTTTTTGAGAATTTTACCTAGACTCAGTAAACAATACAGGATAAGACAAAAAATAAAAAATAAAAATATATTACGGATTTTAATTATTATGTAATTTTTATATTTTTTCGATTACTTAACTAAAAATACAAATTTTTGGTGTCCATAGTTTTTTTCGTATCTAGTTTCGTTTTCGAGACAAAAAAACAATGTAGCCCTTTTAAATCATTCTAAAAAGTAACTACTGACAAAATAAAATAAAAGCTAAAACTAAAAAAATTAATCTAGGCCTTAAAATAAATAAGCAGTTGTGTTTTTTATTAAAAAATAAGAAAAAAATTCATAAAAACATATGTCCTAAACGTCTTAGATTTTGAGATACAGGGTGTTAAAATTTTCAAAAACCAAAAATTTTCAAAAACACTTATTTTAGTAAAAACTGTTATACTGGAATAAAGCTTATTTAAATAAGTATTTATTATTTTTGTTACATAATTGCTAATTAAAAATTACAAAACCTAATTCTTTAAAGATAAAGATTCCGCAATGCTTCTTTTATGGTCTAAGTTTTTTTCCTATTTTTGATAAAAAATCACCTTTTAAAATTTCTCGCATTTGTTTAGAAACACCCTGTATATTTCATATTGTCTATGGGTACTTTTTAGAATGTTTTAAAAAGGCTTCAATTTTTTTCTTTAAAACTATGCCAGATACTAAAAAGATGTATTTTTACTTGATTAGTGGAAAAATATATATGTAGATTTCTACAGGAAATTTCTGAGTCGTACTTTTTTCCAATATTATTGGTTGTATTGCCCACGGATACGTGACGACCCAATAAACTTAATCTCGCAAGAGCTTTACAAGCGCCCTATTACATTAAACAAATGTACCAAACTCCAATCAGAGGGGTTTAAGAGTATTAAGGACATTTATAAAATAACCACTTTTTTTCAAAACTTTAACGCCCCGTATCTTAGAAACAAAGCAACCCCGGACATGTGTTTATGGGACCTTTTTTTCATAAAATGATCCAAAAATCACCCTTTAAAGTTTCGTACCGTAGTTACGAAACACCCTGTATATCAGGACACATTTCTAATAGCAAACGTAGTGCCAATTAAGCCTTTTTTCCGAAGGTTGTCGTTTGTATGTAACAACAACAAAAAAACAGAAAAAAGGATTTTACATAATCACAAAACCATTGTAGTAAGTTAACAATGTTTCTGTGTATTCTAAATTTCAAGGGCTTATAATTCTTATAAACATAGTTTTTAATAATTTTATTATATTTTAATGATTTTATTAAATAAATAGATTTTTTTATCACATATAAAATGCTTGTAGGTATGTCTATATTTTAAATGCGATTTTATAAAGACCGGAACAAGATATCAAATAAAATAAAGTATACCTTTTTTATAGAAAAATATTAAGGAATCAAGAGGTCAAAGCAAAATGTCAAATTTATCATCTCTATCAAAAAGGCATACAAAAATGTAGCTTCACCTTGTATAATCCTGAACAACTGTTTACGTATGAAAGAAAGCATTGGTATGAGATAATTAAGTTGCTCAAATATCATAAATACTGTAGCAACGGTGGAAAATTTATAAATGAAATAATATTTTTTATTTTAACTTTCAAGGGCAATAACAGTCTTACAATGCGCGATGAAATTTTTTTTAAAGAAGTACTAAAATTATTTTGGCTCATTGTAACACCTCCTAGCAGTTACAACCTCACCTTTCTGGACACCCTGTATATGAACCAGTACCGAATCAAGGTCTTTTTTACGAAGAGTAAAATTTAAGCCTTTTGTGACCAAAAAATTGTTTGTTAAAAAATTAAAGAAAGAAATCATCGAACAGGTTAAATGTGCCCCTTTTTACCTTTATATTGCGCCTGACCCGACCAAAGTTTTACTTTATTTTTACCTTCAGGCTTGATGCGGAACTAATCCAATAACTATAAACGTTAAAACAATTTTGATAAGGCAATAGTCCTGATAAAAAGTCTCTACAAACTAATCTGTAAAATATAGTAGCTTACATTGTTGATCTTCGTAGAGCATCGACACACTAGCATTGTCAACATTTTCTCCAAGCATAACATTGACCAGTTTCTCAATAAAGTCACGAACCTGTTCTTTTTCCAGTTTCCGTAGTGATTCCAAATCCGGATTAGAGTTTGCCTGTGGATTCATAATGGGTCCGAATGTTCCAGTAATACCTAAAAAACAAAATTTTGTATCAAAATTTTCACATTCCACTTGTTATTTGCTCCTCTAACAAGGATTGCGGTTTTTGAAAGCAGACTTTAATTTTTTCAATTTTAAAATATTTATTTATTTATGTATTTCTGGACAATGAGATTTAGGAGTTTATAGCTACCTACTACTTTTAGCATTTCCTAAAAGTGTATAAAACACCACATACTTTAGCCTACCAATACGGGACAGAACCCAAGAAAAACAGACGAAAAAATACAAATAATAGGCTTTTCATTTCTTTTATTTTAAAGCTGTATAACTCGCAAAAAAGGACATTGAAAAAGTACGTTACAAACCGAGGTAAAAAGTGTTTTAATGTTGTTTAATGCGTAGTGCCAAGTTAAATATTTTCTCAAAACATGTAACAATAAATGAATGTAAAAAAGTAAAATGTTTTATTTCAATATTAATATATTATATTATTTTCTATTTGCTATATTTTTGTTTTATAAGGGGTTTTGCTATAAAAATTCGACAGGAAAATTAGCAATATAAACTTTAACCACTGCCAAAAATTTCTAGCCCTGATTTTTTTAGATCTTAAATTTTATCTATTTAACGAACCATTTGTGAATAGTTTTTATAACTTAAATTCCAGAATTTTTTCACTGAATATTTTTTTTACAAGACTTAAAAATGTAAGTTTTGAGGCTAGCAATATAGATGGTGCCCAGTAACTCAACCGACAAACTTAAGGGAGTGATTGATTTTACAATGAAAATTTGGAAAAAACTTTTTATGAACCCATTATGTCCTAGACGTCTTAGTTAGAGAAGTTAAAAAGTTTTTATTGGTTTAAAACATTTGGGGGACAACTCTTAAGCATCAGTAGACATTTTCTGCCATATACGAGAAAAAATACCAATGTCGTCCATAAGGGGTTTAAAGTAAATATGTTTTAAGAAAAAAAATGGTACGCCTGGGCATTTTTTTGATAAAAATATTTTTAAAATTCGCATTTAGTTTTGAACAAATTTTATTACATGACTTTTTATATTTGATGTATGGTTTTCACATAAGTAAATAAAAACGATTTCTCGACATGGTCGAATCCCTATCTAATTAAAGAATAAATAATAATGAAAGGTAATTTTTTACTGCAAATTATAATAAAAATGATACGAACTGACCATTCCGAGAAATGGTTTTTATTTATTTACGCGAAAACCGTACATACAATAAAAAATAATCAAAATATTAAATTTGTCCCAAACTAAATGAGAATTTTAAAAAATATTTTTATTTTAGAAAAATGCAGTGGCATACCTTTCTTTTTCTAAAAAATATTTTCCCTAAACCCCTTAAGGACGACACTTTTGAAATTTTTTCTTATATGCCAAAAAATATCTTCTGATGCAAAGAGGGCGTCAACCGAACTTTTAAAAAGTTTCTGAATTGGTATAAAAGTTATTAAAAAATATATATATTTTTAAAAAATTTTAACACTTCATAGGTCAGAAACAAGGAGCTATGTTCATATGACGTTTTTTTTCCTAACTTTCATTGTAAAATCGCCCCTTAAAGTTTGTCGGTTAAGTTACTGAACATCCTGTATAATTATTTTTATTTGTAAAATTTTGCTCAAAACTTAACAGACATAAACCTAACTTTAACACCACCTCTTTTTATATCTTACCGTAGGAACTAGGTTGAATAGCCTTTAGTATCCCATTGAACCAAGATTTCGACGGCTTGAGGCAATTCTGGCAAACCCATCTTGTTTGTTGGATGAGCTTGGAACATTTTTCCCTGCATACATTGATTCCGCATTTTGAACATGTGACTAGGTCGTCGTCGATATTTGTTAATACATGAAAGAAGTTTCCACAAATTTCGCAGTACCATTCGCTTTTTTTCTTTCGATTTCTGGAAAAAAACAATTTTAAAATAACCAAAATTTCCGATTTATATTTATTTTGCATATGGAAAGTTTATACATGATTCGATAACAGGTACCCGAGATGCGACCAATTTAAATGTTTCTGGGTAAAAAATAAAAATATTAAAATATCAAATAGTAACAGCATATTATCCGAAAGTAATAGGAGGTCTTCTTTGCTCTGAGTATACATTCATCTGCATAATATGTTCAATGACAACTTATATTTTCTACCAAGTACCTAGTTATTTTGTATTGTCTAAGAAAATATTTGAAAATTATTTACAAACCAGACGCATCGCCGATTTTAATGCTAAATTATGGTATACGGCTTTTTTTTGGGGAGCTGATTACGAATCTGAAAGAATTTTTAGTAAAACACGTTTTATTCTTGAGATATTCATCATCAGACTTGATAACCGAAACTAACCTAAATTACCCATTTCCCTCTTCTTTTGCACTCAATTCTTGAGTTTTCTGTTAAATTGGTACTTAATATTTGATTTCCACCTTTAACAACCCCATTTTTCTATTTATTTTACCCATTTTTTCCCATAAAATTGTAAAGCTTTATTTTTAATCGCAGTAGCCTTGGCGGCGCCAAGGCTACTGCCATCGAAATGATTAAAAGTGAAGCTTTGCCATTTTATGAAAAAAAACGGGTAAAATAAATAGAAAAATGACTTCTATGAAGTTGGCACTACCACGTGCGAGATGAAAGATGACATAATGTGAATAAATTGTCGCTTTTTTGTCGTGATTTTCTCGTACAAAAATAAAATTTGTCGCGATTTTTTTAAATCAATGTTAGTGCTAACTTGATATCAAGTTAGCACTAACATTGATTTAAAAAAATCGCGATAAATTTTCCAATTATCGGACAAATATCTTATCTGGTGAATAATTTCTCGCGTCGTAATTTTGTCGTGCAAAAATAAAATTTGTCGCGCTACCGTAATGCCACCATAGTAACAAAAAAATAAGTTCTGCTGGCCAATGTTTTTTTGCTTAAATATGATAAAAAAATGTTGGCTTATCATCAACATGTTTAAAAACATTTAAAAATAAACTTAAACGTCTTTTGTGATCCTGGATTTTTTATGTATCTATGTTGGATACACGCGGCCACAATATATATTTTTAATTATATTTGCCATATGTGCCCAACGCGAATACATTACTGTGGAATAGGCTCCATAAAATAAATACTTTAATTGGCAGGCTTATAGTTAGTTTCAAAGCTGCACTTAACCCTCAAGATCAACTTTGTATCGATAAGACTCTTGTTCCTTTTAAAGGAAGTTTGTCTTTCAGACAATATATAAAAAACAAGCGCCATAAATTTGGAATGAAGCTTTACAAATTATGTGTTAGTAAAGGGTACACTTATAATCTTAGCGTATATTGCAGAACTGGCAAAGTTGAAGGCCAGTCCGCTTCATCAGGCATGGTTATGTCACTCATGAATAATTTACTTGATGAGGAGAGGACCCAGTATACGAACAACTACTACACAAGTGTCTCGCTAGCACTTACACTTTTAGAGAGAAAGACTCATTTAGTAGAGACGTTGCGAGTAAATAGAAAACTCAATTCCAAAGATGTTGTATCCAAAAACTACAAAAAAATGAACTGGTTGCAGCCGAAAGCAATACAGGTGTTGTAGTTCTTAAATGGAAAGTTAAAAGAGACGTTTTAGTCCTTAGCACTAAACACAACAATGATCAGTGAGACAGAAGGGTGGTGACAAAAGCCAAACATTATTTCTGACTATAATAAATGCTTTTATAGATCTTTCGAACCAAATGAAAGCTTACTCTTCCTTCCTTCGCAAAGGAAAGAAATGGTACCAAAAATTGACCGTTGAATTTTTATTGAGCACGGCAATAGTGAATGCTTACATATTACATCAAGAGGTTACAAATGATAATATATCTATAACAAAATTCAAAGAGCTTCTCGTACTGGAACTATTAAAAATTCCACCTTAGACAGATTAAAGTACTAGTCCTGCAGAAAAAACTCAGCATCGTCTTGAAGAAAGTCAAGGCCCAAATAGAAAATGAGGCCGATGTGTTTCCTGTTACGCAAAAATTGGAGCAGGAAAGCAGCTACAACTCAAGCAACACAAACCAAATTTCAGTGTATTACTTGTCAAAAACACTATTTACCTTGTTTTTGAAGTTTATAAATGTTTTTTGAATAGTCAAAAATATTTTTTCTATGTAAGAACTTGCCTATTTTTTGTTTCTATAAATGTTTATTTTTGTTTGTAATTTCAAGTTTTTTTTAAATTAAAAATAAATAAACTTTATTGTATGTATCAAACTTTATTTAAAATCGGTCTTAAAGGTTTAATAAAAATGAAATCCACAGGCTAAATACCGTTTCGGGTATATGCCACTGCGAAAAAGCTCCCATAAAGATATGTACAACCATAGAGTAAGGAAATTATAAGAGTTATCATGGAATAGCCGATTTAAAGACAGGTCATGCGAAAACTCCCAATATAATTTTATTCGTTTCTCGTTGAAATACCGCCAGTTAGTCATTTCAGTAAGCTTACGTGTCTCCCCACCGCTGATGTTACACGAGGCGAGGCTTCGACCGACGCATTTAAAGTGTAAACTGGAAAAATGACAAGCCTGCCGCCAAGCCTGCCGCAAAAGCGGTACGAAAATTTTAGCATGCCATGGTTTCTCTTATCCGTAGGTATGTTACTTTATGGTACAACTTATGCATCCAATGCGGATACTCACGGCTTAAAGTGGGAAAATACCTGTGTATCCGATGTTAATACCCGCGGCCATTAATACAGTAAGCCATATATCTACATCGGATACATACGGCACAACGTGTTAATATCAAGTTAGCACTACAACTTGTATTTTTATCATCATCAATTAAATTACACCCTGTATAGACTATTATAAATACTTTGCAAACCAAATAAAATAAGTAATTTTGCAGTTCTACTTTCAGTAATGATTTAATTTATTTTCTGTAAGTTACTTTTCTTTATTGTATAATCGCAAAAAGCTATTTAAGTAATAATTATATACACTAGCAAAAATCCTTTCAGGATACAAAAAAACTCCAAATTTTTTGACGTTTTTAAGTGACTATATTTCGCAGAAAAATTATCGTACTGAAATTTTAAAAAGCATTTTAAAGAATAAAGTTTCTAGTTTTAAGACCCTATGGTGAAAAAAAATTCAAGCAACGTCTACCGCGAAACCCTAATGAATACCGAAAAGACTTTTTTAAACTATTTCGTTTTTTTTGGTCTAAAAACTTGATTTTTTTCAACTTAACCACTATATGGATCGGATAACTTGTTCATTTAGCTTTAATTTTCTTTTTTCAAAAGTTCGATACGACCACTTCTAACTGAGATATTAAACTTTAAACAAAAAAGGACCTTTTGTCTTTAACCATCAATATCTCAGCAACCGCTGATGGCACAAAACAATTAAGGAGGATTTTAAAATCTTAAGTAATACTCTACAATAATCAGCTATGGTTTTTGAAAAAAAATACATTAATTTCAAAAATCAATATAAAAGGGGCTTTTTGTGGCTTTTGGTATAATCAGGCCCTAAATTAAAAAATGTAAAAAACCAGTAATGTTAAGCGTTTTGCAGTTCAATATGTCTAAAAAAAACCAAAAGTTTTGATTCAATCCATCAAGCCGTTTTTTTGTTTCATTCGATCAAATTTTAGAGAAAGAATTAAAGGATTACGATTTTGATTTTAAATGATCATTATGTTTAACCCAATGCAACAAAAAGTTTTAATGTTTTTAATGCATTTTTATTGAAAAAGTAGTAAAAATTCAAAAAGGAAAATTTTTTAATAAAAATTTAATGGCTTAAAAAAATGTAAGCTAAATGAACAAATTATCCGATTCGTATAGTGGTTAAATTGGAAAAAAATCCAAGTTTTTAGACCAAAAAAACGAAAACATTTAAAAAAAAAATCGGTATTTATTAGGATGGCGCGGTAGACGTTGCTTAAAATTATTTTTTTACTGTAGGATCTTAAAACTAAAAACTTTAAGATTTATAATGCTTTTTTTAAATTTCAGTACGATAATTTTTAAGCAAAATATAGTCACTTGAAAAACGTCAAAAAATTTGGAGTTTTTTTGTATCCTTTAATTTTTCCGCTAGTGTATTTTACACCTAAATAAAATTTAATTTAAACGGAAGTCTAAACTAAATTTAATTTATTAAATTTTATTAGATTATTGACTTTTACCTATATTATAATAAGTCAGTAACCAAAGTTACTTACTAGGTATTTTTTCAATATAAAATGATCACATTTTAATGATCACGTTGGCCTTCGTCACTGTGCATTATTTACTAATAATTTTACTTTCAACTATTTTTAATTAAATATTTTTTTGTATAAATCAAGTTTGTGCTGTCTGCAGAACTTTCGCCGAATTTAATTGTGCATAGAAAAATATTACCAACTTCAAATCCATTTTCTAAAAAATTGTAAGGGAAAAATATTTTTAAACTTATATTTTAAATTTAGTATTTAAAAAACCTCTTTCATATTTCTGTTACATTTACGATACGACTTCCTATTAAATGCCCTGTATAAAAATATTGCTATATCGATTTTAATTGTATGTATTGTAAATTGTGTGATAAACTTGACCTACATTAAATAAAAACAAAATAACATTGAAATAGTTTAAAATAACAAATAAGGTATTTATTATGCGTTAATCAGTTTATTGTTTAAAATAAAACAAAAACAATAGTTTTCTATTTTAGGAAATATTATTATTATATGGGATTGCTGCTCAATTTAACTGCAACTGAATACTTTGTTGATAAATAAATTTTAAATAATTATAACCTTCAAAGAAATAAAAATTAAAATGTGCTTTTACCGTCTTGTAAAAATTCGATCAGATTTCAATTCATGCGTTTTCCTATTTTTATTGTACAGGGTGTAATAAAACAGTCCTCTTTTTACAAAAACTTTGCTAAAAGCGTGGTTCAACAAAAATTTTTGTTCTGGTTAGTTAATTTAAAGTGTTATTCAATAGTCCACTCCACAATACCAAGTTTTTCAGATTTTTGATATTTGCGCCGTTTTTCATAACACATTTTTTTAATGCTGTTTTCTCTAAATTGTTTATTCTCTATTTAGCAATTTATCGCAGCATTTAATTTTTTAGATAAATGCAAATTGTAACCCTTTAATAGTCAGTCAAAGTTTCCGGGGCGCTACATTGTCTGTATTCGAGATTTAATTTTTTTGCTACGGGTTTTAGAATATGCGAACATTTACCTCAAAATGTTTTTATAGTTTATTTAAAGGCACTGGCTAAACGAACGTTGATGGCTTTGCAAAATTTTAAGCAGAAAACCGCCGTCCGGCGTTTTTTATTATCTACGTATATGAAAACTGCAAAAAATTATAATTAATTTGTTATTACGGGCGGTTTTTTTTATTTTATAGATAGAAGCTGCCGTCTGGCGATTTTGCTTATAAAAATTATTAAAAACCGCCAAATATTAGTTAGAGTTAGCTTTAATAATAATTTGTTTTATTGTTTAATATTATTGATCAACAAACAAAAATGAAACTGGGAGACACGTTTGACACCTACGAAGATTTTGTCGAAGCTCTTTATAAGTTAAAAAATATTTATGTACATCTTTAGGAAAAGAAAAGCTAGAAGTAATTTAGCGGTAAGAAAAAACTTATCTTTTTATAGAACTAAAACTAAAGTATTACCAAAGAAGATACTAGCTAGTTATTTTGTGGTATTACCCATTAAAGTAGCCATGTATTGAGGGTAGAACAAACTTTAAAAATCTCAGAAAAAGGAAAAAAATTTACAAGATAAATAATTCATAAAAACGGCCTATTTCTTTGGGCATATTATAAAAATTTAAAAATAATATTCAAGTTCTCCCATAGCGACAGGGTTGCGACTGTTGACCCGTAAGTGACAAGTCCCGAGTTCGATGCCGGATATTACTTTTTTCATTTTATATTTTTTGCTGGATAATTTTTAATACATTTATTCCAATTTGTATTTTGTATTGTTTATAATTTTATTTTCATCAGTTTTTATTTATTGGTAGCACTTTGAAGTGGAAAACGTAAATTCTGGGAATTCAACTGGCCATCGGTTTTTGCAAAAATTAGCAATATAGACAAATTTAAAATGAAAATTTCTATTTTTACCTTAAAAAGTATGCAGTGAGTACCTAATGTCCGTCGCCCCTTCTAACTTCTGAATTCTTGGTATATTTGTATATATCCAAGATATATGCATTTTTTACATATTAATGACAGCTCCAAATGTCAAGTTTTTTTAATGGTGACAGTGGTAGTTATATACAAGTTAGGACAATAAAGTATTTTTGTGAATAAAACAACGTCTACATTATATCACCATTAAAAAGATCTTTAAAAGTTAATACAACATTTGATATGTCTAACTTTATTAGTTTCGGACTGTGGCCATCTAAATATGTTATTCAGGTAATTATTAAAGTACCACCTTTTTGCAGTATGTAAAAGAACTGACGTTAAATTCCGGTGTTATAAAGTACTCGTCAGGAGCTTTAAAATAATGTTCCACAAGACCCCCTTTCCATTTAAAAAAATAATAAAAAATGGCACGCAGCTGTCACCTTGACATTTAGAGCTGTCATTAACACGTTGAAAAATGTAGACCTCGGTAGTATAATATAGTTCTAAGTTTTCATGAAAATATACCGAACATTTCAGAAGTTAGAAGGAAGGCGACCGATTTTAGGATGTCACTGTACAGTGTGTCCCAGGATAGGTGTTACAAGAGAACAAATGGATCAAAAATTTTGGAAATTTTTAAACGTCCTTTTGGGAAAACTGATCGCATGGTTCAAACCTATTAAATACAAAATTTTACTCTAATCGGCAATATACAGGGCTAGTTATAACTAAAAATATGAAAAATGACCAAGATTAAAGTACGTTTATTTTTAAAAATAGGACAGAATTGTATAAGAAAATTTAAAGTTAAAGAATTAAAGTAAAAAAAAATGTCATTTTTTTCCATTATGCATTAACAGTTTTTAAATACTTAGCTTAAGGCAACGAATATGCTCCCATTATTTAAATTGTAATGCGTAATGTAAAAAACGACTATTACATTTTTTTTAACTCTTATGCTTTAACTTCAAATTTTAACATAAAATTGAATTCTCTACAACTTTTACTTATACAATTTTGTTTTATTTTAAAAAATAAAAGTAGTTAGGTCCAGGGCATTTTTCATATTTTTGGTTATAACTCGTTCTGTATAATACCAATTGGAGTCAAATTTTGTATTTATTAGTTTTGGACATGCGACCAATAATGTTTAATCCATTTGTTCTATTGTAACCCCTATCCTGGGACACACTGTATAAAAACATAGTGGTAAAAATTTTAAAAGACTCCGTGCAGTACTTTTAAAGTTATGTTGGCCACCTTAAAAACGTGGACAAAATCGCTTTAAAGAACTGAGCAACTAATAACTTTTTAATGAAACGTCCATAAAAGTGATGAATAAGGCCTAGTTACTTAAACTGCTGTAACTTCCTTAATTTCTGTCTCTCACTCTCTCTCTCTCTCTCTTTCTCTCTTCGATTTTTGTTAAATTTTTACACAATATTCTTGAAATATTTTCCATATTTAAAAACCATATTTCCACTGGCGTAGATAATATTTTCAATAAGCTTTATCTAGAAGTTGATTTTTTTAAATTCTCAGCCCTCCTCCCCAGAAAAAAATCCAAGTTTTAAAAGCAAATCCTCTGCATGTATTTGTTTTCGTAAATTAGATCAAATTTTGTAGATAAATTCCAAATTTCACTAAAATATCTACCTTTTTTCCGACAATTAGAGCCATCTAAAAATTTTGCATAAAGAAATTGTGAGGTGAAAAATTTTAACTTTTATAAGAATATAGATATGTTTTTAAAAATTTAGAATTTTTCAATAAAATCTGATTTAATTTACGAAAATAATACAAAAAGGGGATTCTCTTTTAAGGGGGCTAAGGTCAAATCGTACAAAAAAGCCATGTTTTCGTGATTTTTTTCTGACGACACAGTTAAAATTTATTTACTCAACCAATGGTACATTAAAGTATGACATTCGAAGAATGTTTCATCAAATTTTTACAAAAAATATTAAAAAATACGGCAATGGCAGCAATTGTTCGGACGTGTCTCGAAAAAAGTTGAATTGCGGTGCCCCTCATAACTTGGTGCTGGATCATCCGAAATCAAAAATCAAAGTTCATTCGTTAGATAATAGTTTTCCCCAGGTAACGCTGTCGAGTTTTTTTCCAAATTTTTTCATTTTTCGAACACTTTGAAGTGAAAAACACAATTTTGTGGGAAAAAATCGGCTAATTTGTTATTGCAAAATCATAATTATGAAAAAAAAACTCGACAGCGTTACCTCGTAAATGATGTACAGAAATAGTGTTTAAAATTTCAAAAGGATCGGTGCAGTAGTTTTGGAGTTATCAGGGGCACCGACTTTGAAAACGTGAGTTGTGAATTGAATACCTTACCCCCCTTAAACCAATGCGCTTAAAAAAAACTCGACAGCGTTACCTCGTAAATGATGTACAGAAATAGTGTTTAAAATTTCAAAAGGATCGGTGCAGTAGTTTTGGAGTTATCAGGGGCACCGACTTTGAAAACGTGAGTTGTAAATTAAATACCTTACCCCCCTTAAAACTTTTATTTTTTCTGGGGGTTGGGAGTAATCATAAAAATAAACTTTTTTCGCAAATTTCAAAATTAAAATTTTCTTCACCAAAGTGTTTCCTTTAGGGCATCTGGTATAAATTTGGTGTGGGTCCCATGTTCCAGTTTTTAGATATATACATTTGAAAATATTATCTACGCCAGTGCATATTCCTACTAAACTTAAAGAAAATGCAAATTTAAAAAAAATGGAATTGGTACACATTTTTAATATAAGACAAATGTTAGGGAAACAAAAACTTTCTTTCTATAGGTATAGCAGTATTATCAAAATTGCAATAAAAACTATATTAGTTAAAAACATAAACTAGTAAAAGTAGATGGTACTCGATAATTTAAAACGGTACCTGTTATTCGTGATATATAAGTACCATAACGCGTCAAATTATTAAGCAAGAATTATGTAATGTATTATTTAATGTACCGACCCAGCGTGTGCTACTTTAAGACGAGAAAGTGGACTACGAGCAATTCAATCTCGCATTCTGTTATTGGGCACTCTTGCTTTCGTCGGGGTACCAATTTTAAATTGTGTTAATAGTGAACATATTAAAAAATATAAAGTTGTTGGTGTACCAAGCTAATGTCGTCTAAAAAGTGTGTTTTTCTTCATAATATACCCAGAAGCTATAAAAATGGGACTATAAAGTAATTAAAAAATCAAGATGCTGTTATCGCCAATGTTGGTAACTCTCCAGAGTGTGGGAGTTAGGGAGATTACCCACCAGGAACTCACTATAAGGCAAATACAACTCATCTGGACATATTTATGTTACTGTTTATGTTGTGCACTTTGGAAGTTGTGATTTTGAAAATTATGACCTTTGATGAAGAAAACGAGATGCACGGTTCCTCATCGACAGTAAGGAGATCACCAGTCGCTATGTTTTTCGACAGGGAGTGAGTTTAGAAATAACATGAACTTTTCACAGTGAGTCCTTTTTGCTTGTAAATAAGTACCTGTAACCTTTCTGTATGTAATTAAAAGGTGGATGGGTATATAAAAATAATATAAATTGTTATCTTTAATAATAATAATAAAATATTTTCTAACTGGTCAGTGTTTTATTTTAACGTATTAATTATTTAATAGAAAAAATGAATATTGTTGGCATTTTTATTAAAACCTTTTTGTTTTATTTTGGAATATACAGGGTATCTCTAAAAGGTGCGAAAAAAAAATGCTACCGCACGAATTTTTAAGCCCAAAGTATGACGATCTAACCCAACTTATATTCCCTGGGCCAGTAATAAAATTGAATTTATGATAATAACGCGTCACTTTTTTGTCGGAAAAGTTTACCACAATGTTTTGCATGCAATTTTTAAACATTGTGCCAAAAATCGTTAGGATTACTGATTAGAGTTACGAAACCCGCCCAATCCGATACCCAAAACAATCGACCAATGTTTTTGGTTTCGTGACTGTAACACTTTTGGCACAATGTTTAAAAATTGCATGTAAAACATTGTGGTAAACTTATCCGACAAAAAATTGATGCGTGTCTGGTCCGACACCCGAAACATTTGACGTGGACAGGCTGGGTTAACGCGCCACTTCCATATATGGTGGTATGAATATTCGTGGTAGACTTGTCAAAAGGAACCTCCCTAAAAGGTTTTAAAATTGTTATTATCATGGATATCATGTGTCAGGGACTATTACCTTTGTCCTAAATTGGATGATTTTGGAGATAGAGAGTGTCAAAAATTTAATGTAGTTTTAGTCTTTTATAAATAATAAGAAGAATTTTGAATTTTGCCAACAATACTTTTACTTTGTGTTAAAAGTGAACATAAAAAGAGTGCCAAACTAATGTCGTCAAAAAGTGTGTTTTTCTTTATATTATAATACATACAAAATAACTATAACATATAGGATATATTTTCTGTGATTATACCCATAGGCTATAAAAATAGGACTATACAGGGTGGGCCAAATTCGACGCTTTTTATAGGAAACTTATATTTTTGTATGTTTTACACAAAAACTGACCCCCATTTGCGAGGCTCAAATTTTAAGCCAAACTTATTGGTAAAAACCGCAAATCGCTATCTCTTGCGTCGTTTACTCGATACAGCGCGTTTCTTAATTTCGTGTGTTTTATTTATTCCCTTATAACAGATTGCAGAAATGCTCCTCATTTTTTCTGAGATGACCCATATTTGACTTATTTATTTATTTTTGTAAGTTTTAAATAAAACACATATTATATTATTTTAGTAATAAAATGCTTAAAATTACTTTTTTAAAAATGTCTTACACTTTATATTTATTTTAATCCGTTTCTGAGATATTGCATATTTTGTCATTTATTACTGATATTCGTTGGAAAGCAGGCCGTGTAAACAGTAATCATGTTTTACCTAAAACAATCTCAATATAACTTTTCTATGTTATTGACTTTTATGGCAGAAAACCATTTATAAAAATAATTTAATAACTGAAATAAGGGTAAAGAATAATTGTTTTTTAAAAGTAAATTAATTAATTTTATGGACTGTTTGCCCCAAAAACTGTTTAATCAGGTTTTATTCATACGTTGCAATTTAATGTAACAAACGACAATAATTTTTAGGTATGCAGGTATGGTAAAGATAACCATGGAAAACAAATGCAAGCTTTCTGCTATAATACTTAAATTTAGTATGCATTATTTGTTTTCCATGGTTTTCATCTTTAATTTACCTGCATACGTAAAATTATTGTCGTTTGTAACATTAAATTACAAAGCATTAATAAAACCTGATTAAAAGTTTTTGGGGAGAAACATCCATAAAATAAATTAATTTACTCTTAAAAAATAATTATTCGTTACCGTATTTAAGTTATTTTATTATTATAAATGGGTTTCTGCCATAAAAGTCAACAAAATAGAAAAGCTTGAGATTGTTTAAACTAAAACATGATTACTGTTTTCAGGCCTTCTTTCTAGCGAATATCAGTAATAAATGACAAAATATGGAATATCTCAAAAACGGATTAAAATAAATAGGTTTGTTCCAGCTGGCTGTCAAAAATGTTTGCAACCGTTCGGATTCTGCGCACGTCAAATTTGTCGTTCCAGCAGTACCATGTTTGTAACATTATATAATTGTTTGTTGTTCCAGCAGTAGTTTTAAGATGTTGGAAACATGTTGGAAACTGTTTGAAAAGTTTGCAAAATTTCTTCAAACATTACTGACAAATTGTTAACATAACCTTTCTTGTATTGACGTATAAGTACTATGCACGTCTTGTTTATTTTTCGTTCCAGCAGAAAACTGTTGCCAACATTTCTGACTAATGTTTGTAACAATTTCTGCGTTTTACGATTGTTGCCAACATGTTTCCAACATTATGCTGGATCAAACCTAATATAAAGTGTAATACCTTTTCAAAAAGTTATTTTTTAGGCATTTTAATACTAGAATATAGAAATAATATACAGTTTCACTTAAAATTTACAGAAATAAATAAATAAGTCAAAAATGGGTCATCTCAGAAAAAAATAAGAGCAAAGCAAACCAAAAATATTATTTTTAATTCTAAACATCTTTTCTTAATAAACATTTTTAATTATATGGAAAATAGAGGTACTTTCCTCCCGAGCGAAATTCACATTTTTTGACATACCTCGTATACAACTGCAAAAAATTAATATCTGATGATTGCATTTTAGGTATTAGACCATGCAGAACTTTTTATAGGGAATAACTTTTTTGGCAAAATTAATAATAAAAAGTTTTTCATATGGTGCGAACTTAAATCGACACGCTTTATATGTGTAAATAATATAACGATTAAAAAAATGGATGGCTTCTGCCTATTCCAAAGTCACGTGCCACTACTAAGCAAATTTGTCTAAAATTTTAAAATAAAATGTTGTCTCACTTCTAGCAGTTTTTAGCCTAGATGGTCAAAAATTGTAGAAAAACCAAAAGTGAACGAAGAATCGAGACAATAAATGACCTAGGGCGCATTCAGATTTGACAAAATTGGGGAAACTATACCCCAACTTTGACCTTGGCAAACGAATTTGTTCCTTATGTTTAGTTTTGATAAGGTCTTGCTTATTGCGCATGTCTTTATGTGCGCATGTTGGGCCTTTACCGGGCGTCGATTCTGAATGCGCCCCTTCTTATATTGCAGTAAGTTTAAATTATTATCATTACCATAGCTTATCTAGCAATGTAAACAAAATGAAATATTAACCCTTTAGTGGTTAAATTACTTAAAAGACATGGGTTAGTGGTCTTTTAATGATTTAAAAATAGTTCCCTTTTTGTTGCTGGATATAATTTAAGTAAATTTTAAAACAAGCATAACCGACCTGTCATTCGGGCTTTCTTGTTCAACAAAAATATCACATTCACAATAACTTGATTGTCACATCACAAAACAACCCAACCAGCGCTGACTGTTACACCGATGTTACTTTGTATAAACTAAATATTTAAACAATTTCTACGGCACACTTTTTTTATCTAAAAGTACGTACACTACACGTGTAAATTAGCGTAGATGCAGGTTAGCAGAGATTAGGTTTTTATTTTACGCAGACTGGAATCGCGCCATCATTTGATGGCCATTGATCCGAAAACAAAACGACGCATACAAATGAGAATAGGTTCACAATCGTAGCGAATCTTTGATGTGTGTTAGTAAACATTTTTATAGTATCTATCATACTAAAAATATCTGTTTACCAAAAGCCCCCCATATTTTAAAATGTGTGATAGTGTCCCTTTCAGCTTGCCTTTTTTCCTTTTCTAAAAATCTAAAGAATATAAAGTGCATTAAGAGGAGATAGATCATTTTTACATTTTACAGGTATCTCCGAGATACCTGTAAAATGTAAAAAACATCATATGTTAGTATAGTCCTTTAAGAACACGTCCCTAAAATTTCAAAAAATAATTTTTAAAATTTCCTATATTACAGAGTCAGTAAGTCACTCACAAATCTAATGAATTCTTATGTAGTACGTATTCAAACTTTAAAGGCGTTTTACTCAAAACTTTATTTTAAAATTGGCGGGCACAATAACTCAAAAAGTTATTGACCGATCTTTCTGAAATTTTGCACACATATTTTTAACAACATTACTTTCTATGTTAACCTCTAAAATTCCAAAAAATTTTGAACAAAAATGTTTTTTGAAGCAAGAATGATGGAAAAATTGAGCCAAAAAGTCATTTTACCTTTTTCAAGCATTGTATTTCTCGGATTTATTTATTTATTTACGTTTTTTAGGTTCACCGACAAATTATGACATTAATAAATACAAAAAAAAAGTTTTGAGTTTTCAAATCACTAGAACCGATGCTAGAGTGCCCGCCGATTAAGAAGTCTCTCTCCGACCATCCTAAAAAAATTTAGCGTACAGCCGCCATTTTAAATAATTTAAAAGAAAAATATATATATTATATTATTTTAATACCTAAGTAAACAACATACCAATTTTGAAAATATATGAAAAGTAGTAAGTTTTGGCAAAAAAGTATTAATTTTAGGTATTTTTAGATGTTTTGCACCCTGGCTATTGGAAAAGGAGCAAAAGGAGAGGACAAAAGGGAAAGAGAAGACGGTGTTTCATGGAAGAGGACTTTTTTTTGGTCTTCAAAAATGTTTTCCACTTAAATTAAATATACTAAAAGGTCTAAAAGGATATAGCAGGGTGTTTGGTGGAAGAGAACTTTTTTTTGGTATTCAATATTTTTTTTCACTTAAGTTTTAAATACTTTTTTTTTTTACTTTGCGCCCCCTGGAAGTCATCCTGCCATGTATGTCCCACCTCTTAGATAATCAAGATTCACGTTGAGAAACATGTTTTGTCATGTACAGGGATCACAAAACTCCAAAAATGTAAAAATAGACGAGGACAAAACTGTCTTTATTTTTAATAATTCAGCAAAGTAAACGTAACCATCCATTATCTGAAATTTCAGTTAATTTAATTTTTGATAATAATGTTCATTTTAATACATCACCCCTTTTTACCTGAATGTTAAAATCATTTAAAAAAATGACACAATAAAATACAATAAACAAAAATACAAACCGTAACATTGATTATATCCATTATTAAAACCAGGTAAATTACGTGAAAAGGTATAAAATATAAATAAAAAAATACTAAAACAATTAATAGTTTTATTGTTTTGATTAAAAATGTCAGATATTGGATTGAATTCCAAAAACCTTTTTATATTTGACACTGTGCTGAATTATTAAATGTAAAGGTAGGTTACTCAAGGTCCATTTTCACATTATTGTGGTTAATGAAGTGCCTGTATATGACAAAACATATTACTCAAAGTTAAATATTTTTTCTCCAAAAGCAAAGGGATTTGTCATACACGACTTTCTTAAACATTAAAACGTTTGGTACATTTGTGCCATTGTTAAAAGTCCGCGGACATACTGATGTACCATCTGAGTATGATTGTAAACTTTCAACACTAAAAAGATATATTTACATTGTAAGAACCGCTCTAAATAACTATTTTTAGGACACTCTGCTTATTCTCCTCCATGATAAAGTTAATCATATCATTGACTTGTTTAACAATTTTGATAAGAAACTTAAATTTACAGCTGATATCCCTGAAATTAATATAATAAATTTCTTAAATATAACCATTACACTTAACAATAACTTATCTATTTCCACCAATTGGTTTAGAAAAAATACTTGGTCTGGGAGATATTTAAACTTTTTATCATATTTTTAAGATAGTTTTTGCGTTTAGGTTCCTTAATGCAAACAAAAAATGACTTTAATTAAGGCATCTTAGTTTAGCTATAGATACAACTGCTACATGATATATTTTACTAATAATTTAATGTATACTCTTATGTAATTTTTGGTAACAGTAAACAACTTAAATGCAAATATCTTTAAAACGGTTGCTTATTTGATTCTAAATTCAACGACATATCACACCTTAGATTCCATCACTAACTACTTCGCCATTACAAATAAGAGGGCATCCATAAATTACGTGTGGTATTTGGGGGAGGGGAGGGGGTCGACTTGAATCTTATCCAATCTCACCGTAGGGGTAGACGGGGTCTGTGCAAATATTACGTTTTTTTCCGCTAGAAATAGGACAAAGTTAACGAGATTTGGGCAGGTTCTTCCAGGAAAAATTTATCCTGTGATGCAGTGTCACTTTTGGTTCGAAGGCCTTTTTTCTGCTCTCAAAAATTATTTCGACGACAAAATCAATTCCAGTTTAAGAAATGGTACCTGGGGTTAAGCAAATCAAACCAGGGGGAAATTGGATTTATTTACGCGAAAACCGTGCATCAAATAAAAAAACTCAAGAGATCAAATTTGTTTCAAACTTACTCAGAATTTTAAAAACTATTTTTATTCAAAAAGAATGCAGTGGAGCACCATTTTTTTCTTTAATTTTTTTTTCTTGTATGCCAAAAATGTCATTTGATGTATAGGACGCGTCACCCAAATTTTTTAAAAATATTCAAATTGGTATAAAGTTATTATAAAAAAACAATATTTTTAAAAAATTTTAACACCCTGTAGTTCAAAAGCTAAGACGTTTAGGACATTATTTATATTAAGTTTTTATAGTATTTATTGTAGAATTAGCCCTTAAGGTTTGTCGGATAAGTTGTAAAACACCCTGTTTTGCTGTATTTTGCGCATTTAGATATACATATTTGAAGGTTCTATAAGCATTGGTTTTTCAGTAAGGAAAGAAAACTTGACATTTAGAAATGACATTGGTTGTTTTTGCAAAAAGAAAACCATTCAATTTTTATTTAAACTTTTTGTGTAAGATGAGGCAAATGTAATATTCCATTTCAAATTGTTGGTGCTCACCCCAGAAAAATTGATGCAATGAAAATAATGTTATAAATAAAATTATTACTAAGATTATGTTTTTAACGATATTTTTTTGCTTTTATCTTCTTTTCTTAATATCAAATAAAGAGAAACTGTCGATAAATATTAAATGTTAAATTTATCGTTTTCCGTATCATTTTCTACGGCAGTAAATTAGTTATGGTATACGTAAGTGTTATAAAGATTTATATTAATATTACGGCATTAGATTTTTTAATAATAATACATCGAGTGTAGTCATATAAATTTACAACGAAAATATTGTAAATAATTTTATGTAGGCCCTGGGCAATACAAAATAAGTAATAACTAACCAGAACTAACCAAAAACCTCAAACATGTATCAAATGACTTAAAACAAAAAAGTTTAATATACGCACTTAATTCGTCTATAAGATACAAAAATACTATATACCTGCATTACATCACTCGTAATATGTCTTATATATTTTATTACAATACTATAGTGTACTGTTTTTATCTGTATTATAAAGTTTAAGGAGGGTCATACAAATTTCGTTTTTATTAATTTTACCGAATTTTCCCTTATAAATGGATTTTTTAATACATACAAAATGTCGTTATGTCTGTATTAAAAATGCAATTTTATACAAAAAACGGCACAAGATATCGATTTAAATAAAGTATACCTTTTTGTACAAAAAAAGATGAAGGAATCAAATGGTCAAAGCAGTGGCTTAGCGTACCTTGAAGGGACCCCGTATCACAATGAGTTAGGGGGTCAAAAAAATTTTGAAGACCAAAAATAAAGGTCCCTAATTTCTTCTTAAAGGGGCTCCAAAAAAAATATTAAAGACCAACCACAAACGGTCCCCACTTTCCAGAACTATTGTTATTGGTATTTTAGCATTGCTTTTTTCGTCATCTATCAAAAAAGGGCCCCATTTGCCTAATTTAACCGACAATTTTTTAGTTTTCTACCACTAATTTTTGCTTACACACATTTGGGGGTTCCCATAGCCCGGAGGGCCCGTATCATTGATACGGCTGATACGCCGATAACTACGCCCCTGCGTCAAAGCAAAATGTTAAATTTGTCACATTTGTTAAAAATGCATACATAAAATTTAAAAAAAATCGTCACCCCTGTATAATCCCGACTTACTTAACAGCCCTATCATTTATGATCTCACCTATTGTATTCATTCTCACAATTTTTACTTAAATGTCAACATTTTTAAGTTTTTTGAAAAGTTTTACACCCTGTATGTTGAGAGCGGAAAGTTTGCAGACCCATGTTTATGTTAACTTTTTTATGTTTTCTGATGTAGAATATACCCTTAAATTTTCCTAATAACATTGATTGATAACGTTGTAACACCCTGTATAACTACTAATACACGCTGTTTCTTCAGCTCTTTAAAAGATGTTTTTTTGGTGATATAAGACTCCTTGGTCCATTTTGGAGCCATCTGTGTACCAGCAACGATCTATTTTATTTAACATCGTTGGTACCAGATTAGGTCGGCTTTCACGGGAGGGCCTACCTCCCAGTCCTTTCTATCTGGTAGATTTGTTTGAAAACCTTTGTTTAGCCAATAGCTTGGTACCATTTTGTCCGAAGGCATCTTACACAGTGAGTTGACTTCTTGGTCCTTCTTCGATCTCCATTGTATGGAGATTTCCTGCAAAGCCAACGTTGGAATGCGGGAACGTTTGAACGAGCGGACATTTGCCAAGCCTTGGCATGTCGTCTGTAGCCGGCTTTATACATAGACAAGCAAGTCTTTGTAGACGTTGTAATTGCTTTGTTGCTGTCTTTTGTAGCGTGTTTGCACCCTAGGCAATTGAATCATAGGTTATCATTGGTCTAACAACCATTTTATACATCCACAGGTTTTCCTTCGGGCTGAGTCCCCAATTTTTACAGCAAAGTCTTCGGCATCTACCCATGGTAATTTTTGCCTTCAATATGACTTTACTTAGGTGTGGTCCCTAGGTCAATTTTTGGCCAAAGTTGACTTCTAAATTTTTGACCTTTTTTGAAAAGGGGATTTCCACTCCGTTAAGCCTGGGAGGTCCTAATCCTTCCAGCGCCATTCTTTTTGTGAAAGGGACGGTTATTATATTATGAGGGTTGACTGAAAGTCCCTCCTGTTTGCACCACTCATCAACGATGTCTACGACCAGGTCATCCGCCTACCCAAGACAGTTGTACCTTTCACCAGTCAGTTTGTTAAGAAGTTTATCTACCAGGACTGACCAATATAATGGCGATAAAACGCCTCTCTGTGGGTCTAGGGTGGATCTAATGACCCTATTCCTCAGGCCGGCTTTGATCCAGTTGCAGACCGTATAGGGGATACCTTTGTTGCTTAGCGCGTTCATAACTAAAAAACTTGGCGTCTTCTATGTCCAAGAATGTCGCCAACGCCACCTCCTTATTGACAATCGACTTAGCCAAAAACTGTTTAGATCGTCTAGTGCTTGATCCATATAACATTTCTGGTTGGTACGCGTATTGGCGCTAATCAGAACTACTCCCTTTGAGGGTATTCTCTCTGATGTATCTATTCACTATTTTTTCAGCGCTTTTAGCAGAAAAGAGGATAGACTAATTGGTCTATATGACTTAGGTGTTCTGTCTATGGATTTGCCTACCTTGGGTAGGTACATCACCCTCGACTTTTGCCATATTTTTGGGTATGTAGCCCCAGGCTAAAGATTGTGCATAAGTGTGGCATTAGACCACCTCAGCTGCTTTTTTGCAATCCATTTTTTTCGGACGTTTCAGTCTCTCAGTGGGTTGAATTAGCCTTGTTGAGTTAGTGATTATGAGAGAGTCTGAAAAATGTGTTTTTAATAGCAGCTTTAGGCTCTCCTGCATTGTGCTCACGTATAAGCCATCTGCTCTCTTTAGCAGGCCGGGTTCTTGATCGGTGACCTTTTGGCCATGATTCTGTGCACTCTAGCGCACACGTAAGGGTCTGAAATCTTCTCGCAGAATTACTCCCAGGACTTTCTATTTGCCCTGCGGATCTCTTTGTTGTTAAATAGCCTTCTCACCTCGGCCCTAAGGTCCTGGAGATGATTGTTTTGCTATGCTGTCTTTCTTTTGAGTTGCCTCACTGTTTCTGGATGGTTTGCTTCGAAAGCAGCCTCAATGGCTTCGCTTATTTGCTCTACTGGCAGATCGAGATCTCTCGCTGTGACTATTTTAGCTATCCCTCCCCAAAGCGACTCCAAATGTGCCTACAGCCATCCCAATTTGTCCTCCTGGGGTTGCGGAATTTGCTTACTCTTAGTTGCGAGGTGTTAAGGTCAAACCTTATGTGGCGATGATCCGAGCATGACGGCTCTTGGGAGACATACCAGTTAGTTAATTCATCGCTTAAATTATGGCTGCAGATTGTGAGGCCGAGGACCTCACGCCCAGTTAATGTAACGAAGGTTGGTTCAGAACCTATATTGGGTATATCTAATCCCTCATCTATTATAAACTCTAAAATGACCTCTGTTATTTACATTGGTGCTTTTCCAGATTGTGTGATGGGCGTTCATGTCACCTCCTACAACCAGTTTTAATCCTCTTCCTCTGCAATAGGCCACTATGTCCCCCAATAATATACAGAATGTTTTATTAAAATAACAACACTTTTTGTCGTACCCTATATATATTAGGAAATATTAATTATATATTTAATATTATTAACTTTAGCTAGATTAAAATTAAATAAGAAAAAGGTCGATGTGCAATTATTTATTGTCGTACTGCTCAAATTAAGATTAACGAGCTAAATAATAGCCTTAGGTCGTAGTCTTATAAATTTAATAACATGTTTTGTAAGAAATTTTTTATAAATATGTAGTAAATAGAGATATCTAGTATACTTTCAATTACAAGAATGTTTTGTGCTAAATCCATTTTAAAATTATGTTCAGATTACCAATTACACCTAACCTACAGCCAATTTATGCTAAGTGAAAAAAATCTTAATTGGCAGAAAACATGAGCCTAAATATTAATTATCTATATACATACTATTAAATATTTGTTAACTATTACGTTTAAGATATAAATTAAAGTGGATATATGACAGATTCAAAATACTGTGTTTAACTTCGTTGTAAAAGAAATCTGATATAGCTACAATTAAGCTAATACGTTTTTTTTGTAGACAAACTATGGGGAATAATTTAGTAAAGGCAAATCTGTCAACAATTTAAGGTTTTAGGAATTATAATTATTTTTAATAAATACTGCTCCCCATAACGCATCATTTCTCTGGATTTTAAAAAGAACTTTTTTTAGTGTCCTTTGAAATCAAAAATGTGAGGTTACCATAGTTACTCTGTTGGATGCTGACCAAACATAACAGTAAATTGATTAAAAATAAACGTATTAGCCTAATTGTAGATGAAACTAAATTTTTACCACGAAGTTTAATGCATCATTTTGGGAAAAGTCCTGTAAGTCCAGTCCTGTTTAAATCTATTTAACCAAAATTGGCAAACCTAGAGGAAATATATCTCCCCATTAGTCCCTTAAAAATGAAAAAGATGTTATTAGTTAAAAAGTATGCAAGTTTAATTTGGCCCACACTGTATATACTTATATTCCAATTAAAACGAGCCCAACCCCATAATTCCGTTATTGGTACACCTATAAAAAAATCCTGAAACACGTCGAGTTTATTTTTAAGGGGACACATTTTTGTGTAAACATTTACTGTTTAGGATTATCCCCTCCCCCACCAACACAATGTCAGGAATAGGACAACTTATCTAAAACGATTTTAAATTTTCTCTTCAACAATCTTTAATTTTTTAAAATCGGTTCATTAGAGAAAATGTACCCTGAATTTGTGGTGCCCTATATAGCCCCTATTACTATACAGGGTGGCCCACCATATTCGACACGGTCTGTAGCTGGATAACCATGGGGTTTTTAAAAAGTAAATACTGGAACATATACAGGTCGGATAAGGCCACAGTATAAAATTATCTTACTCTATACAGGATTTCTCAAAAAAGTGTGACGTATCAAAGTTATATTTTTTAAACGGAACACCCTATATTTTATGACGGTTCTACATTCTACTTTAAAAAATAACTTAAGTTTGTTTATTGTACTAAGTGTCTAATTTTATTCGTTTTTGTGATATTTGATCTTTTTGAAAATGCAGAGGTAAAATTAAATTGATTTTACTTTAACACTTTTAACAATTTAAACTTTAAAATGTGTAACAAGATTAGAAAAAGTCTGCCATATCATACGTAAATCAAATCAAGATCAAATATTGTACAGGGTGATCAAAAAATAATTTTAATTTTTCAGAAAATCAAATAGACATATCTCTCTTATTTTAAATGGAACATCCTGTATTTTTACATCACATGATGACAAATAAAATACTCTTTCAAATGGTGTATAGGTTGCCTATACCTATCTTTTGTGCTTTTTTAGTAAAATCTGTTTTTACAAATTTTTGGTCCAAATGTTTATTTAAATTAAAGTTGGCTGTGACATAGCAGCCAATAATATTTTTCTTGAGAAAATAACCACGGCCATTTATTGATTACTAGTGTTTTAGTCAGTTTAAAAGAAATTTCAATGATTTCAAATACAAACCCTTCTTCTACAACAACAAGATGATATAATACTGGTAGGATGTGAAAAAATGGTTTACTTTAGTCTAGAGTTAACCCTGAAAAATATTCCAGGAGAAACCATCTGATAACCTTAATAGTTGCTTTAAAAAATTTGACACAGTGAATATGGATAATGGAAGAAACGAGTTATAGGTCACAGAATGTCGTCATAACTGACCAGAGGCGTTATTAGGATTGTTTAAAAATACAAGTTTTATCATTACCACATTCAGCTGAAATAAGTGTTATTGGAAGTAGCATTATAAGCAACTAATGATTTTTTTTCTGCGAATTTTAAAAATAGTGGCAGATAATACAAAATCTTTTAATTTTGTGCTTTTTTCCAACAAATTACATTTTGCAATAACGGCTTAGTAAATAGGCATAGCTTTATCATAGTCTAGTTACATTTAAATAGACATTTGGAATAAAAATATGTTAAAACGGAATTTACTTGAAAAGTATAAAAGATAGGTATAGGCAACCTATACACCATTTGAAAGAGCCTTTGGTTTGTCATCATGTAAAATTAATTTAATTGCACCCTGCATTTTGAAAAAAAATCAAATATCACAAAAACGAATAAAATTAGACACTTGGTAATATTAACAAACTAAAATTATTTTTTTATGTAGAATCTAAAACTGTCATTAAATATAGGGTGTTTAAAAAAATATAAGTTTGATAAGTTACACTTTTTTGAGACATCCTGTATAGAGTAAAATAATTTTATACTGTGGCCTTATCCGACCTGTATATGTTTCAGTATTTACTTTTTTTAAAACCCCATGGTTATTCAGCTACAGACCGTGTGGAATATGGTGGGCCACCCTGTATACAGTGTGGAAGTCCCCCCTACTAACTTCTGCACCTTTAATTTTTTTCTTTATAAAATTTGGGTATAACTAATGGGGGATATAAACTACTTTTTGACCTAAAAATGATAGTTCTGGTTAGCAGGATGGTAGATGGGCGCTACCTTAGAGAAAAATAAATGAAAAGGAGGGTTTTGTGGCATATCATTTTAAAGCTGACGAGTAGTTTATAACGCTTAAATATAAAGGCAATAAGTTTATACAATACAAAATGGCGGTTCTTTAAAATTACCTAAATTTCTGATTTAGATGACCATATTTTCGACTAATAAAGCTAGATGTACTTAATATGGTATTTTCTTAAGACGCTTTTAAAGGTCTTCTAATGGTAAATAAATATACATACATAAAAGGGCTCTAAGAAAATACCATATTAAATACATCTAATGTTATTAGTTTCGGATATGCGGCCATCCAAATCAGAAATTTAGGTATGTTTTAAAGTACCTTGCCATTTTGTAATTGATAAAGATATTGACTTGAAAACAACTAAATCCACAAAATAATGCAGATTTAGGTAATTTACTTACATCCCAAATTCTATTTTAATATTCAAAAAATAAAAAATGGGCAGAAACATCAGGTATCTAGAGTACAATATCTCGGAAACTAATAAACCAATTTTAAAAAACTAGATTTTTTGAAAAATAAAAACCTTTTAAGATGAGGTATTACTTGACACTCTTTCACATTTAAACTTTTTGACGTTTGTGCTGGTCGGGGAGGGAGAACTCTGGACAAGTTAATTTTGACACAAAAATGGGTATAATAATAAGTGACCAAATAACGGAATTATACGAAGAGGCTCGTTTAAATTGGAATGCACTGTATGTTTTTAGTTATGGCTAATTTAAAAAGCAATTAAAAGCATATATTGCATGTTAATGATTTTTAGGGATAGCATAACTCCAAAGCTTCCTCTTCTCACTAATGAGCTAAACTGTGATAAATACGATTTTACATTATTTCGGTCAAAAATGTTATTTACATAATAATGCATATTACATTATTTAAATAACTGCTATACCCACAAAAAAGAAATTTCTATTTAAAATAAGTACCTATTTATCTATTTTACTACCTATATATTTATCCTACCCTGTATGTGCAACTATAAGAATGTTATTTTTTCTATAATTAGACTTATTATTATTATTATTATTATTATTATCATTATTATTATTATCTAATAATTTACCTGTTTTTACTTATGCCATGAGCCAACACGTAACAAACTCCAGACAATATCCCAGCTAACACACTGACTCCCAATCCGGTTGACACTAGAGATACTATATCGGAGGGCATTTTGCACTTTATTGTTCCACCGGTAACTGTACAAATACCTTGTCCGTAATCACATTTTACCGAAAACGGGATCATATAAGCAGGAAACTGGGACGCTGTAAGCGTAAGTTGTCCTGTAGGTCAAAGAACCATGTCGTGCGATTTATTGATACTGCATTATCTCGATAACACAAGACCAATAAAGATCTTAAGAGAAAATCTTAGCCATTCTGTGTAAATAAGATACTATGTGATAATGTTTAATTATATTTTTATACATTTATTGGTTGTTCCTTATTTTTAGCAAAAAATAATATTTTTCCACGACCGTTAAAAAAATGCTCTTTTTTGCCTTAACATGAAGTTAAAGTACTCCATTCTAGTATACTACATAAAGTGTTAAAAAAGTAACTTTTTAAACACTTTGAAGATTTTTTTCACACTTTGAATTAGTGTTTTGTTTCGATGCCTACTACAATAAACCTAAATATAAATTTATGTAATGTAACAGTAAACGCGACATCAACTGAACCAAACGGTCAAGTTACCTTTGATTTCGTCATTATTTCTTTTAGTTCATGTGTCATTAGTTTTAAAATTTGACAGTTTGCAAATAAATTTAATAGAAAGTATTGAAAATTAATAGTAATATTAAATGACTTTATGACTTAAATGACTTAAAAAGTGAAAAAGAATTTATACTGTTTTAATATTATTTCTACAAAAAGTACATGTAATTTTCTTTATGTTAGTTATGTTAGTTATGAAGAGGATAATTGTCTCTTAAAAAATAAGGAGACTATAATTTTTTGTTGCGATATAATGGCTGTGCTGCAAAAATTAATAGATAATTAGATAAATAAAACATGTATAAAATAGTATTTTGGGAAATTTTTATACGGTCGTGGAAAAATATAGTATGCAACACATGCATAAAGTGTCTTTTTTACTCATGGGATTGCCGCAAAAAGTATCACTTTAGGCACCTGTTACATAAATAACTATTCTCTTGCTATTAATTTGTCATTACAAATTTTTTAAAATATGATGCAGAAAAGCTCTGTGTGCCCTATATTTTTTGTTAAAATTATCAAAATAGTTAAGATTTTTGAAAATTGTAATTGTAAATTTTCGTATTACGCTAAAATTATATTTAGGCTTTGATTTTTAAAAGTAGGAATATAGGTTTAAGGCCATTTTATATAACGTTTTCGTGTTTACGGCACAGCAAACTACAATAACCACGTTTTCAGTTTAGTTGCTGTTTTGTGTGTTTAAAACTTGACCAAGTTTTATGTTTTGTCGTTAGTTACAAAAATACTAACAAAAGTGAAAGGGTTCGGGGACAACTGACAGTATAGACACTGACAGTCTAACATTAAATCAAAAGTGTTTAATGTCTCTGTCGAACAAAAAATTGATTGACTTATTTAATGGAAATTTGACGAACTGTTTCACATTCAAATTCGAATGTGCTGTTTGTGTTTGTCAAATATCTTCAGATTTTTTATTGTTTTCATAAAGTGAAAAACCAAGATGTCCGAGTTACAGAGGTGAAATATTTCTAGTAAATTAATGGTTTGACAAAACTAGATTAAGTATCTGCGGTTGTGCGATCTTTTCACATTTGATAAACGTGTTTGACAAAAAATTTGATCGGTAACCGGCTGCTTAAGAAACGTCTACGTAAAGTTAAGAAATTTCCAAATAAACTAAAAGCAATCCAACACAACAACATATGCACCCTTTATACAGGGTGTCCTGGTGTTTACTAATTGATGGTACACAGAAAAACCAAAGATTCCTTATGTCAAAATATTAGAACTAAACCAAATATACCTAAGTTAAAAGTTAATATGGAAGATACAGAATGTCAAAGTAAAACACATGTTTCATGTCGATAATTCTTAATACGTTTTGAATATGGTATCTAGGGGTTACTAACGTAATCGCATTCTTTTAAAACTTCTGTGTCTAACTTCATTCTATAATAAAGTGATATAAGTGATCATTCTAAGTAGTATTCTTTTGAAAAATTACTTTCACTTCAATCACTTCTATCACTTACAAGTGATTATAAGACAAATGCAATATGAAATAATAATAAACATTCAGAATGAAGTTAACCACATAATTTTAAAAACAATGTTATCAGTTTCACTTCTATCAGTTTTTTCACCATTCAGGTTTTAAAAGAATGTCACTCAAATTTGCTGTCTAGTTAGTTGAATTCGATTTAGGAAATGCCTAGCAAAAATTTTATTTGTTTTTATTTCGATTTATTTCTTTTTTTTCTGTTTTTTTTGTATTTGTGTAAAACACGATAAGAAGCAAAATATTCAAAAATTTTACTTCGAGCTCTTTTGAATTTCTTAACTGTCAAGTGATAATGATCACTGACACACAAAATATATATATATATATATATATATATATATATATATATATATATATATATATATATATATATATATATATATATATATATACATATATATATATACAGGGTGATTCACGGTCAATGGTAGGTTAGACGTTTATAGAAAACGGAACGCAGAATTTTTCTGAAAATTTGGCATCTTACATTTTCTTACCTGTTCTATCGATCTAAAATATTTTCAGCATTGCGACGTTGCCGCTTCTATCAAAAAGTCCTAGAAACTTTATTTTTTAAATAGAACACCCCCTATATTAACAAGTTTTTATATTCGCCCTTTTATTATAAAACTTTTTGTTAATATTGCCCTATACTTATCTCAATCGGTTTTCGAGATAAAAAATAATTTGTGTTAAATATGGTGCAAAACATGGCCCTAATTAAACTTAAGTAAATTAGTGCTCTCAATTCATGAAAAGTTGATGTTTTTGTGGTAGTTTAGACAGACACGATGTATTTAATTTACACCGAGAAATCGACTCCATATCATACAGGGCGTGCTAAAATTACTATTATTTCCGTTATCCTTAAAAGGGGTCAAAAGATCATTTTTTCAAATGAAACCCCTGTATATTACTCAATAAAATTAAAGATGAAGAAGAACGCCTTAAGATGACATATCATGTCCCTATACCTAAATCATTAAGTTTTCTTAATAAGCCGCTTTTTGTGAAAAATTATTTTTTAAAGAATTTAATTTTAAGTAACCATGGAAATATCAAGCTTATGACACTTTGGTGACTTTTATAAGTAACTTATAAACAGTTATTGACTTCTTCTCTTCTTGAGTCTTTAACATAATCTTCCAAAATGGATAGTGATAAAAAAATGGGGTTTCAAGAAAAATTTGAACTAAATGTTTTCTGTATTTTTAAGAAGAATAAAATTAGCTTTTTATTTATGATGACACACTGAATGCTCAGAGATATCTCAAAATACTAAGAAAGACTGTTACCCTTTTTGTCGATAATTTGTCTTTAGAGGAATATAGGAATTTGTGGTTTCAAATGGACGGATCGCCAGCTCATTGTACCCAGGAAGTTTCCAGGGAACTTTACGAAATGTTTGACGATCGTTGGTTTAGGCGCTTGGGGCCATGGGATTGGCCACCGAGATTACCCGATTTCACGCAGCTTGACTTTTTTTTTTTTGGTGTTTTAAAAGAAAGGGTGTAGATTACTCCAGTACCTACTAAAGAAGAACTGCGACGGTGAATAGTGCGGTGTATTGAAGATCTGGATCCCCATCAAATTGAAAAAGCAACCACGAGTCGTGTACAAAAGCACATTTTAAAATGTTTAGAATGTAATGAACATTTTTAGCATTTATTTTAAAAATTTGTTATTTTGTTTACAATTTTGTTATTTTAATTCGTCCCAATTATGTTATTTTCTGTACTTTCATATGTTAATTTAATTATTTTGTAGTCGTACACATTTCCTCTTGTTCATTCTTAATTCAGGATACCTTTGGTTAAATTTTTTGCAACTTCTGGCAATGATTTGATCACACTGTCCGTGTAAAATAAATAATTTCATAAAATTCAAAGTCACCAAACAACTGTCATAAGCTTGATATTTCCATGGTTACTTAACATTAAATTCTTTAAAAAAAAATTTTTACAAAAAGCGGATTTATTAAAAACCTTGATGATTTAGGTATAGGGACATGATATGTCATCTTAAAGCGTTCTTTTTCTTCTTTAATTTTATTGAGTAATATACAGGGGATTTCATTTGAAAAAATGGTCTTTTGACTCCTTTTAAGAATAACGGAAATAATAGTAATTTTAGCACGCCATGAATTGAGAGCGCTAATTTACTTAAGTTTAATTAGGGCCATGTTTTGCACCATATTTAACACAAATTATTTTTTATCTCAAAAACTGATAGAGATAGGTATAGGGCAATATTAACAAAAAGTTTTATAATAAAAGGGCAAATATAAAAACTTGTTAATATAGGGGATGTTCCATTTAAAAAATAAAGTTTCTAGGACATTTTGATAAAAGCGGCAACGTCGCAATACGGAAAATATTTTAGATCGATAGAACAGGTAAGAAAATGTAAGATGCCAAATTTTCAGAAAAATTCTGCGTTCCGTTTTCCATAAACGTCTAACCTACCATCGACCGTGAATCACCCTGTATATATATTATTTTCTGCGATAACGAGTGTTTCTATTACTTCTTGCTATTTTAAGAGTTCTTAGGCTTTTAAAATATTAAATATCGGTATAAGTATTCATTTTTCACAAATCTAATTTTTTACCGTTAACCCATAAAAAAATATAAAGGTTTTTCTAGAAGACGAACAAGTTTGCATATTTAAATGTTAATTTTAATTCTTCTCTTTACAAAAATTCTTAATATTATGAAAAATAAAGGTACTTTTCTCTTGAGCAAATTTCATTTACATACCACGTATAGCGCTGCAATAAAATAATATCTAATTATAGCAATTTAGGCTCAGACTATGCAAAATTTTTATAAGAAATAACTTTTTTCCTAAATTTTATAATAAATAAGTTTTCCATATGGTGTGAACTTAAGTAGACACGCTGTATATTTCTAAGAATAATTTTTGTTTGGGAGCTCTGTAAAAATTAAAAAAATAAATAAAAAAATAAAATATAAAATGGCGCTCTTAAGAGACGAGCTAACTAAAAAACGCAAATGGTTTCAAACCAAACTGTGTTCTTTGAAAGTTTTGTCACATGTAGAAAAAATGTATAATACAATATTTAAATAGGTATAAAATAAATCAATGGAATTTCTATTTAATGTGGTAAGTCTCATCCATTTCTATATTTATTTTATGGTAATTTATAATTCTATTTCAGATTTAATTAGACATCTAACGTCTAGAAATGTTAATTGAGAGCTTCATTTTTAATGGTAACATATTGTAAATTGTAAATATTGACTGTAATTTAAAATTGTTTTAATTTTCTAAACAGTTATAAGTTAATGTGTTTTACGCTAAATCTTATTGGCAATTTGTATTTGAATAATGTATAAGATGAAATAAATATAAAATAACTAATAATTATACCGGGTGGTGAGTCGCCAAGCGGAACATAGGAAATCCCATGCAAATTTTAAGGGGCTTAATTATTGGCTTACCTGTAAATTTTACAGAAAAAGTGTAATGTGAGTTTCAAAAAATTAAATAAGCAAATCTTGAATTATTTAATTAAATGTAATTGTAAAATTACCAAATTTTCGCATGAATTAAAACCGAACAGAATAGTAGCCATCAGAAAACAATTTGTTATAGGGCTGCCACTAATTTATTGACATTTTTCCTCATGTCAGTGACAACATTCAGTTTACAGATATCTGTTTGGTTCGTTTTGGTTATGCCCTTACTAAAAGTTTGTCATGATTGTACTCCAAACCTGGTAAAAATAAATGTGTTGTGTATGGTCAGTTTAAGCGTAACTTAAGTAAAAAGCATATTAAAACACTTAAGGCGAAGACATTAAACCCAGACTTTCTTGTTACTTGATCATTTAAGACGTTAACATTATGTGTATAACGTTTTACCTGAACTGAATAAAAAAGGATTAATATCTCAGAATATTAAAAATTGTTCACAATCACAAGGTCCGATAAGGCGCGCTTGTGGCTGCTCCGGTTGTATCGGCAAGCGTCGATCTCCTGAGTTAAGCAGTGAAGTGCGCGCCCATAACTTGGATTGTGGGTTTTGGGCAACGGGACGCGGTGTTCTGCTCGGGGTGAACAAACGGACCGAGCAACAACCATCCAAGTTATGGAATGAATGGTGTGTGAATGGGAAGGAGTAGGGGTCAAGGTACAATAAGCCTTCAGGCTGCAGTGCACCACCTAGGGGGCGGTCGTCGGACCTGGGTGGGATGACCCCGAAAGGGCGAAAAAAAAGATTCAATAAAACATATATATATATATATATATATATATATATATATATATATATATATATATATATATATATATATATATATATATTTTGACAAAATTAGTATATTTAACGAATAAATAACAAAATATATTTTTACTATTTTGTGGTGTAGTATTTCACGGCCAGTGACCTTCCTACTAAATAAGTTCAAATCTGCATATCTAACCAACTGCTCTTTACAATGAATTGATATAAAATTCGTCAAAGATGACTTTGTATGGTCAGCACAATCTAGAATTAAGTGATAAAAAAGTTGTCCGTATTTTAACGTAAATTTGTCATAATCATTTAGCAAATTTTCTTCATTATTATGGCTGTTAATTATTATTTTAAATAAGGAAATTATATTCTCTGCACTAAATTGGAAAATATTTCCCGCATCCAGAGTTGGGTCGTATTCGAATACTCAGTATTCTGAATAGTATTCAGAATACATTTTGCCGATATTTGAATCGTATTCGAATACATTTGTGTGTTTGGTATTCGATATTTGGTAGAATACTTTTTGGTTAGTATTCGGGATTCTGTATTTGAATACTTAAGAAGTATTCGACGAAAATTTTTTTGAGTATTCAAATACCGGCGTTCCGAGTATTTGAATATCGAAATGTGTAAGAGCAGATATTCGAATACCAAAAGGGAAGAAAAATAGGAAAAAATGAGGTGAGGACCTTTTTTTTGCTCATTCAATTTTTTAATCATAGCTTTTTTACAGTATTCGAATCTTTTCGTTTCCAGTATTCGAAATACCGATTCCGGTGTTCATGAATACCGAGTATTTGAATTTTTTTCTTCCAAGTATTCAAATATTCGGTATTCGAATACTTTCTTTTTCCGGTATTCGTATTCGTATTCGTATTCGAATACCGATTTTCAGTATTTGACCCAACTCTTCCAGCACCGAATAATTTTAAAGCTTGTTTATTGTCAAGAAAACGTTGTCTGTTTTCTTCTAATTTCAAGACTTTTTCATAGTAGGGAAGCCCACGATGCTTAATGGGGATTTACCCGAGCGTCATAGAGACCTATTGGGCTGCAAAGCTTAGATGATAAGAAAAAATGTTATATAATGCATACTTTTTCATCAGTGGGGAAGCGGCTTTAGATTTTTAAATATATCAAAAAATAAGAACTGTTATTATTTTGGCTTGTGGACATCGGTCGAATCATATCGGATATCATATCTTTGGTTATTAATAAATTATTATATATAAGGGTATCCACTTATTCCTAAAATTTTTAAATTACCATATCTTTACAAGGGTGACAAAAAAAGTTTTACAAAGTTTTACGTCAAAATGCAGTCAGATATTTAAAAAAAGTATTTTACTTCCTAGTATTTACATAAAAATTACCATCCGTTGCCATCTGTGACAGTATTTTTTTATGAGATACTATCCATATTAAAAGACAATACGTATTTCAGTACTTAAATACAAATAATCTTATATCAAATGCCAGTAACCAAGAAACATTACAAAAATACTTCGTGATTATGTAAAATTAAAAATCAAAAAGAAAATATGTTAGCCGATGTTGAAAAAGAAATTTTTATTCATTTAAAACAATTTGGTTGAAAATTACTAAAAAGATGGAAAAAATTTCAAAAATGAAAATGCAAAAGAGTTTGTAAAAAATATTATGCATGGCTTGAAAAAGATTTAATAGGTTAACAAACAAACCTAAATGAAACCAAGAATATAGGGCGTCCGATAAAATCATTTATAGACAGTGGTCCCCAAAATACAAAAAGTTGATTTGCTTGTACAATCTTAAACACCCGAAAAACTGGCTTTAGCTGCAGAAATAAGTTATAGCTCCTCTGGTAAAATAAATGTTGCGAAATTAATAAAGAAACCTACAACTAATGATTCTGAGACTTTGAAAAGGGCCAAAATAGTTTTTGAGGTATTCCATACTGAACGTGCTTTTAGACCATATTCGCTCAGTCGAAGCATTAGCGCTGATGGTGGATTTATAGCTTATAAAGCTTTTTTAACTTGCCATTAATAATTATTAATATAACATATTACCATAAACCTTTAAGATTTTTTGTTACAACCTGTATAACTAAATATAATTTCTTTATGTTTATCATGTTTAAGTCGTCAATTAAAAATGGTTATTCATCAAAATAAATATTTTGAGCTCAATAAGTAGCTCCTACATTTTTTTCCAGCTTAAAAACCCATATTGACCACAGTGCGCTCTCAAATTGTCAAATTAGTGGAATATACACTGTTTAGCATGTAATTACCTTAGCCTATCCTAATCTGACCCCCTAATCAGAACTAACCAAAACTGCCTAGTAACAACTTTAAAAGAAAGTTTTATTTTCTAAGAAAAAAGCTGTTTCAATAGTTTTGCATAAAATGCATTGATTTTATTATAATTAGGAACTTTTAAAACGATGACTCATTCTCTCCGTTCTCAAAAATGCAAATATAAATTTTATGGCACCAGTGTTGAATTCAAAAATATTTTTTCGGGGTTCGATATTCCCGGGGGATGGTGTAAATTTTATTTGCTTTCCCAAATTTCTCCGGTGGGGAACCCTGATTTCAACGCTGAATGGCATTTTTTATTACAAGTATTATTTAGGCATTCAAACACCATAATAAATTAAAAATTGCTTTTATAAGTTGGTTTCTTAGTACCTCTCATATTTCTTTTTAGTCAAAAGCACTATTAGCTATATTTACTAATTTAAATATTTAATGTTAATTTTCTAAAAATTAGCTTATCTTGCCATATTTTTATTTAGATATGCTAATTAATAACTTAAAGTAACGATGTGTGAAACATTCACATAAGTAATATATGTTTTTTATGTAGATAGTTACAATCTAAAACTACAGTTATGACTAAATGTTTAATACTCTCTATTGATAGGTTTTATATAAAAAACTCCCAGCAATTTTTTTTTATTACGGGAATTTTTTTACTTAATCATGCAGTAGAAAATTTAGCGGTAAATCTACAATAGCATTGTTTAAAACTAGAACACAAATCTGATAACAGATTGTGTTAATCATTTGCTGCAATAAATTACATCACGTGATCTAATCTTGCATTACTCAAATGCGGTTTTAACATTTTTTATTTAAAATCTTTTTCTACCTAACCAAAGGTAGAAGCAGAACGATCTTAAAAATTTAAATTTAATTTAAAATAATAGCATTTATTTTTTACTTTCCGGCTGCACAAAATGTTGTTACTCCCCCATTTTTTGTGTTTTTAAAGTAAAAAAATCTAAATTTTATACAGATTTTTTTTTGGTTTTACAAAAAAATCTTTGCTTGTAAAAAATATTATTCACGAAGACAAAATGTGTATTGTATATTTTATACAGGGTTCACAAAAACTTAGAAAGAAATTAATTTTCTCCAGAAGTAAACTAGGTAGTTTTTTTTTAATTTTTGAGCGAAATGTCAACTTAATGTTTTCTGAATAGTGTTAGCGGTGGTGCAGACATTACCAATGGATTTATTTATTTTTACAGGAGCATCGGAAAGTTTGTTAAAACTAAGTTTGATTATCAGAAATTTATTATTTTGAATTAAGATATTTCAGCCAAATTGGGAATTTCAATAACATTTTGTATTAATAATTTTATCGTATTGAAAACTTGATTCCAAATAAATATGGTAAGCAATATTTTGCTTAAAAGTAAAATATAAATTTACAGTATGTCCACAGATGATGGACTTTAGAATAGCATAAATGAACTAAATTTTCTGTTTAGGAAAGCTGTTGTAATGCTAATGGCAAATGATTTGCTTTAATACCAAGATTTACATTAAGAAATATGTTTTGTCTCATACAGGGACTCCAAAAATGCAAAAATATTTTAATAGACCTAGAGAAAACTGCCATTACTTTGGATAATTAGCAAAGTGTCTAGTAAACAATATTTTTAAATTCAAGTATGCATCCAATATTCAATATTTTACATAAAATTAACGAAATTCTTATTTTAGTGTCACATGTTTTTATGCATCTTTAATATAATTGATGCCCGGTTTGTCAATTATTTTTAATTGTATTTTATTTTGTCTACATTAAAATTCATGTGAAAAAAGTAAAAGTTACTTAAATCTACATAATACGGAAGCATTAAATTGAAAATGGGTATGGAAAATTAAAATTACGTTGTTCTAACTAAAATCTTAGATATTAACCGTCCCTCGATTCTAAAACCTTTATTTTAGATTTTTTCGACCTATTAAAAATAAATGCAGTTCTCGCTTAGTCTATTTTAACATTTTTGTTGTTAAAAAAAATGATCTGTTTGTGCTATCTTAAAGTTCGTCAGTGGACATACTGTGATTTACCTTGGAAAAATAGGTTGTTTCATGTCAAATTTTGGCACAAAGTTTGTTTGACAAATATTTAAGTTCCATTAAATCGTTTTAATAAAATTACAAATAAATTCAAATATTACATGTTTTAGATATTTATCCACATTTTTTATCAACAATTTACAAAAACAGCATTTGTGCTTTGGATAATTTTAACAAGATATAAAATAATTTAGAATGTTTTAAATAAGTTGGTTTCTTATAAGTAAGTCCCTAAACATTTTAAAATAAATAAAAACTAAAACAATAAAACTGATTAAATATTACGTTTTTCTATTCCGTAATTTGTCAATAAAATTACTGAAAACGAAGGTGTTACTTGTTACTTCGTTTTTGCACACTAAGCCTCGGGATGTCCCA
The DNA here is from genome assembly GCA_014170235.1 of Listronotus bonariensis. Classification (NCBI taxonomy): domain Eukaryota; kingdom Metazoa; phylum Arthropoda; class Insecta; order Coleoptera; family Curculionidae; genus Listronotus; species Listronotus bonariensis. The sequence goes on from JACEGR010001139.1 coordinate 182,615, forward strand.
TGGATATCTTTGACACTATTAGTGCCTAGGCCACTAATGAAATTGACTTTATGATAAGAACCCATGTTACAAAAGTTTTAACCTTTAGTGGGGATCCTTTGACGAGTCTACCACGAATATTCATACCACCATATATGGAAGCGGCGCTTTAACCCAGTCTGTCAATGTCAAATGTTTCGGCTAGCGGACTTGGTGAACGCGTCCCTTTTTGTCGGACAAGTTTACCACACATGTTTAACATGCAATTTTTAAACAATGTGCCGAAAAACGTAAGGATTACAGTCACCAAAACCGCCTAGTCCGTTAGCCGAAACATGTGTTTGAGCCCTATGGTTTTAGGACTGTAACCCTTACCACTTATGGCACAATGTTTAAAAATTACATATAAAAGATTGCGGTAAACTTGTCTGACAAAAAAGTGACGCGTTCGCAGTGACATCGAAACATTTGACAGTGATGGATTAAAGCGCCCCTTCCATATATGACGGTACGAATATTCGTAGTAGACTCGTCAACAGAAACGCCCTGTAAAATGTTTTAAATGGTTTTTATCATGAAAGTCCATTTAATTACTGGCCCAGGCACTATATGCAGCGAAGATGTATATTTAGATGAGCTTTTGTTTAGAGCAAAACCTATACAAGTATACCATAAAATTATTTAAAAATTGCACGAAGTAAAGTAATTTTTACATTTTGGTAAAAACCAATCAATAAAATTTTATTGATGTTCGTAACAAACTGACCCACAGGGATGGTTTTAAGCATTCCGTCTACCGTCCACCCCATATACATTTGGTAAGTTACGTAAGACCTAAATATTTGTAGTGTTAGTATTCTAATGTTTACACTAGGTTTTATATTTTATTGGTAATTCTCTTCTACATAAATGGTTGTAATAAGTAATATTCTCTCGCCTTAATTTCTTTAATTTTAAAATATGATCATAGGAATATGTTATACTATGGCATTACTGCTTATGGCATACTGTTTAATAAATCTTTGTTGATTATAACAGCCAGTTGACGTATCACAAAAAGAAACACTTAATCCTATTTTTATAACATCAAAATAAGCACAATGGCACATACACAAATAGTTTAAGAACCAAAATATAATTTTAGCGTATTCTTTAAACCGCCAAGATGCCGTAGAATCGTACCGTACTTTCACATAACCGAGTCTAAGTTCCGAGATGCTTTAACCGCAATCACGAGATAAGTTGACTCCACCTGAACATAGTAAACTGACGTACCTCGACCTTGTGAAGGTAAATACATTGAATGGAATTTTCTGCTTGATCCCGTAATCTAAAGATTAGGCTGAAGAAAGTCTTGTAGTACCTGTTGTAGTACTACACCTCTTTTAGCCTTGGGCAGGGAATGTGCCAATGATTTATTAGAACTACTAATTTTTTTAACAGCGGTCAGCTAAAGATTTCGTGATATTTTTAGACCTACATTAACACTTAATAAGGCGGATCCTTACTTATGGAATTTCACCCACCGTTTTTTCCATTGATCAAAACTCCTTGCGTTTTTCATTCATATTTATGCATCACTGATGTGGGAGAAAACGCAGGGTTTTGATCCGTCGATTTAGAAATTCTAATTTTCGCCTAAGGGTGAGGGGTTTTTAAAAAATTCCTAAAAGCAAAGACATAGTGAAAATATAATTGTCTTTGCTAAAAGTAATCAGTTTGTTGCGGCTGCTATGAATTTGCTAGCCACACTGTTTAATTTTATTAATCTCTGATTTTATTATCAAATATGTCCCCTACTAAAGATTTTTTTATCGTTTATAGCTGTATACCTACACGTCAACATGTAAATAATGATTTGCCATCAATATAACAAAATATTACTAAAATCCAAACACTCACGAAAAATCCACAAATGTGCACCCACAAGGGGTTTTAACCCCTACCCCTACGAAATCAGCTGATGCCTGAAACAAACCCATGACTCAAAAACGCAGGGTAAAAACCCACAGATGATGGTCCGCCTATATAGGCTTTACAGTCAAACTAGGAAAAATAAAACATGCTTTTCTTAATTGTTAATTTTAATTATCTAAATTAAATTAATCACCACCTTATAGACCAGTGGCGACGCCAGCTTTTGGTTTAGGGGTGGTCAAGGGGAGCCGAACAATTTTAGGGGGTTCAAAAAAGTTTTTTGAAGGCACGAAATTTTGAGGACAAAAAAAGGCTTCAGCTCACAAATTCTTTATTGAATATTTCTATGAATTTCACCTGTTAAATTTTGTTTTTTTGCGCCCCATAAAGATTTAGAAGACCAAGAAAGGTCCCCATGTAAAATAATTACTATTCATATGGAAGTACATGTTTTCAATTAAAACAGCCCAAAATATTTTACAATCCTTCTTACGTTATTACGCATATTACAGAAAAAATGTAAAATAACATTTCAAAGAGACCAATATAACAAACCCTTCAGCCAAGTTTTAAAAACATTAATTAAGTGAATAAATATTCAATTTAAATGTACTGTTGAAAATTACCAACATTTTAGGTTCAGGAAAAACTAAACCGGCACCTGTAAAATGAACTGTTGTCACTGACATGAGGAAACGTGCTAATAAATCAGTGACAGTCAGTATTTTAAAGAAAATTATGTTGGTTTGCCGGTTGCTGCTGTCTGTTTAGTTTTACCTGAACAGAAAATTTGGTATTTCGTTTTAAAATTAAATTTAATTGAATAATTCAAGATTCGCGTATTAATTTTTTGAAACTTGGCACGAGGGTTTGTCATATTGGTCTCTTCAAAAAGTTATCTCATATTTTTATTGTAAAATGTACTGAGGAGCCAATAATTAACCCCGTTAAAATTTACAGAGGATACAAATTCAAAAGCCTTTGTTTCTTTAAACATACGTGTATGTATGGAAAACGTCAAAATGCATTAAAAAAACATAATAAAAAACTAACAAATACACAAATGTAAATCTACTAAACTAACTATTAACAAATAATTACAATATAATAATTCCGCTACAGAATAAAAATTATGTCTAACTAAGACTTGTTTATCTACTAGATTTAAAGACTGAAATGTTCTGTATGGTTTTAGTATCATGTGGCAGGTGATTATACAAGTTTGGATGGCATAATTACGCAACTGTTTAGCAGTAAGAGAAATATTTTGTTGTGTTATTAAGACATCTGTTTCTGTCCGAAAACCTAACAGTTAAGAGTGGGTCTTCTTAATATGTACTATGTAATATGTAATATGTAAAACACAAGCTATTCATACAACGACACAAGACAAAATATACATACGTAGATGGTATTGTTGAAGTCGCTTAAAAATGTCTATACATGAGTCTCTTTGGGATTTAAAAAGAATAGTTTTTATAATGCGCTTCTGAACTAAAAAAGATCCTTGACACCTGCTTTTAAGTGTTAAATGATAAGCTTGTTTACCAACGATATTTCTATTTAATTGTTAAATAAGATAGATAGCTTGGATTTAACTCACACCTGCAACATTATTCCTTAGGATTTTTTACTGTGGAGTTATTTTTAGTACCTATATTTTCTTCATAAAACGTCAATTTAAGATAGGTAATCTTTCTGTTCTTTCCTTTTATTAATTTTCTTACTCTTTATTATCTTACTCTCGCAACTCACAACGATTCACATACAAACCTCTTGAAGCATGCATGCCTTGCGAGTTCTGGGCTGAGAGGAAATATTGGTCACAAATATGTGTCGCTTTCTCACGGCCCACAAACTTTTATTTGCGTTTTTCTTAAAATAATTAAATCTGTCCCTTTTTAAAATGATTGCTCCTTTGCCTTATGTAGCCTATATTTATAAACAAACCTATTGTTGTATATATAGATACACATATATATGTATATGTATATATATATATATATATATGTATATGTACACTACAAAACCAAATTTAAGGTAATTTTTGGCATCATTCGCGTAATGATAAATAAATAAATAAATAATGGCACCTGTCTTCTATAAACTAAAAGGAAAGTGGTAAAGGTATCTTATATTGATGCTAAAATACAGCGCATCTATAAATGCCTTGGGCAGAGAATGTTTTAAAAATAGTAAACGTGTAGAGGAAAAATATATATTTTTATTTCACCTAAATAACTTTTAAACATTCCAATATAGTTATCACAAATAGCCATTCACATTTAAAGTGGCAGCATAGAAAGTAGTTTTATCAAAATTCATTTTGATTGCAAAAGTAACTTACTATATTTTTTAAATAAACTTCTAGTTTCAAACAATACAGGGTGTTCGGAAAATGCGTTAGGAAATTTTAAGGGGTAATTCTGCAATGAAAAATAATGTTAGTAAGTCCTTTGACAAAATGTCGAAATCTTCTTGGTTACCAAGTTACAGGGATTAAAAGTTCAATTTTTATTTTTGTTTTTTGGCCATATTGCATTTATTTTTTAAGTTGACATTTCGCACACAAATCAAGCTTTGCAGATTCTAAAATTTGAAGATAAAAGTACTTTTTTAATACCGCCAGAGGGCACTTTACCTGAAACGCCATTTTATAGACAACTTATAGAGAACTTAAAAAATATAGTACTCTTTATTAAAGTCGATAAACCCAACCGTTTAGGAACCAATCGACATTAAAGTTTTCACCAATTTCAATCAAATTACCTACATACATACAGGGTGTCCAGTAACTCAACCGACAAACTTTACGGGGCGATTCTACAACGGAAAATAAGAAAAAAACCTCATATAAACATATGAGTCGTCTTAGTTTTTGAACTATGGTGTGTTAAATATTAAAAAAAACTTTTTTTATTATTTATGGCG
>JACEGR010001140.1:0-187400 GCA_014170235.1 Listronotus bonariensis
GAGCAAGATCACGTCAAGTGGACCCCCTATTTTCCACTTGATCATAAAAATAAAGTCTATATATTTTTTTCATAAGTAGTTACCATGCAAAATTGATCCCCCAAACAATTTTTGAAAATTTTAATTTTAACAACAATTTTTTTACAATGAAAATTTTAGGTACTTTTAATTAAAAAATAGATTTTAAATCAACCGTTAAAGATAAATTAATGAAATTTTCAGGATTTATAGTCAAATATTTATATTTTAGTAAAATATTAATAACTAAAAATTATTCGTTAATTATCATATTGTTAATTAATTTTTAAGTTAACAAATGAAGATTTTACTGATATCTCGGTAAAAATATGAAGTTTTTTTTTATCGGTTGCATGCGTTATTTATTGAAGTTTAAGATTCCGGAATAAAATTTCACTGCTCGCGATTAATTTAAACAATATGCATTTATTTATCACTGCGCGCCAGGCGCCGAGCGCTGTCAGAATACCGGGCGGCCGAGCGTCAGACTACTTATTGCAGCTTCAGTTAGTTATAATTTCAAATTACAATAAAAAATAGAATTGTCAAACGAATTTTATTATTATTATTATTATTATTATGGTTAAACAAATTTTATTCTTAAAAAATATTATGATTAACGCAATAAAATTATTTTTTATCATTACGTTAAGCAGCGAAAATTAATAAATAATTAATTAAAAATGTTATAAAACCTCGTCTTTAATATTTGTTGTTGTTTGGTAATTTAATAAGCTATTATGTTTAGATTTACGAGTAAGTACTCCATTTTTAATAAAAAAAACCGCTCGGTTACGATTTTCATTTGTTACTTGCTCCTCCACATAAATAACAAAAGAATTTCAGTAGTCATTACAATTTATTTGTTAAACGAGTTCGTACGTGCATGAGTTAAATAGTTATTAAAAATAAGAACTGTTGTGTAAATTTGTGTTCTGTTTCTTAATCTATTACTAATAATAATTTTTGTGATTTAAAATGGGTCGAGTAAATAAATGTTGCAATCCATTAAATAAAAAATCATAAATACGTAATTAAAAATTTAGTTCTAATTACAGCTAATCGAGCTTGCGATTTTAAAGACTTTATCGGATGTTACATGTGCAATTCTTGTGAAAGAGCAATTTATCTAGGCCGTAAACCTGAAAAACCCGAAAATCCTTGCGAAAAGCCTGAAAATAACATTCTAAGTGTCGATGAGACTGATCCAGAAGTTGATGAGATCAAAGATGATGACAAGAAAGACCCGACCTTTAAATGTGATGCTGTAGATAATCAATTAAAAATTAATAACGTTAATAAATTGCTATTGGAGGTCGGTGAACCACCAATAAAATTAAGACGAGTGTCAAATGTCTCAGAGTGTAAAAAGCTCAAGCGTCTTATTTCTCTAAACAAAAAGAATCTGCTAAAGTTGGAGAATTTATAGTATGTCTCGATTTTTCCGAAAATTATTCATTTTTTGTGCAAGACGCTATACAATCACATCATTGGTCCAATGATCAAGCTACACTTCATCCGTACGTCGCGTATTATAAAGAAAATGGAGAAATAAAGCATGAAAATTTAGTCGTAATTTCAGAGAAAGTTAGTCACGACGCAAGTTCGGTACATCTCTTTAATACAAAGATGATTGAATTTTTAAAAAATAAATTTGGTGCTGAAAATGTTAAAAAAATTAAATACTTTTCCGATGGGGCTGCTTCGCAATACAAAAACAAATATAACTTTGCCAATTTAATGAATCACACAAATGATTTTGGTGTTAAAGTGGAGTGGAATTTCTTCGCTACATCCCATGGCAAAGGCGCGTGTGACGGATTAGCAGGAAGTGTGAAAAGACAGGCATATCGTGCTAGCCTTCAACGTGACAATACAAATCACATAACAACTCCACTTTCTTTCTTCCAGTGGGCGGAAAAATCATTTAAAAAGTTAATTTTGTTTTCTGTTCCCAAAATGATCATGACTTGCACGAGCAAAAGTACAAAGAACGATTCAACAGAGCAGTGACTATAAAAATACTCGTCAATTCCACTATTATGAACCGTTGGATGATGTATCTCTGCTATGCAAGCTTGTGTCTGAAGATGAAAAAGTTGTTACTAACAGAGTTTAAAAAAAAATAAAATAAAGATAACGAGAGTTCACTGATTTTAATATTCAATAATTAGTTTGCTTTTCCTGTTTTGTTTAGTAATGAAAAATTAAATTGTTCTATTACTAATAATAATCAATAATAATAATAATAATAATAATAAATTCGTTTGACAATTCTATTTTTTATTGTAATTTGAAATTATAACTAACTGAAGCTGCAATAAGTAGTCTGACGCTCGGCCGCCCGGTATTCTGACAGCGCTCGGCGCCTGGCGCGCAGTGATAAATAAATGCATATTGTTTAAATTAATCGCGAGCAGTGAAATTTTATTCCGGAATCTTAAACTTCAATAAATAACGCATGCAACCGATAAAAAAACTTCATATTTTTACCGAGATATCAGTAAAATCTTCATTTGTTAACTTAAAAATTAATTAACAATATGATAATTAACGAATAAGTTTTAGTTATTAATATTTTACTAAAATATAAATATTTGACTCTAAATCATGAAAATTTCATTAATTTATCTTTAACGGTTGATTTAAAATCTATTTTTTAATTAAAAGTACCTAAAATTTTCATTGTAAAAAAATTGTTGTTAAAATTAAAATTTTCAAAAATTGTTTGGGGGATCAATTTTGCATGGTAACTACTTATGAAAAAATATATAGACTTTATTTTTATGATCAAGTGGAAAATAGGGGGTCCACTTGACGTGAACAGTGTCAAATTGTAATTTTATACATTTTAGGTTGTCAATTTAATAACGTTCCTGTTAAAAGGTTTAAAAGGATCCAAAACATATTTTAATTTACAGGAAAACGTTTATCGTTTAATTTGTAACTGGTCATAATTACTTTTCAATGTTATTTAATTAAATGTATATATAATAATTAAAAAGTATAAATCTACTAACCTCTCATATGTTGTATTAAATTGGCAGGTCTGTGATTTAATAATTAAAGTGTAAACAGCAGGTACAAAAATCGGAAGCGTATCTTGGCGTAGACGGTCGCCTACGGTATCGCTTCTGGAGGGGCCTCGCGGCAAAAAGGCCTTGCAGTTAAAGGCATCAGCGACGCCAGGATGACTTTCAGTGGAGTGCAAAAAATTTTAAAAAGCAATTTTATTAAAAAGCCAGGGGGTATAAGTCCATCCCTTCCCGGCGCCCATGGTTAAATGTATGAAATGTGAGATATAGACATTGTTATGTTATAATTTTGTGCAAGATAAACAGTAGCAAGCGTGATTAAAGTACAGAAAAATGTAGTTTATTGGAGGTTCTTTTTTGCTCCTTAACTGTAATCTTTTAATAAATGGGTCTCGCAGGTACATGTTCACCTACGCCAGTATTTTATGTGTTAGAAAAAATTAAAACAGTCTGTATTTAAAGTGGGCTTTTTGGTCCTTAATTTATTTATTTGCTACCTTTATCGATAAAAGAAGCCTCGAGGATACAACTTCGCCTACGCCTGTTTTTGCCTATGCTACGCCACTGACTTGAATTATCTTTAGTTGATGAAAATCGTTGTTTGTATCTTATCTCGAAATACGAAATGATAATATCGCAGCAAAGAATAAGATGTCACAAATAGGCCAAATTTATTATTTAAAAATCTTAGACTTGAAAGAAATGTTAAAAAAACTCTTCAAATAATGCAACATAAAAACATTGACAAAGCTGATTATTTCAAAACATTCTTAGCAAATACATAAAGACCATCAAGGAAAATTCTGTAGATCAAACGTAACCAGAAATGAGGCGTTTAGAAGCTAAGCGGACCATATAATAGGTTCTTTTACATGAATTTTTAATAAAATAATTCCTATTTATTAGGGCCAGATGACCCTAATAAACAGATATTTTTGCTATTAAAAATACGTGTTTATAGTTCAGACGGAAAACCTTATTGCTAAACAGAATCCATTACAGCAAACTATTAGTATGCTTTTGTTAAATGTATCATAACGATGTAAGAAACAAATTTCCGGACCAAATTAATCCATTTAGGGGTAAATGGAGAGGAAGGTGGTTTTTAGGGATAATCATTTTTTTGCAATTTTAAGCTAAACAATGAATTATATTAATAAAAGTTAAATTTAGAAGTTGTTGACAAAAAAACCTACAACTTATGTATTGATCATTTTTACATTAACCTCAAAATTTTCGAAAAAGTTTAAAAAACTTTTTTATCGGTTTTAATCGGTTAATTTTTAACTTTTACAAAAATAATTCGATTAAGCTAAAGCATGCAGTAATTATACTTTTACTATATACTGTTTTTTTTAAATTAATAATTATCCAGCCATTATTATGAAAACTTACTTTAAAGACACAAGAATTAACATTCTCAATCGCCGTTTTGATTCTTTTTTTCATCAAAAAAGTTCGTTTAACGCTCACTTTTTTATTTTTTGTAAGCTTTTAATAAATACAATAAAAAATATATACTTTAATGAAAAAAATTTAAAAAAAAACACAATATATTGACATTTTTAATTATACTCGTACACTTTTAGTACTTTCTTAGAAAAACTAGTATTATTTATTAATATTGTAGTTTTAAAGAATCTTTGTAGATTTTGAAAAATGTAGAAACAATTTTAAAAAGTTGGATTGCAGGCATACGGTGTGTCCCAGGATGGGTGTACAGGAGGAAAATAAAACAAAAATTTTTGTTTCTTAAATAGGAATTTGGGGAAAAAGGGTCGTATGGTCCAAAAAAAATAAATTTAAGATTTTACTCCGATTGGTAATATACAGGGCGAGTTATAACTAAGAGTATGAAAAATTACCTAAAGTAAAGTACTTTTCTTTAAAAAATAGAAGAAAAAATAGCCTCTGGAAAAGTAGGTACGTTTATTTTTAAAAACAGACAACAAAAACTGTATAGGTATATAATGTTTTAGTAAATTAAATTTTACGTTGGTAGTTAAAGTATTAAAGAAAAAAAATTGTCAGTTTTACATTATGTTATGCATTAACACTTAAATACTCGGCACGGAGAAACAAATCTTTAACATATTTTAATTTTATCTTTAAACCCAGTAATAAATTGTTACCTTAAACTATAAAAAATGCCAATAACCCTTTTTCTTACTTTATTCCTTTAATTTTAGATTTAAACTTAAAATCTAATTCTTTACAACAATTTTCTTCTATTTTTATTAAAAAGAATCTTGACTTCAGGTCATTTTTCATACTTTTTTTTTAACTCGCCCTGCCAATTTAAAAAACAAAAATTTTTGTTCTATTTGTCCCATCCTGGGAAACACTGTATACCTGTAATCGAACTTTTACATTGAAAATTGTTTCCAAAACTTTTCAAAAAATAAAAAATATTTTAAAATTACAGTTTTATTATATAATACACATTTTTCTAAGAAAGTAACACAATATACGAGTATAATTAAAAATGTAAATATTTTGTGTTTAATAAACTTTTCTTTATTTTTATTAAAGTATATATTTTTGTTATATTTATTAAAAGTTAACAACAAAAAAACGAAAACAATAAGCGCTTAGCAAGCCTTTTTAATTAAAAAAAGAATTAAAATTGCAGTTAAATTTTTTTCCTTTAAAGTAAGTTTTTATAATAATGGCTATTTAATAATGGTTAAAAAAATACTGTATTTAGAATAGAACAAAGTATACTTGCCTAAAATTTCAGCTTAATCGAACTATTTTTGTAGAAGATAAAAATTAAAAACCGATAAAAAAGTTATTTAAACTTTCTCGAAAATTTTTGACGTTAGGGTAAAAATAGTTATAACATAAGTTGTAGTTTTTCTTTAATGGCAACAACTTTCGAATTTAACTTTTTTAATATAATTCATTGTTTAGCTTGAAAGTGCAAAAACATTTTTACCCCTAAAATCCCCTCTCCTTCACCCCCTAAAGGATAAGTTTGGTCCGTAAACGTTTTTCTTACATCGTTATGATGCACTTAACAAAAGTATACCATTAGTTTAATGTAAGGAATTCTTTTATGAGCATTTCTCCTGCTATTCCGCCTGAGCTATTAAAACCCTTTTTGTGATTTGTGGGATGGTCCAAAATTATTGCGTTCCAATTTTATAGAAAACCTATTCTATTAAAAAAATGTAATTGCTTGTTGATCTATTTGCCCATAAAATATTAGAACCGACAATATATTTAATTTCGTTTATAATTTATTAGTTTAGCCCCTTATTCAGAACTATTTTAGTCAAATATGCTAAATAATTACTTAGGTTAGCTTCGGCTTAGCTTGAATAAATGTTAAAATAATGGTTAAATATAAAAAAAAATAATTTAATCATAAATTTCAGTGAATGTAGCTTTAAAATAGAAAAAGGAAGATATTTCAACAAATATTTTGTAAAATGTAAATTAGGTAACCTTACTATACCAAACATATTACTTTTATTTTGACGGTCATTGGACCCCATAAGAATATATTAATAAATAATATAAAAATTTGTTATAATTTTTTTTGTTTCCTATTTATCAAATTGGCTCGTTATATTTCAATTAAATTGTAATTAGTAAAATATATTATGATTGTGCTGAAAAATTATCGTTTTATGAACATAACCCAGTTACTTTTTTTGCAATAGGCAAATTAAAGGCAATAAAGTGCAGAAAGCTAACTTGGAGCATCCGATAATTTTTGCTAATTGATCTAAAATTTTGCAAACCATTACGAACAAATTAAACAATTTGTCTTATCCTAATAATAAAAATAAATTTACTAAACAAGTAAATTATAAACGTAGTGTTTAAAATTAATTAACATTTTGCAATGCATTTAAAGAAATGATAGCATAATTTGCTCAAGAAATTATTGACCTCCATACTTTCATCCATCAGTATACCACGAGGCTTCCGGTTATCAGAATTCACATGTTTTTTGATATGCAACTTAATTACATTACTTAACAGTCATCAAAGTGTCACCAGTAAATTGGGTCTACAATTTTCTTAACTGATAGTTATTCGCGTCATAGTAGACCATTTCACTATCTTGGGTGGTGGTTTGTAAAGAGACTGGCAGGAGTACCATTCGAATTCATTTAGAAAACTGTCTGTTATTCTCAATCACTTTAGTCTTTTTCCCGTGGTGCTTGCGAGGAGTGCGTTAAGTTTATTCCTTTTTTACTAACAGTAAGTGCCCCTCTTTTGGATTACATTTGCACGCTTGTAGGTGTATGGTGCTTATTCACGTATGACCTTGGACCGGTAGCTTAACGGTTTGTAAAAATGAGAGTGATTTATTCAACACTTTTAATTTTAAACGTAAAAGAAATTGCGGTGAAATTGATATGAAGAACGTTGAATGAAAGTGTAACAGTTTTCGTGTAAAGGAAAGGCAACAAAAAACGAATGGATATCACTTGTAATCGTCGTCGCGCATTATTTTTATTAGAAATCTTTTGGCGGTTTTGGTTTTATTTACAAAAATTAGTCATGTGAACGTACTTTGAATTAATTAATTTTTTTTAAAAAGTTGTATTATAACGTTTTTCAAATTTTGTTGCTTATCATTCAAATACTAACTTCTTTGTTTTGTGATAAAGAAAACATTACCTTTTTTACATTAAGGAACTTATTAATGCACAGGTGTAATTTATTATTGTTTTTTCTTTGCATCTTTCAAATTGTGTTGACATTCTCAGTAAACGCGATCCTTGTCTCCTATAAGACACAGCAAAGGAATAACATACATTTTTAGGAAACTTAGGTCCTAGATTTGCTTTTTACAATAGTAACATTTGACAATGGGCGTATTTTAATAATTTAAAATAATGTTTCTTTAAGTACTTGATTTTTAAGGGGTTAATTTTTAAAATCTTAGCAATAGTTTTACGTTTTTAGGATATGCTTTTGGCGTTACTACTTTAAAGCTTATGTATATAGTATGAATTAATAATTGATGAGAATAATTTATTAACCTTGAACCAGTGTCATATTGGGGGTGGGGATAGATAAGGAATTGTCGTGGAAAGCAAGAGTTAGATTTCATTGTTAATTATAGATGTCGGTAGGTGTAATGGATACCTATTAATAATTAAACTTGGGCAGATGTGTTTTATTACAGTTACTTTTAAGGTTATGATTTTTTAAAATAAAATTAATTTATTATTTTTTGTGTAACAAAAGTCGTTAACAAGATATCAGTTAAAAGAAAAAAAGAAATTGCAAGTTAGGTTTTTAGGGCGTCTTTATTTTATTTGGCTATGTTAAAACATCATAATATACCGGATTAGCTAAATACAGTGGCGGCTCGTGCATTAGAGAACAGAGGATGCTAAAGTCATAAAGACTATATACACACAGAAAAAGCCGGTAATTTTTTGGGATACCGCACCCATTTAAAGCAAAATGTATAGCGTAATATTTGCATTAATGCAAACAAAAATTGTGTATTGCCACATTTATGGTAAAAGTTTAAATTTTACGTATAATTTTATGGGAAGGCTAAGCCTCTTTTGCTTCTTTTGACGAGCCGCCATTGGCTAAATAACATAAAACATGGGCAATGTGAGGAAAAGAGACAGTCTAACCTAAATACCGGCATCTAAACATTTCGTATTGAATGAATGATCGTACATCCTTTTTTTTTTAGCTATTGTTTATACAGTAAACAATTAAATCCTAATTATTTTTCTAACTTATTTTTACTATATTATAATGGATTAAAAAAATCAATTTCCATATTTTTAAAATTTATTTTCATTTTGCAAGCTTATTTACTTCAAAAATGGGATCTAATGTTAAAAAGGTAAAAACACTTGACGTAAATTGTGACATTCGCAAATGCGAATGCAATTTTAGTTTTTCCTTTTATAGTTTTTAGATTTATGTCAGGGTACATTACAACTAATCAAATATTAATTAATTCTTATATCTTATTGTTTACATAATAATAGGAAATATATACAAAAAATAATGACATGCAATATTTAATTGACCTTAATACTAATGGTGGGGATACGTCAAGTCGGTGGACAGACATACCTTCAATTTCCGGTTATAGATGTCGCTACTAATTCATGCGTGTAATTTAAGGCATCATATAAAAATGTTGTTATTTATCTTTTATAGCAATAGTGATATTTATAAGTAGTCCAAAAATATACAGGGTAGGACAAAAAAATTGAAAACAGTTTAGAAGTTCGATACCTTATTTTAAAAAATATTAATTGTTACCAAAATCATGGTATTTTGTAGTATGTTTTTTCTTTTAAAATTTTTAAGTATCCCTCATGTATATTATTTTTCTATGGTTTTAATTTACTACCTTTTTTTATTTTTTATTTAGTTCTCTAAGTAATCACTATTAATTATATTTATTTTTGTTAAACACAATCTATTTATTTCATACAATGTTAATTAGTTTAGCAAACAGTTTCTAAACGAATGAAAAGGACGTATTTTTAAAGTAGATGCAGCTAAATTACTTTTAAATATCTTTGAATATACATAAATTTCAATAATAATAACCTGCAGCTTATGTGTGAGCAAGACAAGAAAGCTGCCTTTTTTAGAAAACCCATCAAGGGTGCTCTTTTAAGAATTACAAAAAATTGGATTGGATTTTTTTCTTTCTTTTTCATTTCTCTTAATGTGGTTTTAAATAACACAGTCTTATTTGTTTAACAGTCTTTATATAACTGCTAACTTAGTCTATTTCTATTTATGCAACTAATGATCCAAAGTAACCACAATATACTAAATATCAAAATAAATTATTTATATATTATTTAATTCTTGCAAAGCGTATATAAACAAAAATAGACGTTTTTATAATTTTACATTATTTCGAGAAAGCTGTTGTTAAAGCAAAAGTAAATCCTCATGCTTGCTGGCACGTTAAACAAATAATGCAACCACAAAAATGTGTTCGTTGGGCAACTACATGTTTCGGTAATAAATTAAAGTAAATTACATTAAAAGTTTTAAAAATACAACTTAACTAATTACAAAAAATGTATAAATTATTACCAAAAAAAAAGTAAAATTATTCACAAATAAACAGGGTTTTGTAAATGGTGGAATTATTCTTATCTTCGAAGCTGACACTGCTTTGAAATAGACTGAATCAAAAAAAAATTGTCGAATTAAAAAATTACTAAATATTTTTTTACAATAATTGGCGATTTTAAAGATTAATGAGACCTCTGGTGGTCAACGGCGCAACCTAAGAAAACAGGTGATCAGACATGTTTAACCATTGAAATGGGTATAAATATATTATTATTTATTTACTTCGTTATGTTTATAACACGCGTTTTTGAGCCTTGTGCGTAAATAGGTGTGTGTGTTTTGCTATCATTTTTATCAAAAAGACATTCTTTTCACCTATATTAAAACATTTATTATGGCATCAGAAGAGCCATTAACATCTTAAATAAAAAGACGTGTGTATAATCAAAATAATATGGTTGGAATTTAAGATTTCTTCGCCTTCCACTGTGTACCTACTAACAGGAGTGCAATTGAGGAATGAAAATACTGAGCTTAGCGTGAAAAACAGTTCTTCACTCATTCCGAAAAACGTTTTACATAGCGCTTTTTTCACTAATTACCCCTAACAAAAGTCTGTTAACCCATCAAGGGTACTACTTAAACTCACAAATTTTCACGGCTGTATTGAAACTTGAACAGTATTTTAAACCGTTTCAATATCCGAAATCCGTAACAGCTAGCTACCTGCATATTACCTACTTTTTCGACTTTGTTTACGCTTAGCAGCGTCCTCATCGGTATTTAAAATTGCCAATACAAACATCCTATTACTTTTAGACCTGCAGCTTGATTAAAAAAAAACACTTTAAAATTAGTTTCGTTAAAATGTTAAGAAAATATTTGTTTAATGTACACATGGAAGGAGAAAGTTATTTTTATAAAAATGTTTGCTTTAGGTAAATTTTTTATTAAAAGAAATAGTAAAAATAAAGATAGTGACATATCAGTAAAATAATAAAGACATAATTTTATTTTTGTTTAACGTACCATAATTTGACTAGACAGAAAAGAAAAGTTAATAATAGTTATTATTTAAATTAAACGGATAATTTAATAAACAATGGGTACATATTTATATCAGAAAAGAATGTTTTTTATTATTATTTATTACATAAACCAATAATAGCCTAAGGAAAATGATAATATAACATCTGGCGCGTGAAATAGCTGCAAATGATGCAATTTAAAATAGATTAAATTTTAGTATCCAAGTGTACAAGTGTAAAGTACTAAAAATTGTAATAATATAAAGGTTTTTATTTATATTTTGCCACCCACTCACAATAATGACTAAAAAGAGAGAAAAACTTCTTTTATAAAAATTTCACTGTTTTTTATCTTTTACCCTTTACGCATAACAAAATAAATATATTAATATTAAAAAGTAGGAAAAAATAAAAAAGTAAACTTTTTTAAATAAAACACATTGGATATTCTGTCACCATTTAAGAAGTCCTTAAAAGAGCCTAAAAAATACCGCATAGTTATATATACCTTTAATAGTTTTATATATAATTGCCACTGCTTTCTGATTCTGTATAGTAGCCTAACAGTCCCGCAACACAATGCAATTGTTCATATCCAAGCTCTAATGATATATTGTCTTCAGGGCTCTAGTTCTCGCCAGTAAGAGCCTTCTGTTTAATTGATTCACTCGGTTTAACATATGCATTCAAAAAAGAAACTAAGTAACACACAGTTTCTTAATGGTGCAGAAAATACATCTACCTTTTTCGGCAGGGACGAGATGCAAGATACATCCGGCGTCGCATAAACTCGGGCGTTTTCGCGCTGATAGCGTAGGGACTTTACTTAAGTTATTTGTACGATGATTATACCTTAGGATTTCTTGGTTTAAAATTATATATTTTAACTAATTAGATACTAAACTAAATGTTTAATATCTAATTTTGATACGTAAAGTCAAAAATAAATAATATGGGGAATCCAATTATACTGATTTATGTACTGCGGCAAACGATTTCTCAAAAAGTAGGCTTTGAAAAATTTGGCAACGGGGCAAGGTCAATACTACTTGAGCTTTGGCACTTCCGGCTATATAAGATGCTAAAGTGAACTTTCTTGTTTTAAAACACACCCTGTATATTACAAACTTTTTAAATTTTAGCATATTTTACGTATAAAAATATAACTCATAACTTAATAAGAATTAATAATGGGCTTCTCGCAGGGAAAAAACTTTTAATCTGTATTAATAAATAAAAAAATAGGGTGGTTAAAAATTAGGGCTTAAAGTTACACTGACAAAAACTTTAATTTTTTTTTTTTTGATATATTGCTATTTAAGTTTTAAGATAAAAATACAACCGTTGGAAAATATCGCAAATAACTTAGCTACCTAAGTGTAAAAGTAATTTTGTATATTAATTTTATTGACCTTATTATACCCTTGTTAATTAAATAAGCATTTCAAACGGTTTTTGTTAAATCAGTTTTTCCAAAGAATTTTTGGAATAGTAGTTTTTAGTTTTAATTATCTTTTTTAGTTAATTTTTATTTTTCTGTTTCTAGCCATACCAGTAAAATTAATATTTTAAGAGTCATTTATTTCTGTAGGACTAAAATTACATTTAATGTATAATAGTAGTTGATTAGTTAAATGCCCTGTTGCTTTATTTGTTTAATAATAGACATGCAAGTTAATGTTCACATAACCATAAAAATTTAATAGAAATCTTGCTTGGCTATAATATTAACATACAAAAGGTGTTTGGGTCAACGTATTCTTTGTAATTATTTTTTATAAAAATTAAAATTTACACTTCAGTGACAAGTTAACTATTATAATTATTATAAATAAAGCTTTAAAGTTTTCTTATTCTACAATGACTGCCAGAAATGTTGAACCATATGGAAAACTTTTTATTTTTGATTTCTCAAAAAAATTTTTTTGATAAAAATCTTTGCATACAGCGAAACTCACAAAACACTGATTAAAATTTAAATAAACCATAGCGTACACGAGGTAACGAATATGACACAAGTGAAAACTATGTTTATTTTCGAACTTAGAGAAAACTATTATTTAAAAATTTTGTTAAGAATCAAAAGCTATATCAAATTTTAAAAGCAAAGCCTTCTATTAAAAAAATGAAAGAATAACTTACTTTTTAACTTACTTCGTATAAAGATTAGATCCAACTGAATTAACTGCCGTAAATTATCCCTATTGCCTTTAAATTTTGAAAAAATGTCAAAGCTTTGTTATTTTTACAACATTTAGGTACAATTGGATCAATTAAAAAAACCAACGTAAATTTTTGCTTTTTTGTAGTTTAATAAGATCAAAACTTAAAACCCTCTTTAGATTAATGTGCCACATTATTTTTGCCTTATAGAAAACGTCTTTGCATTTTTAAATTTATAATCATATGTTTGTATTTAGGTAGAGTAACCTTAAAATATTATTTTGAACAATTCTATTACCATAATTTCAATAAAGTTTGTAATAGAAAATCATCAAAATTAATTATTGTTTTTTAAAGTTAAGCAGAAATGACGTGAAACATAAATCTAAAGGGGCTTTTAAGTTTTGGCCTTATTGAACTACAACAAAGCAAAAATTTACGTTTGTCTTTTAAATTGATCTAAATGTACTTAAAAGCTTTAAGAATAACAAAGCTTTGACTTTTTTTTAAATCTAAGGGTAATAAGGATAATTTACGGCAGTTAATTTATTGCGATCTAATCTCTATACGGAGTCAGTGGGAAAAATAAGTTTTTTTTCCAATTTCTTAATAGCAGGCTGTGCTTTTTAAAATATGACATTACTCCTTATTCTAAACAACTTTTCAAATAATATTTTCTCTAAGTTCAAAAATAAAGGTAGTTTTCTCTTGTGTCATATTTGTTAATTTGCACCTACCTCGTATACGCTATGGTTATTTTAAATTTTGATCAATGTTTTGTGAGTTTCGCTATATGCAGAGATTTTTATCAATTATAATTTTTTTGAGA
This sequence comes from Listronotus bonariensis, assembly GCA_014170235.1. Classification (NCBI taxonomy): domain Eukaryota; kingdom Metazoa; phylum Arthropoda; class Insecta; order Coleoptera; family Curculionidae; genus Listronotus; species Listronotus bonariensis. The sequence goes on from JACEGR010001140.1 coordinate 14,112, forward strand.
AATCAAAAATAAAAAGTTTTTATATGGTTTAACATTTCTGGCGGTCACTGTATATTCCCATTTAAATTTTATCACCTAAAAATAAAAAAGAAAAACAAAAAAATAATTTATTTAAAAGTTAAAACTGGTATCCCACCGTTTTGCTAAATTTAGGATAAACAAATTTTTATCTTTTATTTTACACAACTTCTTTTTAATATACATATTTATAAAGTATAAAAGAAATATGTAAATAATAATTTTGTGCAGAGAGTATAACAAAGACATTTTCTTCGGCATTTTTGAATATATGTATTAGGGTGTCCGTTATTTCCCAAATCGTTTTTTCGAGCCTATAGCCTAAAAAATATCCGATGCAAAAAGGCTTTTAATTCTCGATTTGAACCGTGCCAAAATTATGTTGCTTTTCTCATTTAAATAAAATGGGGTTTTTGGACTGTTTCCTTTTTTTTCTTAGGCAAAAATAGATGGAAAAATCTGCTTATTGCATATTCTGATGGAAAATCTAACGCTCTACAAAAAAGTTTTTTACGAATTTTCGAATAACTTACTCCTTTAAAAGTTATTTAGTATCAAACGTTGAAATAAGATTGAATTGTGGCCATCTTTAGGAATTTAATAGTGAACCTGAATTTTTTAAATAAAACAATCTGTATATTACATCACCATTAAATAGATATTGTAAAGAGCTTTAAGAAAATACTACATTTGATATATTTATCTCTTATCGTTTAAAAAATATGGCTATTTAAATCTGAAAATTATGTTATATTTGCATTATATCTTCAGCTTTAAGCTCTAAGCATTAAGTTTAGTGTCGAAGATAAAAATATGACCTATATATTTACTATTTTTTAGATTTAAATGGCCATATTTCCAAAACTATGAAAGATAGGTATATCAAATGGTATTTTCTCATAGTTCTTAAAAATATCTATTTAATAGTTATGTAATATACAGAATGTTTTATTTAAAAATGCTGGTTACTATTAAACTCTCGAGGGCGGCTACAACTCAAACTTATCTCAACGTTTGACGCTATATAAGTCTCGTCTTCGTCTTAAAGGAGTGAGTTAATTGAAAATTCGTACTGAAACTTTTTATAGAGCGATCAATTTCTATCAGAATATGCGATAAGTAGGTTTTTTATATATTTGTGTCTAAGAAAAAATAAAAGGAAAAAATCTAAAATTTCATGGTAGTTAAATGGAAAAGCAACATGATGTTTGAATTAGGAATTAAGAGCATTTTCACATTGGATATTTTTTTAGGCCATAAATCGCTATCGCTAAAAAAATTAATTTGGGAAATAACGAGCACCCTAATATGTATAGCCTTTAAAATATCTCTTTTTAATTTTGCATAATATCCATTTTCCAGAAAAAATGTGAAAATCCTGTTTACAATGCTTATCACTGATTGCTTCTTAATTTTCGGGAAAAGGTCAAAATGATAGTATAAAGGATGAATAATTTTGAGTTATGACATTTTATTGATAGTGAAAAGGTAATATGAAAAAATGATATAAAACTATAAAACTAGTTAAAAATAAAATACTGTTGTTTTACCATAGTTACTGATAGTTTAAACCAGTGCAATAATTTTTTACCAAGATAAACGAATTGTACTCTTTAAATTATATTTAAATAAATAGAAATCGCACCAATTTACGTATTTATAATATCAGCAAATTCCTAATTTATTTTTTCTACCTAATAATAAAAATATCCCAGCAATATTTTAAAAACTAACAAATACACTTTTGGACAAGAAAAAACCGACCAAACAATATTTTGTTCAAACTCAATCTTTAATAACTTTTTGGTTTTTAACCGATTTTAATTATCTTTTAGTCCAAATGTGGGTCCAGTCATTAAAATTATAATTTAATACGGAAGTTACAAAAAGTTTTATAGGATTAGTTGTTTTACAGGATAGAGCCAAATGCTGCATTTTGACCTAAATTTTCGCACCCTGTGAAATAATTTAACGTCATAAATTTTTAATCAGTGTAATGGATTTTAAAGCTCCATCTTTACTTAACATTGCTTTTTATATTTACTTCAGTATATTCTAAAAGGAAATATACATTTTTAATAAGACAATCAAATTTGTGTATCGGGTGTCAAGTTATAATTTTAAAACTCCCTTAAAATTTTTATTTTTAATAATTAAAATAAATAAAAATACCGGTTTGCCAAGTTTGTTTCGTAGTTTCTAAATCAGTAATCAGATTTTTATTAAGATATACAGGGTACGACAAAAGTATAATTTCAAAAACACCCTGTATAATATATCACCAGAAAACAGGTCTTTTAAAGACCTATAAAAAAACTACATTTGTCATAGTTATTTTTATTGGACCATCTCCAATCCCTTTGTGCTCGATATATGGCGTGTATTGCGACTGTCATAATTAAACTGCATTTCTTTAAAGAACAAAGATACTGATATAATTAAAAAAACGTAAAAAAATAAAGCTTTAATATTCAATACACCGGTAAAATACTGTGACGTTAAATTATTTCACAGGGTGTTCAAAAATTTGGGTCAATATGCAACATTTGACTTCCCCGGTATAATACCAAAACCCATAAAAACTTTTGCAATCCCCATATTAAATAATAATCTTGGTGATCTATAACTAGACAACAAGATAATATCGAAATCGGTTAAAAAACCAAAAAGGTTTTAAGGGTTTAATTTGAACAAAATTTTGTTTGTCCGTTTATTTTTGTCCAGAAGTGTATTTCTCTTAATTTACAAAGCATATCCTAGAAACATTTTATTGTAAAACTTTCACCAAATAGACAATTTATTAAAAAGGATTAACCTTTGCGCGGATAATTATTGGTAATGAACTCATACCTTTGTGATTTACCGCATATAATTAAAAACTATACGTTTATGTAATGTTTAGCACCGATTAGTGAAACAATGTCATGTTTCATGCACTAAATTACAGGTTTATAATAATGACAAGGTATTTACTTTAGTAAATAAGGAGTAAATAATAATTATAAAAGTATAAAATCGTTTTTGAAAAGCACGTTGAAAAATATTTTTTTACCGTACAGGGTGGTTTTAAAGATGCGGCTATTAGTTTAAGTTTTAGTTGGCCCTGACGGCGGGATAAGGCGTCCTGGCTAACTACACCATACTAACTCGTACTTAACAGCGTTTTTAGAATACATAGATAAACAATATTAGATACAATGTTTATATTTAGAAAACTGTAAATTTTTAAAATAGACAATCTCTAACAAAATTACCTTTAGTTTTGATGCTTTATAGAATGAGGTAATAAATGATAAGGGTTTACATTTAAGTAAGGTTTTTGTACACATTTTTAACGAATGTTTTTAACCACCCTGTATTTATTAATTTTTAAAATATTAATACAGTCTAGCAAAAAATCTGTTTATATAATAAATCTATCTCCAATTTCTTTTAAAGGCTCTTGTTTACAAAAAATTGATGGTAATGCAATGGCTTGCAAACGTCACTTTTAACATTAAATTTATAATAAGTAAAAAGGTGGGAACCAGGTATATGACATTATTTATAAAATATGTTTAAAATTGCAAAATGCAAAATCACAAAATAACTAATATACAGTGTGTCCCAGGATAGGTGTTACAAGAGAACAAATGAACTAAACATTTTTGAATTTAAAACAAAATTTTAAGAAAGCTGGTCGCATGGTCCAAATCTACTAAATACAAAATTTTACTCTCACCGGTATTATACAGGGCCTATACAGGGCATATACAGGGCATATACAGGGCAAGTTATAACTAAAATATAAATGCATACTTTATTTTTAAAGATAAGGCAAAATTGTATTAGTAAATGTTGTAGAGAATTGAATTTTATGTCAAAATTTAAAACTAAAGCATAAGAGTAAAAAATATATAGTTGTCAATTTTTTAAATTACGCATTGCAACTTAAATAATGGGCAATAGGAAGCAATATATATATAAAAAAAATCTAATGTTAAATATATTTTTTAAAAACTCGCTGCCTTAGGCCAAGTATTTTAAAAACTGTTAATGCCTAATGTAAAAAATTGCCAAATATATTATTAAATTTTGACATAAAATGTTATTTTCTACAACATTTACTTATACAATTTTGTCATATTTTTAAAAATTAAGGCACTTTACTCCGTGGTCATTTTTCAAATTTTTACTTATTAGCTCGCCCTGTATATTACCAATCCGAGTAAATTTTTGTATTTATTAGTGTTTGACCATGCGACCAGTTTCACAGAATAACGTTTAAAAATTCAAAATTTTCTGAAATCACGGTCATCTTTATTATAATTAAAGGTTTTAAATGATTATAAAAAAGCTCTAATATTATTTAAAAAGCAAGTTTAAAAAATGTTTTGATGGTGTTGAATCGAAAAATTGTGTAAAAATATTAAAAATATTTTTCTTATTACTTCTAAAATTTATTTATACCATACCCTGCCTAAAAACAGACAAGCAAACACAATGTTTATTTCTTAATAAATTTAAAAATATATATTGTTTATTTTGTTCCAGTTAAATGAAACTTTTCCATACTTTTTACGAATTTAAATTACTTGACCCTTCGTGACTAGGTCACAACTTACGCAACAATGTTTCATTATGTTTATTGCTTAACTAAATGAAATTAATACAGAATTTACTAACATGGTATGCTACCACATCGTAAATATGTTTCTGAATAAAAATCGGCTTTACTTTGTACAAAAATATTTTCTAAAAGCTATTCTTAAAATTGGGTTGGTCAAGGTTGCTCTTAATTGACTGCTAATATCGCCAGGCTTACACTTACATATGTTTATTTCTGATTAAAAAAGACCTTTATAAAAAGTGGATTGCTTTGGTTAAAAAATTTTGATTAAATGATCACTATAACAAAAAATTGATTTAATTGGTTCAAAACGTCAGTAACCCGTTTCTTTTGTTTTGACATGCCAATTTGTATACAAATACAATATTTTTTGTATAAAAGTTTAAACATGATGATTCAAACTAAATATATTACAATAAGTAAGTTTACATTATGTTAGACACAGAAGAACCAGATTAAAAAAACGGTTTTAAAAATTAACAAATTAATCATTTATGCCCTAAAAATACTGCATAATATTTTATCTTTAAGTTTTTGTAGAGTTTTTACCATATCATTGAAACGATATGAACATAATTACTTTGATAACAACTAAAGATTACCTTTAAAGTTGGGCCACACATAACCGCACCGAGCCCGATATCACGGTGATAGAGGAAAGTGGGGCAAATTAATTCGAGAAATTCAAAAGCACTTTTCATAACTTCAAAATTATACAAAGCATTTTTTCAAGCTAGGTCCATTGATTAATGTAAAATCTGTTTGTCTAAATAAAACAGATTTTTCTACTTATCTTTGTTCCCTTTCTCCAAACTGTGTAGTGTAGGTAAAAGTCCGGCCACACATAACTGCACTGATGTCCTACAAGACCCGCATTGTAGAACGACCGTGTCACGTACAGTCTGAAACATGTCCGGCAAATGAAATCCACACGTGGATCGGATAGCGCCGATGTTCTCCGAACAAAGCTTTGAGTTAACGGGCGTCACCTTTATTTTAGGTAATTACGTATAAAAATTAAGTTATTGGTTAAATGTTAGCTGCTGTAAACAAACAATACAAATAAAGTGATTTAACAAGTATTAAAAAGTATAAAATTAATTTTATTGTACATCATTTTATGTTTTTTGGATGCTTATGAGTTTTACACTAGCTTTTTAACAGTACCGTTGACTTTCCGGACACCATATACCGGTCTTATATCTTCAGTAAAAACGGATACTTTTTAAATTTAAGGATGTTAAATTCTATCACCAGATGCCAATTTAGGATATAAAAGCACCTTTGTATTACTTCCGGTTTAACCGGAAGTAATATAAACTTAATATTTTTAACAAAACACCCTGTATTTTTTAAATATTTAAATTTTACAAGTAATTCCTTATATTAAATCTTGTATATACCCATTTCCTATCTTTTAGGTTTTGAGAAAATAGCATGTCAAAATGTCTTAATGACCTCTCAATAGGCGGTTTTATAAAAAAACAAATAAATATCAGAAAAATTTAAAATTCCTAATAAATTTTTTTAAGAAGACATTACCTTATAAGACCATTGAAAATACTAGTTTCTGTTTAACCAGAAGTGCTGTAAAATTTGAACTTCCCACTATGATAACCCTAATATTTTTAATGAAACACCCTGTATATTTTTTAAAATTTAAATTCTACAAGGTTTTTCTGACACAAAATCTTCTATGAATCCATAACCTATCTTTTTTGGTTTTGGAGAAAATTGTGTTTAAAAAGTCCAAACGACCGCACAATAAGCAATGTCATGGATATTGTGCTGTCAATCCGGACCTTTTCACACGCCGTTTTCTCTAAAACTAAAAAGATAGGTTATAAATATACTAAGGGTTTTATGTCAGAAATGACTTTTGAAATTAAATTTTTAGAAATATACAGGGTATTCCTGGCTGGGCGCCATCTTCAAAAAAATGGAAATGGATGTCTTGCGGCACAATCATTTTAAAGCTGCTGGCAAGTACTTTATAACCGACGACCGCACACTAAAGAATGTCATGGATATTGTGCTGTCGATGTCGTCTGGACCTTTTCACACGTCGTTTTCTCTAACACTAAAAAAGATAGGTTATGGATATACTAAAGGTTCTTTGTCAAATGATGACTTGTGGAATTTAAATCCTTAAAAATATACAGGGTGTTCCTGGCTGGGCGCCATCTTAAAAAAATGGAAATGGATGTTTTGTAGCCCAACCTTTTAAAGCTGCTGACAAGTACTTTATAACCAATAGATTATTAAGTCAATAGCTGCTTACCCCACTACAAAATGTCGGTACTTAAAAAATCACATGAACACCTGATTTAGATATTTTCAAAACTAATAAAGTTAGATGTACTTGATGTGGAATTATCTTAAAGCTCTTTTAATGATATTTCCAATTAAAATATAATATACAGGGTGCTTTATTTAAAAATATAAACTTTTTTCTACCCTATATATTATTTTCAGTATCACCAATAAAAAAATCTTTTAAAAAGCATTAAAAGAATATAACAATAGGTACATCTAACTTTATTAGTTTTAGAAATATGGCAATTAAAAACAGGTGTCCAGGTGATTTGTAAAGTACCTCTATTTTGTAGTAGGTTAAGCTATCGACTTAATATTTTAGGGTTGTAAAGTACTAGCCAGGAGCTTAAAAATTATGTTGCCAGAAGACTTTCCCATCTTATTTTTTTTTCCACAATAACGCCCACCAGCCATATTCAAATTTTCATTTGTCAATTTTACTTTTAAATATAGTATACATATATGCAGTAATTTCAAATTACAAATTTTTATTTTATTAAATCTTTCCGTTCAAAAAATAAAAGGGAGGGGACATCAAAGAAGTGTACCGTATGATTTTTATTGTTTATCAAAAATTAGACTACTTGCAAAATATTATTCCTCTGAAATATACCTAACTAAAGCATATACCTACTTAACATTATAAAAGCTTCAATTTTTATTTTTGGTCCGCCATCCATTTGATTGAATCACAGATTTGACAGAAGTGAAATATTTTATATATTGTATATTCTTTAAACTATGACTATAATGACCACACGTTCGAGCGTTTTGTCCGCCAACTACTAGATTAGAAAAATTAACATTCTTCTGTTAAATTAGCAACTGCATCGACTAACTGGTTAAACCATTCACTTTCGCGCAATGCCATTTAAAGAATGTGTATCCAAATGTATGTCAAACATATACAAAATTTGGTATTAAACAATATATTCAAGGCGCTTATTTAAATCAAAATTTTGAAACGAACAATTTTATGTTTAAAATGTGTAGATATAAATTTTATTTATAATTGCAAAGTAAAATTTTTATTTAAAACAAATAAATTTATGAAAATAAAAATATGAAGAATTGTTTTTAAAAATATGTACGGTATTTAAAAAATAAACCAAAACAGTAAAAAAATTATAACAAGAACCTAAAAAAGATTAAACATTTTTTAAAGCTATTTTTAAACTTTATTTAAGGTTTTAAATAGGTGACGTGTAAAAATTTTCAAAAACTAACAAGATATATAGTATAGGGTAAGAGGGAAAATATTTTTCGTTAAGGGTGGTAGACATGTTATATTTTTAATAATACTACTTGCTTAGACTTCCATTGTCTTTTTCTTTAAATAAATAAAATACAATGAAAGTCCAGAGTCCAAATTACCTTAAAAGCTCTTATATTTTCTTGGCTTCTTTTTGTTTTTGTACATATAAAAAGAAAAAAAGTTACATATACAATCTAAAGTCCAGAAAATCTTAATTTTTAGAATATAAATGAGAACATTAGGCCAAGCATTTTCCTTTTGGGAGATTTTATTTGTAATATGGTTTTTACAATTATTTATTAAAGCTTATTTATTTTTATGTAATAAAATTTAAAGTTGTATACCTAAATATATATTTTAAAACCTAAATTTTAAAAGTCAAAGTGTAAACCGTCATCGTCAGTGTAATTCCCAAAGTGCGTAAATCCGTTTTTGGAAATTTTACAGATGCATATTTTTAAGGAGATGTTAACGGTGATGTGTAGTAGCTTATAGTAAAATAAATATTTCATATAAAAAAGTTATTAAAAAATTATTGTTTAAGTTAAATTTATTTATTTTTGACATCTGATCGTACGGTCTATTTCTATTATAATAGTTTTTTAAAGGCAATTTGTGTTTTAAAATTCATTGAAATTAGTATTTATTGGGATGTTTAATTAAGAAGAAGGATGTCCATATACACGTTTAGCAAAAAAAAAATCACAGGTAATTCGTAAGAAGACGCAGACGGTCTAATGCGTGTAGAACATTAGGAGGTGAAGACTAAACAAAGAATGCCGGCATGTTAACAAGGTGACGCATCGGTTCGTACGTGTATAATATAACGTAGGAATATACTTTTATATCAGAGATATCCCTTTAAAATCATACATTGTAATAGTTAAACCAACTTAATGTTTACTAATAGTTTTGGGAATTTATGATGATTTGGGAAAACATTAAAACATTTTAATTAACTTTAAAATTTTTAAATAATTTGACTAATTAGTCACAGTTATACACAATGGACAGTGACAATGTCTGTAAGTATTTTATAGTGTTTAAAAACAGTTTTTGTGTCAAATTAAACCTAATTATGATTAAGCCTATGTTGGTAGATGCCATTAAAGCATTTAATTTTTCCTTGTTCGGAAACCAAAATTATCATTTAATATTGTTTCTCATTATTTACAAATTAAAAGTTTTAAACAACATTTCGGTTTAAAAACAACAACAAAGCGAGCTTGATTCGTCACCCTATTTGAAATGTTGACAGGCAGGCATTTTTAGTCTAATCTCGACCTGCTAGTGTTTAACACACTAGAATGAAAGTTACTTTACGATCATTAAACCACTAATTATTTTAAAATAATTATACAGCGTGTCTCTAAAAGGCACGAAAAAATGCAACCATAAATTCCTAAGACTGAAATATAACGATCTAATCCAACTTAAAAATAGTATTTGGCTTTGCAAAGTGTAAACCATCATCGTTGGTGCAATTCCCAACATGCGTACCTAACTCCATTTTTAGACATTTTACAAAAGCATATTTTAAAGCAAAAGTTTACGGTGTTGTGTGGTAGTTTATAGTAAAATAAATATTTCAGATAAAAAAATTAAAATAAAAATTAATTGTTTAAGTTAAGTTTATTATTTTTTGACATCTGATACAGTTAAGTAGTTTTCTTATGATGATCTGGATTATATGGAGTTAAGCACTTTGCGAATTATACCGACGATATTTTAGTGGTACACTTTTTACCCAATGTACGGTCTATTTCTATCATAACTGGTTTTTTAAGGCAATTTGGGTTTTAAAATTCATTAAAATTAGTACTAATTAGGATCTTTATTTAACACATACAGGCAATTCGTAAAGCCATGTACAGACTTGGATACAATCGGGACAACATTGTCGGCCGACTGTATCTTGTTCAAAAAATTTTTAGCAACAAAGATGGCCAACATTTGCAGATACAAGTTTTTGCATCCACACTAGTTTTAAAGCTCGTACAAACCTGTCGTAGTTTTCCATATTAAAGGGAAAACAGGCGACTTGCCGATTTCTTGGACGAAAACAACCACCGATGTTGCCATGGCGTTTGCAACAAGTCGGCCGACCGATGTGCAACATTCAAAATACAGTCGGCCAACAAATGTTTTCGCTGATTGTATCCAAGTCTGTACGTTGCTTAAGAAGACGCAGATGCTAGACGGTCCAACACGTGTAGAACATTAGGAGCTAAAGATTAAACAAAGAAAGCCGGCATGTAAACAATGTGACGCATCGGTTCGTACGTATATAACATAAAGTAGGAATATATGTACTTTTATATCAGAAATATTCCTTTAAAATCATACATTGTAATAATTAAACCAATTTAATGTTTACTAATAGTTTTGGCAATTTGGGTATAACATTTAAATTTACTTTTAATTTTTAAATAATTTAACTACTTAGTCACAGTTACACACAATGGACAGTGACAATGTCTATAAGTATTTTATAGTGTTTAAAAACAGTTTTTGTGTCAAATTAAACCTAATTATGATTAAGCCTATGTTGGCGCCATTAAAGCATTTAATTTTTCTTTGTTCGGAAACCAAAATTATCATTTAATATTGCTTCTCATTATTTACAAATTAAAAGTTTTAAACAACATTTCGGTTTAAAACAACAACAAAGCGAGCTCGATTCGTCACCCTATTTGGAATGTTGACATGCAGGCATTTTTAGTCTAGTCTCGATCTGCAAGGGTTTAACACACTAAAAGTTACCTAACGATCATTATACCACTAATAATTTAAAAACCCCTTATACAGCGTGTCTCTAAAAGTCACGAAAAATGCAACAATAAATTCCTAAAACTGAAATATGACGATCTAATCCAACTTAAATAAAATGTTATTTGGCTTTTCTCCAGAATTAACCATTATAAGAAAATTTAAACTTTTCATATACTATGAAAAACTATTCTGTCTGCAATTTTATTGTCAACTCTACATAACGCAACCTGCGGTATCTTGCAGTCATTTAAAACAATAAAACTTTTTTAAATCACTTTGTATTTAATCTTTATATATATACATTACATATTTATTTTTTCCCCGTGTTTTAGTTAAAAAATGGTTTACCTGGTTAAAGTTAATTTAAGCTACCGTTAAGATATCCAAATATTCTGGTTAGCTCTCTGGTAGGCTCTTTTACTTACAATTAGTGTTTTTCATAATTTAAATTTAATAATAAAAATATTAGAAGTTGACAAAATGTATTGAAAATAACGTGTTTTGGTGGTTTTGCGAAAGTACTGGTTGGGTATACCTGAAATAATTTTTAATGAGCCACATACCTAGAAAATCATGACGCAAGGAGTTAAAAAAACTATTTAAAGATGCAGTGGTTTTATGGACAATAACTCTCAAGGGCATTTTTTCTGTGTTAATTGATATGGTTGAAATAAAAGCATACAAACATTCAATAATTGGGTTAGGTTGTTAATTTTTGGTAATATTTATTGCTAATTTCTGGTCATGGTTTCTTAATTTTGAATAATTGCATAAATTAAAAATGGTGCTGCTATACAAGATTTAATTAATACCTAATTAGAAATACCTGACAATACATAGAGCACAGCTACGAGGTAATCATCAGACCTAAAATCATTTTAATCCAACCAACTTTGTGACCCATTAAGGTACAACATGGTATAACACATTAGTACATAGCTGAGAAAGTAATATATGATACCATGTTTAAGCAAGAACTGCAAAAAAATAAATTTTATTCAGGGTGTTTTAACATTCACAACAAAGGTGTATTTTTAGGGTCAAAATATAACATTTTTACAACAATACAGGGTGTTTTAATATTTAATACACTTTTTTAATCGTGCATATTTGAGGTCAAAATAAGTTGCATTTTTTGTATATGCATAAAAATGGGAGTGTGTAACGCAAGTAGATCACTAACAAACAGAGATTAAACAAAGAGTACCGGCATTTAACATGGTAACACATCGTTTTCACTTTATTATTGCTTTACTTGCCTATGAAACTTTAAATTTGGCCGAACCTGTATGTCCTAAAATGCAATCTTTTGAGCTAAAGCCATCCTAAGTTTGTCTGCACAAAACTCTCCAAAACTCACACTTCTATAAGTTTAGGCAGTGCTTTTATTGCTTGCTCAACGCAGGGGTGATTAAGAAGGAAAACACTAATATTGACAAAAATTTAAGGTGTATTTCTTTTTCTTAAATTATTGTTTTCTTTATTTTTATTAAGCCAAACAAACTTCCTCTTACCCTGCTTAAGACACCCACGGTACGTTAGTATTTAGGCTTTCAGCCTTCGTGGATTGTCCAAAGATAAAAAAGCCACATTAGGATATAAAAAGTGGTTTATTGCATTTTGGGATAGGACAAATGGTTTTCGAAAGAGTTTTTTTAAATTAAAGGGCAACATTGTGTATAAATAAAAAACAAAGGAAAAACATAAGGTAGTAGGCTGTCAGCGCTTGAATACCCACATTGTGTTCCTCGTTGTTATAGGTACCGGATTATATGCTACATAAAAATCTTAATATATACAAGCAAATTAAAACTCTTGCCCACAAAAAGAAGATGAGCAAAAAAATCTTTAGCTTAAAAGCACCAGTTACTGATGCTTTTCTTGTTAATTATGCCCCACAGGCCACCCTCTGCGCCCGAAAATTATTGTAAATGAATTGATAATATGCATCATAACTATTAGTCCCTGGGCCACCAATGAAGTGGACTTCATGATAACAACACTTTTAAAACCTTTTTAGGGGGTTCGTTTTGACGAGTCTACCCCGAATTCTCATATCGCCACATATGGAGAACCGGCGCTTTAATTCTTACGCCCCCCACAAACATGTCATTTCTGAGCCTTTAGGGTTTGAGTTAAAAACACTCTTATTTTTGATTTTAACGAAAAGATTGTATATTATAACCCCTATACGGACGCTATCGTCCGACAAAAAAGTGACATGTTCGCCCAGTCCGACACCCGAAACATGTCAGTTTTAAGCCTTATGGTTTCGTGACTATAACTTTTCGGACAAAGTACCGTGTTTCATCAACGTGTTTCTAAAATCATTTATGTGTATGTCCGACAAAAATATGGACGGTCCGACAAGTTATCCCGTCAATTTAAGCATAAAAATATGGATTTAATAACGCAATTTCCGACAAAGCTAAATGTTTGTAGAGACCTTGGGTTTACCGATACCAATAAAGTGCCAAAAGTTTCCATCAATCTCGATATGTGGTTTGACACCTATTTAAGGTCAAAGGTCAAAGTTTTAGGGTTTTGTGATTTTTCTCAAAAACTGTCAGTTTTATCGAAAAAATATGAAAAACACAAGTTGTAAATCTCAAAATTATTAATAAAAATAGATTTTTTCTTTAAGACCTACCATTTCCCAGATATTGCGCCTATAAGAATCACGATCTACATAATATGCGCACATTGCACACATTTCCACACAGTACTCGGTGCGTTGTGTTTTTTATGTGGTTTCTCCCTTAGGCTTAGTCCATGGACCTTTATGACGTTATTTTTAGAAACAACACTTATTTACTAATATAAAAATTATTAATAATAGTCCCAGAGCTAGTGAACCCTTGGCGCTGTAAGCTTGAAATTTTTCTAAGATTTTGTTGGTATAGTCTCAGCAAAATATTATTTTTATAGAGAATTTTAAGATCCACAATTTTGGTCTTGGTACTTTTTCGATAAAATGTAGCGTTTTTAAGAAAATCCATAAAACCTAAAATTTTGTCATTTGACCCCGTTTCTCTAGCTTTTGCGTCACTTTTTTTTGTCGGACAAGTGTACCATGGTTTTTATATGTAATTTTTAAACGTTATGCCAAAAATGGTAAGTGTTATTGTCACAAAATCATAAGGCTTAAAATTAACATCTTTGGGATTTGGGACAGGGCGAACGCGTCACTTGTTTTGTCGGACAAGTTACCACAATGTTGTAGCATGCAATGTTTAAACATTGTGCCAAAAATGTCAAGTATGACTGTCACGAAACCATAAGGCTTAAAGCTGACATGGTTTCGGGTGTCGGACTGGGCGAACGCGTCACTGTCTTTATCGGACGATAGCGTCCGTATAGGAGTTATAATACACAATCTTTTATTTAAAATTAAAAATATTAGTGTTTTAATTACAAACCCAAGAGGCTCAGAAATGACATGTTTGAGGAGAGCGTAAGAATTAAAGCGCCGGTTCCATATATATGGCGATATGAGTATTCGTGGTAGCTTATCAAAAGGAACTTCCCTAAATAGGTTTTAAAAGTGAGGTTATCTTTAAGTCCAATTTATTGATGGCCCAGGGACTCTATATTTTACGGAAAATATTTTATTAGAGATAAAAATGGTTTAAATATGCAAATGCATATAATACAGTCTCTGGTCATTTTCTTTTGCTTTAATGTTTGTGCAACTCATATTAACCTTAAAAATTTATAATTATAAAAATATGTATATTTAATTTTAAAACATTCTGTGTTGTTTTATAATTTATAAGATCCTTATTAAGATCCACCAAAATAATATTTGAAAATGGAAAAACAATAATTATAAACTGCACGCTAATGTTTAACTCCACAGCTTGAGAAAATGTGTTTGAGATACATATTTATAACTGTGACAAAAAATACAAGACAGAGGTCATATCAATAAATATAGCCAACTTAAACCCTTTTACTTTGTTACAGTTTCGCGTGGCATAGAAACTGTTGATACAATCTCCTGTTAGCAAATTCTATTTAGTCGTTTTTCTTGTAAAAGTCTTGTTTATATAATAACTTATGTTATTTGATATTTAAATTAGGATTTTATATTGTATTTCTAGAAAAAAAATATACAGTGTGTTCGCTTATTACTGACACACAGAGACCACAGATTTCTGGTACCAAGAGGTAGTACTACCAAAATAATATGGTAGGGGAGTTTGAGCGGGGGATTTTGGGATTTACTATAGCACGGCATATTAATATACTGGAGACAACCTTGTACCCGATAAGTACCTCCAACAAATATAAGCCCCGTATACAGGGCCGATCGTAAAAAACAAAAATAGATTATCAGAAATTTTCGAGCGCGTCAAATTAAGATAGGGTAAGTTCATTACATACTAAACAGTGCAAATTCCACTAATTTGTTAATTTGAGAGTGGCGTAAAGAAAGCGGAGGGTTACAAAGTTCTAAAAATAACGGTGTTTTAACATTTTCGACCGTGGCAACTTTTTCATTTTGAAGAAAATAGTTTAAGGATAACAAACAAATATATAATTCGACACAATCCGAACAATTTCCATAAGCCGAATTAATAACAGTATTTTTTTTTGATATATATAAAAATCTATAGCCGCTTTCCTCAGCGATAAAAAGGCATACATTACATATAGTATTCGAAACATAACGAAAATTAAAAAAATAATAATGAGTAAATACATACACACAAATAAATTTAGGACGAGGTAGTGTCGTCTCCCGACGCGAAGCAAAGGGATACATAAAACCAAGGCATAAAATCTAAAATTTTTCCCGTGTATAATACACTTTTCTGCGACGGAAGAAACGACGATTAAATGTGAAAAAATATAATATTACCAATATAATAAAGTCAAAAAATTAATGATGTGAAATTTGAAGTTTTAAACTAGTAAGCTGTTGTATTCTTTAACAATAAGACCTGCTTGGCTATGAAAATATTTGTAGTAATTATTATTTGTGAATATAATTTATTGACCTAATAAATTTAAATTAAAAACTTGGAACTTAGTGTGGTTGTTTAGTAGCTATACATACATATACATATATGGTAAAAACCGAATGCATTAATAAAAACTGAAATAGTGCATTTTTTTGTTACATAAAGATATTAGCAATTAAGCGTTACTATACTATATTTTTATTACTAGTAGGTATTAGTTTGTCTGCATATGGTAGTATATATGTCGAAAAAAACTAAATAACAGTAAAAATACAGTTTCGTCAAAGTTGCGCAAGTAACGCGGAACACATTTGTTGCATTTTACGGATATTTTTAAATAGCGTCTGGGATCACAGTGTAACTTGAATCCCGAAACACACCTAGAAACACACACTCTTTATTAGCGGTCACCCATCCACTTACTGACCACGGCGAGCGTTGTTTTTTTCCTGCTTCAATGAAAAATGATGTTTAACAAGGCAAGGCCGTTAATTATATAATAAGTAATTTTTAAGTAAAAGTATATATATATATATATATATATATATATATATATATATATATATATATATATATATATATATATATATATATATATATATATATATATATATATATATTATATATATAAGTTACATTTGTTAAGCACTTACATACTACATTAATAAATACCGTATACAGGGTAAAGTAAAGTAAAAAAACAACATTGAGCATTTAGGTCACTTAATAAATATTTTTAATGATATGGCAATTTTAACTACAATATATTAAAAACTACTAAATTATAAATGGGAATTAATATAATTATTGTACGAAGAATAAGCAAAAGAATATTTTTGATTTTAGTGATTTTTTTCTCCAATAAGAAAAAACAATATTCAAAAAATCAGCGTCTGCTCTGATAAGTAAACTATTACCGCATTTACAATAAGGCGTTAAAATTGGATTTTATTTTATAATATATTTTTTCCAAATTACATTGTAAGTATTTAAAATTAGCAATAAAAATAATATGTATAGTCGAGTCAGTAAAGACTTTTCGATAAAAGTCCTTTATAACAACGTCGATTTGGTTTTTTTAACGTTTTGTTGATTTTATACTATTTAAAAATAGAAGCTTCTCAAAGGGAAATTATTTATATGTATTTTTTAAACAATATGTATGAAATTTATAAAGGGTGTGCAAAAACTCTCCCGACAAACTTACAGAGGTGATTCTTCATCAAAGATAAGAAAAACCGGAACTATAGTGTGTTAACATTTAAGAAAATAATCGTGTTTTATCATACCTTTTATACCAGTTCAGATAATTTTAAGAAATTTTAGAGAGATCTTCTAGACATTAAAAGAATTTTTTTAACCTTTAGAAAAACACACAATTTTTACCAAAGTCGTCCGAGTAAATATGTAAATATTTAAAAAAAAATTGTACGTCACTGCATCTTTCTAAAATAAAGAATACTTTTTACATTTCTGTATAGTTTTTAAAAAGTAAATATTTGTATTATTATTTTTATTCGATGTACGGTTTACAACTAAATAAATACAAAACATTTCTTTGGCATGGTCATTTATTATCGCTAATATTTATACATTTACGGTAAATAGTATTACATTCAATATATATTTATGAAAATTAATTTCGCACGCAAAAGATTCGTCAATAAATCAGTGTTTTAACTTTTAATTTATATAACATAGACAAATTAAATTAACAAAAAAAAAGATCAAAATCGGAGCTGTTATTGAGGACTTTCTACGTTTGCCTGTTTTACAGCTTTATTGACTTGACTAGTAGTAATATTTAAATGAGGTATTAAGATTAAGCACCACCAGCTCTCATCAATAATAATTTCAATTGCACAGAAGCAACATTAGTTACCTAATATAATGATTGACCTAATGACCACCTTGGAATTTGACTTGAACTACAAAAACTAGATAATGCATCGAAGGAAATATACCAATTTATATTGCATAAATATTAACGTAATGTAACTTAAATGTTATCCAATAGCCATTAAGGTGCTTGTATATCAAGTCGGTAACCTCACCATTTCAATGATAACTTCTTTCCCTCTACTCTTCACTCATTGTCGAAACATAATTTTACCAAAGTTGTTCGGATCCTCTATTTATTTGTTGTCACCTTTTTGCGCTGTTACGTTTGGTTAAAGTCCTGAGTTTTGCATAGTTTTATTTGCGCTTTTAGGTTTTTAGGTGCAACAATTGCAAAAGATCAAGAAAATATAGTTGAAAGAAGATTAAGATAAGAAATTACAAAAGAAATACTTGTAATTTTAAGTATTGCACATTATTTATTTGGGAGAAATAAGTTTTTAGTTCTGTGAAATTGTGTTTATTTATAAGTGAGTGTATTATCAGTGAATTGCAAAAGTAAATGGTGAAGTTAATACGTTCCAATCAAGTTTAAATGTTAATTACCATTTTAAATTAGGATTATTTAATAAAAAAATAAGGTGGTAATCGCATCAACTCTTATATAACACTTATTTTTAAATAAATCAATTTTAGAAACGAATCGCTTATAATGTAGGTTGCCAAAGTTTACTTTCACTTTCGCATTTCTTTCAATTGGCTTCTTAAACACAAAATGTTAAAGCTACCATACCAATTTAATTGTTTAAACTATTGTTTTTCTAATCAACAAAATATTAAAAAAAATAATATTTTAAAAAATTTTTAGGTTAAAAAATTGCCTAACTCAAGTTTTTTTAATGCCCCATGTTTACAAAATACAGGATAAAACCAGTGTTTATTTTTTAAAATCTTTTGCTATAATAAAAATAAATTTGTTCAAGAGGACCTATTTTATACAGTGCTATGTTAAAAAAAACATTTGTGACTTTCATAAAAACCAAATATGGAACATAACATTAATTAAAACATATCAAAATAATGTATATACGAAAAGATCTTCTAGCAAGTTGTCATAATAATACAAATAATATGTTTTCAACGCAATAATAATATACAATACTACAACTTTTGCATTAAAATGCAAGACGTTTTTATAGTCATTAAAAAACTACGCTAATAGTTTTGTTTAAAATTTATTGGCACACATATCTACTAATAAACATAAAAAAAAGGTTCATGTTAAGATGGGTCCGGAAATGCATTGCTTCCTAGATACAGGGTGTTACACTTATTTAAAAAATCCTAAATATTGTCCATTTAATTTTAATACTTTATCAGTAGCGTTAGAAGGCTTATTTAGCTTTTACTTAATTAAATTAGTTAGCCCACTGGCAGCAATAACATAAAACTTTTACAATAGTCTTTTAAATCCAGAAATAACAGTGGCCAATTTTATTAAAATCAGATGAAAGATATTAAAGATATTAACAAAAATCTAAATTTTTAGAAATTTTAAATCCCTGTATCTGGAAACTAATGCATTTCTGGACGGTTCATATACCCTTTTTTTATATTTTATGATGTAATCTGGATAGAATCTGGCCTTAATTTTTCCTGATAACATTTTATACGACCAATTATTGATAACCTTATTAAAAGCTGTATTTTTGGTATTCTATTTGTATTTAAAATTATAGTATAAAAAATTCTTAAAGGGCTTGAAAGTGCCTGTTTTTATTTTATTACCTCACGCGAAAAAGTTAGTTCCGGTTAGTAATTTAAAGTACCGTAATTTTATTTAATAATTTAAAAAACATTTAAGACATACAGCCATTATTTAAACAGTTTTTTTATTTCTTGACCAAACAGATTATTAATTTATTTATTTTTTTACACAAGCGGCAATTTTAGCGCTCTTAGTAGACAGAAGGAAAGTACCTACTGCCAAAAGATTCAGCCAAGAAATTACGTGATACCTTATTCACGTTTTAAAAACCTAAAAATAACATTAAAGCATGTTAGGCAATGTAATGTTTTCAATAATACTATAAACTTCCATTTTCATTATTTTTAACTGATACATGACGTTTCGGATGGTATCTATCGCCAACCATTTTCAAGTAATAACTTAATAACAATAAAACCCCAAGCAAGTATCTTTATTAAAAATATTACAAAATGTCCCGAAAACGTTGCTAAATCCATAATATTATTATCCAATAGTCAAGGTTAACCACAAATTAGGCAAACAATTTTTTTATAGAAGACCTTGCTTTCCATCCTGTTATAACATTTTAATTAAAAATAGGCTTTTAATTTTATTAAAAATTAGTATTTTAATGGTTTTTAAAATAACCTAATTTAAATATTATCTAAATATCAAATCTTCAGTGGAATTAATAAATTTTATGTGTTGTCCATATTTTTTTTCCGGAATCTACATATTTTGAATATGTTTTTTACCTCCCGAAATCATTATTCATGTATCTAGAAGACACTACTAGGTAATGCACTTTTCGGTCATGACCGGGAATAATTTTTATGGATGCCTATCTTTTCCTATGCTGTCTACACTTACAATATTCACTGATACCAAAGCACTGTGTTATACCAAGATTAAATTATTAGAATGTTTATATTTAATAAACTAAAAAAATAATGTTATATGCTATCTAAAACAAACATTAAGAATTTTTTTGATCGCAGAAAAATAGTTGGTATGTGCAACTCGTAGACAAAGCATATTTCTGGATTCTTGGTGGTTGCTCCGGAAATATATCGCTTTTCCTATACGTTACAAAATATACTACTTTATTTAAAACAATATTAGGGAAAATATTAGGTACCTAACGTTAAATTCAAAAACGTTTTTGTGTATTTTTTTCGTAATAATACAGGGTGTTTACTACTTCACAACTTATCCGACAAACTTTAGGGGATGATTCTGTAATCAAAAATAAGCAAATAACTTTACATAAACATATGTGTCCATATTTTAGTTTTTAAACTATTGGGTGATAAAAAAATAAAAACAATATTATTTTTTATAATAACTTCCATACCAATTTAGATATATAAAAACAAAACTTTGGAAACGCCTCCTATGCACCAAGAGACCAGTCTTTGGCATAGCAAGAAAAAAATTACCAGTGTCATTTATCATGGGTTTAAGATTAATATAAAAAAATGGTACACCACTGCATTTTCCTAAAACAAAATATTTTTTAAAATTTTTATTTAGTTTAACTCATGTTTGATCTTCTGATTTTTTTATTTGACGCACGAGTTTACGCGTAAATAAATAGAAACCATTTCTCGGCTTGCTCAAATCCCTATCATAATTAACGCATAAATAAGAAAAGTGATTTACTGTAGAATTTGATATCGATCGAGAAATGGTTTTTATTTATTTACGCGAAAACAGTGCAGAAAATAATAAAAAAGGAATTTAAAATAGTTCCAAACCCAAGTCGAATTTTAAAAATTAGTTTTATTTTAGTAAAATGCAGTGGCGTACCATTTTTTTATTAAAAGAATATTTAACGTGAACCTCTCACAAAGACACTGGTAAAACGTTTTTTCTTGTTTGTCAATAAATGTCTTGTGGTGGATAGGAGGCTCCCCTAAATCTTTTAAAAATATCTGGAATTGGTATGAAAATTAGTTATGAACAAACAATATTTTTTTAAATTTTTGACATTATGTAGTTTAAAAACTAAGACGTTTAGAACATATTTATATTTATAAAAAGTTTTACCTTATATTTTTTTATTGTAAAATCAGCCTTACGATTTGTCTGATAAGTTGTAAAACACCCTGTATAATCGATCTTGTAGCTTTTAAGGGCTTAGCTACTCTGTCCAAGAAGTGCGTATTGAATGAATGATGAGTAAATTTATGGTTTAATAAACAAATAAAAATTAACTTATAGAGTGTTTGTATAAAAAATCTTATAAACAAAGTGTTTAAATTAATTATAGGGTTTCCATAAATTACGTGAGAAATTAAGGGGGGTCGAGTTGTATTTTACTTAATCTTACTGTGGGGAAAGGGGAATCTGTGTAAATATCACGTAATTTTTCTTTCGCTAGAAACACGGAAATGTTAAAAGGTACGAGATTTGGCCAGGGCATCCTAGAAAAAATTTATCCTATGATAAAGTTTAACTTTTTGGGTCAAGGACTTTTTTTGCTCCTTAAAATTGTTTCGCCGAACGTAGATTCAATTTCCATTGCAATACACTTTATTGCAATACCACAAACTTTGTGTAATGTGAGGGGATTTAAGAAGATCTCACGATATCTCACCAGAGGGGTCAAAAATTTGAAAAAAACTCCTCGCGTAATTTATGGATGCACCCTTAGGAAAAATTATAGAATGGTAAAATATTTTTATAGCTAGCTAACATAACTAAATTTTTGTTTCAGATAATCTAGTCTAGTCAGTATGAAGTGGTTAGTTAGTTCCGCGTGTGTATTTAGTGTATTACTCTTCACAGTATATGCAGCTCCAGCTTCAACAGGTCTCCAGGTACGTTAGTTAAAATAAAACAATTTTTAAAATTATATAAATAAAGATATAACCACCTATATTTAAAAAAATATATATTGTTAATGTATACCAATATGAATTGGATTTTCACCGGTTCTCTCTTCTATTTATATGAATGGTAAATGTATATAGTGTGTCCAAGATAAGGATTCTAAGCATGAAATCTCAGTACCTATTGGAGATACAGCGTAGGTTAAATTAGGAAAAAATTGTGTTTTTAAAGCTTATTTACATGCCGTTTAAAAAACTTGAAAAATTTTCATGTCCTGCTGATATATAACAGAAATTTGACTTTATCGATTTTATTCTTTTCTGACTTTATTTGAAGAGATATAAAAAAAACTAATAACACTATTTCATTTGCACTTTTTAGCTACTATATGATGGTTTATTTAGATTTTTTACCCGACGTTTCGTTTTCAAGAAACCATCATCATTTTTATTCTTTATATGGCTCGAAAAAAGTACACCCTGTATCTGATCCCATTTATTACAATTCAAGGATGTATCACAGTTATATTTTAATTTTTTAGTTAAAAGAAAATTGCATTTTTTCCATTTAATAATCGTTTATAATGATATTAAATTATGTTACAGATACGGTACCAGGTATTAACGTCCAAGCATTTGCAAGGCCTAATTAAAAATAACTTTAAAAAAATATAAAAATGTAATTCTTCTTCTAACTAAAAATTAAAATATGATATGTGATACATCGTTGAATTTGTAATAAAAAATGGGATCAGATGCAGGGTGTACTTTTTTTCGAGCCATATAAAAAAATAAAGTTGATGGTTTCTTGAAAACGAAACGTCGTGTATAAAATCTAAAAATACCATCATGTAGTAGCTAAAAAGTGCCCATGAAAAATTGTTAGTTGTTTTATATTTCTTCAAATAGTCAGAAAAGAATAAAATCGATAAAGTCAAATTGTCATTTTCGCTAAATATCTCACCATGCCATGAAAATTTTTCAAGTTTTTAAACGGCATGTAAATAGGCTTTAAAAACACAACTTTTTTAAATTTAACCTAAGCTGTTTCTCCAATAGTTACTGAGATTCCCATGCTTAGGGTCCTTATCTTGGACACACTGTATAAAAGAATATAATTATTTGTTTTAAATGGCCTTTAAAAAGTAAACTTTTGTGTTTTATAAAAAGATAATAATTCAAATGTTCCGTTTCAAATTGACCAATCAGAACACTAACAGTTCTTAAGTTTTAGCCAATAGGTTAATTCGGATTCAATATAACGATGTACGCGTACTCCATGAGTTGGTGACAACTATAAAGTATTATTAAAATAATAAATTATAATTATTTATAACTTCTTCAATATACAATATATGTAATGATACTTCATTCTTTGTCAAAAAGTATAGAGGCACTTCTGAAAACAACCGTTAAATAAATGAGTGACCACCGAGTACCATTGTGTAATAAATAAAATTTTAAAATAAAATAAGTTTCATCCTGTTGAAATATCCAAATGTTGATGAAAGGCAGTGTAAAGTCAGTAGGTATCTGTATAATATCATTGGTAATGTTATAAGCGTTGTTAAAGAAAAAACTTTGGATGAAAGGCAGAGTAATTACGTGCTTTGTTACTCGGTGTTTGCCACTTTAATTTGTTAATTATACTTTTATTGTTTCATTACCTGAAATATAAATTTTAATTTTTATATTGTTATGTTGATATTGTAATTAAAATTATTAACTGATATTTTAATTTATTGACTGTATTCTGTCAATTACTTTGTTGTCATGTCCGCTTAGTGCTTTCTTTTGTTATTTATACTATAACTAGTTTGTCTTTATTATAATGACATTTTGGGTAACGTTAAAATATACCAGGTGTGGCTTTATAAGTTGGTATTGTAGACAAAACTCTTAAAAATTAAAAAAATACTTTATGAAAATAATAATAAAATAGGTCTAGAACCTTTCTTTCTCGTGATCGTGACTTGTTTTTTTATGGGACCACTGCGGTAGTGCTCCCTTTCCAGTAAAAATAATTTTAAAATCGGTTTACAAACTCCGGGTAATCGCATAATTTTTTTTTTAAATTAAAATTTAGATTAAAAAGTTTTGTTATATGTTTGTAACTTACGCAGACACTGTATATTTACATTTTGGTATAAAAAAGGGATGGCTGTTAAGTTAAAAAAATGACAATCTAAACTTGAAAGTTCACGTCAAAGTTAATTCAATTTAAAAGTTATATTGCATAAATTTTGTGTATGTAAAATATACAAAATATACAAAAATATGACCTACTTTCGTTTTACTTAAGAGACAAATGGTCATAAAATTACGACATATTAATCGTGCAAGAAATAATAGAGTAATTTAAATCTCTGCACACGTTCAATTATACATTTTTAAATGTAGTTTAACGTATAATACACAAATCACAAAAAAGATATCAAAAAGTCAAATAAACGTATTTTATACGGTAAAATAATTACGAACGTTTTTTATGAACCTCTTAATATAAATAAATATGTCAAAAAGAAATGACTGCCGTATGCTGGTCGCCATTTTGTTTTCTTCTTTATGTTGGCAACGCTAGTTTTTAATGTTTCCACTTGACAAAAATAAGTAATATGAATTATTTCTATTTATTTTAATAAATTCTGCAATTAATGACTAAAGTATAATTGCTGTAGAATTTTAAAAACGTATTATTGTAAAGTGTTATAAAAAAGTTTTTTGTTGCCATTAAAAAAATGTACTAAAACATTTTTCTGTTTTTAACGAACTATAGCAGATGTCTCTGGCATTGCACCTTATACTTGACATAATATCATAGTTGCCACTAAGAAAAAAATGCTTTAGCAATAGCTAAAGGAATTACATAGCGGCCAGCATGTGGCAGTCATGTTTCTTTGATAAATATGTCTATAAATGAGGAGCTCCAAATGAAAATGCAGTTTTTGGTCAAACACGTTGTCGTGTCTCTTAAAGTTTTAAATATTTGTTAGCCAAACAAAAAGTAAAAACTCGGTCACGGTTTTTGGTACTAGGATCTATAAAAGCTTTTAAAGGCTAAAGGAAAAACTACTATAACTGTCACTGCATATGTCATTTACTAAGTTTACACAAACGCTTTATTGCTCATCAGTCAAATGCGAATTTTAATAAGACACATGTGTAAATGCTTTTAAAGCGTTTTAAAAGTCGTAATTCGCATTTTATTAATTATACACTTTTATTTTAGAATACAATTATTTATTTACTGTTCTGCAGTTTACCATTTTATTGCAATATTGCAAACTGATTGATTAATACTTGACGGTACTTATGTCATATAAATTTGATTTACTATAAACACATGTCTTGCAACATTAAAATACTATTTTATATTGGCTATTTATAGTAATTTGCATGTATGTGACAACGTCATACCAGGGTAAATAAGAATTACAAATATGTACATGGGTAATCCAAAGTAATATAGATAATACCTTTAATGTTACTTTATAAAATGCTTTAGTGGGTGTAAAAATATTGGCCTGTTTTCTAAAAAACTTTTGCAGAAATAATTAAAGTAATTAATTTAGGTTCTGTGCTTGCAACATGCCTTTTTAAGTAGCATTGGAAAAAATATACACTCCTAGACAAAAAAACACCGGACAAACAATAGTTGTTTAAAATTAATTCTAAATTACTTTTTGGTTTTTAAATATTTTTTGGTCCCGTTGTAGCTCCTTTCATCAAGCTTATTATTTACTATGGGAATAGTAAAAAGTTTTTAAGGATTACATTTTATACAGAGATAAGCCAAATGTTGAGTTTTGACAAAAACATCCTGTGGAACGTCCCAATTTTTTACTAGTACATTGGTTTTTAAAGTCTATTTTTTTTATATTCCTATTTCAAAAGAAAAAATAACAAAATATAAAGGGTGTCCCATTCAAAAATTCAAAACTGAAGTCATTTACGGTTAAGCCGGAAGTGATTGGAAAATGAAAAATAGGTATAAACACTCCTTCGTTTATACCATTTACCTATACCAAGTCTTATTTTAATATGTTTTAATTACTCTAGGAGTTACGGCTTGTTAAACTTATTATTTTGAGGTTATCGGCCTTCGACGAAGATTTTCTTTCCTTGACGTTTCAGCAGTGCGAGTGGTTGGCATCTTCAGAAGGTTCCTGGTAGACTACTTGCGTACTACTTTCCGATGGCCGCGATAACCTTACACAGTATATTCCCGTAAATCTGTTTACAGTCCAGATATTTATTATTAATCTTGATAAAAGAAGCTACAACTCGCTCAAAAGTTAATTAAAACCCGAGAAATATTTTGGGATTTAATTGAAACAACATTTTTATGACCGTTTTTTTGTCCAGGAATATATTATTATTGTTTTCCCAGATATGTAAAATACAGAGTTGGAGGAAATTAAATTATCAAGAAAATAAGATAACAAAATAATTTTTTAAAAAGTTTAAAGAAAAATAAACAATCTAAGAGAAACCCATTATATTTTTATAAAATTTATTTGGTTATAAAAATGCAGTGAAGAATAAAAATATTAAGATTTACCAATGACAATACCGAGTTGCAAAACACGATGAACGAACTTGCCAAGGTTGCAAAGAAAGTGGGTGAAAGTAAAGATCTCAACAGACAAAATAATCTTACTTTAATGGTCGATGAGCATCGGTTATAACGAATTATGTAATGCAGAATCCATTATTAAATTTTTGTTTATTTAAATGACATTTCTGTTTGTTAATAGCATTAGAATAATTTTATTAGATAACTGTACAGGGTGTTACAAATTCAATGCATCAGCATTGCTATCTAGCTAGAGATAGAGAGTTGGTTAAATTAAGGCAAAGTTGCGCTTCCTAATGCTGAATTATTGGGCGAAAAAGAAAAAATCGGTTACTTTCGGAGATATCCGGAAAAAAACAAAAAACTTATTAATCCATTTTATTTTGTAAAGCCCTGTTCGTGATTATTTTAAAAACCAATAGCACTTCTAAATGCACTTTTTATGCTCTTTAAGAAAATATTTTTATTTTTCCGATACGACATTTCGATTTTTAGCTACCATCATCAGTCCTATTTTTTTAAATACGGACCAGCATATACATATATATCTCCGGAAGTAACCAGAATTTTTAAATTTCTCTTTGCCAAGTTATTTAGCATTAGGACGCGCAACTTTGTGTTAATTTAACCAACTCTCTAGCTCTTATAATTACTGGGATAGTAATGCTAATGCATAGAATTTGTAACACCCTGTATATAATTTAACACTAGAAGATCAAAACTCGGGTAACAGTAAAAAAAAACGATTTTGTAGTTTATTCAGTGGCCTTTAATTCTTTAATAATCTGTCATAAATATTCGTAGACCAAAAAAGTATATAAAATAAAAAGTAATTTTTAATATAATAAATATTAGTTAGGAGCTCTTAAATTGCGGTCTTTATAAAATATTTGCAGTCTTTAGTTTCCAGGGACCGACTTACCTTTACAAAATTACTCTAATTACTTTTATACTCTGTATAATAAACAAATAGGAAAAGAACTATCAATTTAATTTATGTCGAAAAGGCTTAAATTTATTGACATACAACAGAGGTATCCTTTTTAGCTTATGGTTTAGACTATTTAAAGATACTATTTTCATTTATTTATTATACAGGGTGTAAAATTTGAAGCACCATTGTGCTAGGGTCAGTGTACCCATAGCAAACTAGAGAAGGCAGATGTTTTAAAAGGACATTAGTTTAGGAGGTCCTAAGTAATTTATATAATTAAAAATATATTTTATTATATCAACTTTTATATTATAGCGGCTTCCGTTCAGAAACTTAAATAAAAACTCTGTGTAAGTTGAACCTTGCTCTATGTGCAGGTTACGTACTTATGCACTAAGAAACTTCTAAAGATACCAACAGGCACGGAGTTACCAAACTTTTATGTAAAACTGTAATTTAAACTTTTAGAATTCTAATTACAATTTATTTTTACTCCGGTATTTTGCATACGATGGTAACAATTTAGTAAAATAGGCGTGTAGTAGGCATACCACACTATTACTTTTTAAATATAATTACAACGGACATACAGGGTGATTTAAAAAATCGATCACGTAACTTAAGAGGGTAATTCTACATGAGAAATAGGGGTAGAGCTTCATATAATTTTTTTTCAAAATGTCATTCGTTTTTGAGTTAGAAGCCGTCTAAGTTCAATTTTTATTTTGGCTTTTTCGCCATATTGCATTTATTTTTAACCAATCCAGTTGATATTTGGCACACAAATTGAGCTTTGCAGATTCTTAAATTTTAAGACAAAAGTACTTTTTTTAAATACCTCCAGAGGGCACTTTACCTAAAACTTACAATTTATTTACATTATAACTTTTTTATTTTGACAGATATCGTAAAGCTGGGGGCGCCATTTCATAGACCATAAAAAGTTACAAAATAAGATACTCTTTATTAAAGTCGATAAAGCTCACCGTTTAGGCACCACATAGACATCAAATTTTTCATCAATTTCAATCAAATTACCTACGTACATACAGGGTGTCCAGTAACTCAACCGACAAACTTTACGGGGCGATTCTACAACAGAAAATAAGTAAAAAACTATATATAAACATTTGAACTACGGTGTGTTACATATAAAAAAAAATCTTTTTTTTAAATCTTTAACACCCCGTAGTTCAAAAACCAAGACGTTTAGGACATATGTTTGTATGAAGTTTTTTCCTATTTTTGTTGTAGAATCGTTGGGTTAAGTTTGTTGGTTGAGTTAAGTATGTATGTAGGTAATTTGATTGAAATTGATGAAAACTTGATGTCTATTGGTGCCTAAACGGTGAGGTTTATCGACTTTAATAAAGAGTATCTTATTTTTTCAGCTTTTGATTGTCTATAAAATGGCGCCCCAGCTTTGCGATGTCTGTCAAAATAAAAGTTATGATGTAAATAAATTTTAAGTTAAGTTAAGTAACTGAATTGGTTTAAAAAATAAATGCAATAAGGCGAAAAAGCCAAAATAAAAATTGAACTTTGACGGCTTGTAACTCAAAAGAATGACATTTTGAAAAAATGTATGTGAAGCTCTACCCTTATTTTGTCAAGTAGAATCACCCCTTAACTTTTGTGATCGATTTTGAATCACCCTGATATATAACATTTTACTATTTAATCAAATTGTACTCGCATTTTGCTATTATGGGCGAAGTTTATATTTAACATTAAGTGAGGAGATCTGCAAACCGCAGTTTTTAACAAAATCTACAAAACCGAGTTATGTATGGAATATTATATTATAAATAGTGTTCCATGGCCAAATTAGAGATTTTTTAGGTAACTGTATTCATTCTATCTCAACTTCTTAATAATGTTTGACATTTTATTCAAGTGCGCAACAAAAAGCAATATTTCTTAAAATAATCTCTTATGCCAAAACTGCGGTTTGCTGATCACCTGCTTAAGTTTAGTCCAATATATTCTTTGTTAATAGACTTTAAATTATTAAAACTGCTTATCTTAAATAAGGGTATAAACTTTAAAACGGTAATTGTCTAAAAAGTGGGAGCAATTCCGATTTTGACGAAATTTGACATATGGGGTTTTTGGGAGCGCTGACCACGATTCTAAAATATTTTTTTTCGGAAACGTTTTGTTTCTACGATATCCATTATCAAATTGAAAAATCAGACTTATTTTTTGTTTCTACTATATTTCCTTTTTTTGTACACAATTCTTGATTTAAAGTTATAGTGGCCCACGATATGTGAATTTTCACCTTTTAAAACCCCGTTTTCCATGAATTTTATACGATTTATAAATTGCGAAGGTTTCCTTTAAAAACGCAGCAAGCCATGCATAAACTTCCCCGGCGCATTCAGCATAATTAAAACTATTAAAAGTGAAGCTATGCAATTTAACTTAAAAAAGTGTTAAAATACGTAGAAAATGGGGTTTTAAAAAGTGAAAATCAAATATTGTGTGCCACTTTAGCTTAAAATCAAGAATTGTGTGCAAAAAGGGGCAAGTTAGTTGTATTTTTAACTTTGATGATGGATATCTCGGAAACAAAACGTTTTCGAAAAAAAAATTAGATTCATTATCAGCGCCCCAAAAACCCCTATATAACAAATTTCTTTAAAATCGCAGTTGCTCCCACTTTCTAGACAATTACCCAGAAAACTACTAAAGGCCAGGTGACACACAAGAATTATTAATTTAAAAAATCTTGTACATTATAAGTCTAATGAAATCACCTAATAAGTTAGGTACATTTTTAACAAATAATATACATATGTAAGCCCCACTATTAATTACCTTATTTAAAAGTTTTACTTTTGCAGCTTAAGTTTAAGAATTTAATAGTCAACATAAAGTTTTATTTACTCGTTGACTTGTTACGTCATGTATAAGTATATTCATATAAAAAAATATGATTATTCTGATTACTTCGGTTACTATAAATTTAGCTGTGATTTATATATTTTTATTAAATAAATCTTGTTAGGTAGCAGCAGGAGCCTCAGGTGGAGGCGCAGGAGGAATAGCAGGTATTTTTATCAAATATTGACTTGCCAGGATTGTTACAAGGAGTTAATAGTTTTGTAAAACTAGTTGGGGTATTTTGTCCTCCGTTATCCCAGGTAATTTTTAAAATGTGTTAAATTTATATCTCATTAAATATCTTAATAGACATTTTTAAAGTATAAAATTATACCTCGCATAATTTTTTGTAATACTGGGTGTCCGTTAAATAAATTCTATGACTAATTTTGAGCAGAAATTATTTTATTTACTTTTTCTGAATTCCTACGGTTCTTGAAATTCAATTGCCAATACATAAGTTTTGTTGCGACTAGTTTGCATAGATAATTTAATAATTAGCACTTTGAGTTTTTAATAATAAGTGTTTATTCGTAAATTGTCATCATTGACAGCTGTTGGTTATTTTACTTTTTCCCATAACTTGAATCAAAATCATGCCTGTATTTTATTCCCACAAGGAATACGCGGACATAATTTTTGTGTATGGATATTGCAACGGTAGTGCCACCGGCTCAGTTATGGAATATTAACAAATTGTCGTCTCGTGGTCGCATATCCACCGCGATCTCCTAATCTTAACCCGTTAGATTTCTTCATGTGGAAACATGATAGGACACTTACATATTCATTTGGAAGGGTTATTAATAAAGATCAACTAATCCAGAAGATTCGTGCAGGGTGTATATGGGAAACTACAACTGGGAACGATAGCTGCGAAGAAGGATTAAATTATGTATTGCATAGGGCGTAGGCCATATTGAGCATCTCTAATAATGGCACTGTCATTTATTTCAAATAAATTAAATTTTCTCTTAAGCTTTAAACTTTAAACTCAGTTAATTCAAGAACCGTTAGGAAAAAGTAAATAGAATCATTTTTGCTTAAAATTAGTCATAAAATTCAAATCTGGATACCTCGGCGGTCACCCCATATATAATTTTGTTTTTGGCATTTTTACTAAACCATAAAAAAGATACTTTTTTAATCACAAAAACACACTTATCTTACAAACGTCAAATAAGATATCCGCATATAGGCAAAAAGTATTGTTGTATAGAATGTTCCCATAACTTTTAGGTATTAGACAATGTAATCCAAAACGTAACAAGCACTGCATTCAGAGTATTTGGTAGAGCTATATTAAGAAGCGGTGGTTTAGGTGGAACTGGTGGCTCAAGCAGCGGGGGTGGGGGACAAAGAGTAAATGTAGTTCTTCCCACTTTCCCCCAGATGAAGATTATGAGGACGATGAAGAAGATTCTACTAACGCCACTACATTTGCCAACTTAGAAAAAGAAGTTGAACCTGTCACCGATAACGCGGTAACGCCTTACACTGTATGATATTTTGTGTTCATTTTGTCAGAATATCATTGACTGACTGTCAGTGACTTGCATGGATAATTTGTAAATGTGACTACGGAGAGTTTTTACATCCCAAAAAAATTAATCTAAAAAAATAGTAAAAATTATTATACAGTTAACGGATAAATTTTATAATAGCATAAATGGACCAAAAATTTAAATTTTGAGGAAAGTCGTGTATGAATTTTTGCTTCATGAAAAAAAATATTTACATTGAAAAAAAATGTGTTGTCTTGAACAGGGACTTTAAAAATTATAAAAATGTGAAAATAGACCAAGAGAAAACTGACGCAAATAAAAGAAAGATACTAAAATAAATATTTTCATATAAAATTTTGGATATTAAAGGGTCAATTAATTTAAAAAAAAACCTTCTTTAATTATTAAAAGTTAAGGCAATTTTATCTTAGTCTATTTTCTTATTTTTCCAGTTTTTTAAGTTCCTGCATAATAAAAGACTTCTCAGTGTAAATCTTGTTTTTATAAAAAGCAAATGTTTTTAACATATTATACGACTTTCCTAAATATTAAATTTTTTTGATCTATTATTAAGTCCATCGGCGGATATATTGTCTGTTAGGATGTTATAATTTTCAAGGAAATTGATAAATTTTTTTTAATAAATTTAAAGACCCTACCTGGCAAAAACTGAATTGCATCTTTGAGTGTATGTAAAATAATATGAAATTTAATGGTAGGTTTAACGCATATAAAGTGAGGGCCAAAAGTCTGGAATAAATTCGATTAAAATTCAACAAATGATTTTTAGCAAATCGCTTGGGCCCGTCATTTTAAGTTTTAAGAGAAAATAATTTTTTGCCACTTGTACCCCAAGAACTGCACCCTCTAGCAGGGGTGAGACTTACTCCTGAAATCTTAAATAGAAAGCTTTTCAAGTAATACCTTATCTTGAAGGTTTCTGGACCCTGATTACAACTGCCAAGTTTGAAGTCTCTCTATTATTTCCGTTAATATGAGAGCTTGTCAAAATTTTGATTTTAATTTTTAATGTTTATAATATTAGACTACCTGTAAAAGCCAGCTTCTTTAAACTAAGACGATATAATAAGAGTTAAACGATCCCCATCATGAGATACTAATCGAGGATGTGGCTTACCCCTAAAATATAAGGTTAAATCACACGCTCGCCAGAAAGATTAATTGATATATAATTTTAAATATCGTTTAACCGTTATTATATTCTCTGAGTAAAAACCATTGCTTGCTCTTACAGAAAATTTAATATTATATATTAAAAAAATAAAATTTATTTATTTTTTGACAAGCTGTCATAACAACGAAATTAATTTCAAAGACTTCACACTTGACATGTGTAAAC
The DNA here is from genome assembly GCA_014170235.1 of Listronotus bonariensis. Lineage (NCBI taxonomy): Eukaryota > Metazoa > Arthropoda > Insecta > Coleoptera > Curculionidae > Listronotus > Listronotus bonariensis. Next base: position 47,736 of record JACEGR010001140.1, read on the forward strand.
AGGGTCAAAAGAACTTTAAAATAAGGCATTACTTAACCCCTCTTTCCATTAAAAAATATGGGTGAGTCTTACCCCTGCTATACGTTTGCAGAAGAAGGTGTAAAAGTGGCAAAAAATGTTTACCCTTAAATCAAAAATTGACGTGTCCGAGCGTGTTGCTAAAAAATCATTATTTTAATTTTAATCCAATTTATTCCAGACTGTATACAATTAAATTTTTTAATAGCGCAAAAACAAGAATTAAATACAATACAAGTTCATGTTCTTACACTAATACAAAAAAAAGTTTGGTATAACTTTGTTTGAAGTTATCAATTGTAACTGATGCGTCATGGAAGTACACCAACAAGGTTTTAGAGAAAGTCAAAACTCAATTAAATTAAACTGATAAAATGCTGTTCTTACTTTAAATCTAATTTTCTATAAAAATTGATGGAAACAAAGTTTCGATTATATTGCAGATAAGGTCAGTCATGGATGTATTATAAACAAATTAATTACGGTGAGAAAGCTCAAAATAATTACCACATTTAATGAAATTTAATGGAATTTAGAGAAAACTTTAGCAAAAAATGTATTGGTTTTTATTAATTTTATAAGATTAAAAGTAAGTATAAGATTCAAAAATATAAATATACAGGGTATTTGTGAAATAAGTTTATATGTATAAACATGGGTCAGCAAGTTCTTTGTTCCCAGCATACAAAGTGTAAATCTTTTAAAAAAGAGGTTATTGTAAATATCGTCTAAATTGCTTATCCAATAATATTTAAAGCACTAACGTAATTAAATGGGGGTTATCAGTAAATTAAATTTATTATGTTCAATGGCGTCTTGAACGGCACCTGAATGAGGATTTTTAACAAAAAAAAAAAAAATGAAAACGCATTAAGTTGTGTTCAATTTTTATACTTTGTTTTTTGATTATGCAGAAAAAAACGTTTTTTATATATTTGTATCTTGTTTATTTTAAAAGAAAAAAAATACTTAATTACGCATCCCTAAATTATGCAAGACATACAAGACATATTTTTTATTGCTAACAAATATTTTAAGTTTACAAAAATATCACCTCGGACACCTAAGGTGCTAGGCAGAAACAAAATTTAAATCAAGTTAACATCGTAAATTATATTTAATACTTATACAGAGTATACCAAAAGAAAATTGGTCAAATATTGGTAGTCACATTTACAAAAATCAAACTAATACCGAAATCTGAATTCAAGAATATTCAGTATCAACCATTGCCATTCTTCTCATCTTCATAATATTACTGAAGAAGAAGATATCCCGGCCATAAGAACATTAAGGGACCATCCTAAAAGTAATCATTTATATTTAGGCTTTAGTGTCTGGCTTTTTGTGTATTGTAAATAAATTTTATTGTATTATTCCATGTATTTATTTATTAAATATATACTTTAAAGGAAGAAAACAAAATACAAAATATCCTAAAATTCATGTGGTAAAAACTGTAAGGCTTTTTGTTAACATATACTATGTACGTTGAAGCTTATTATTATTTGAGTATGTTGGTAAAGTTAGTATGTAATTTTTTCATTTTAAAGTTATATACGGTCTTTCAATAAGAGTGATAGCATTTCAAATAGGGATTTCTCGCTTTCTGATCCACTTAATTTTAATTTCTAGGTTTTACTATATTTAGTATAGTGGACAGTTTTATAATGCAGCGTCTAAGTCCTCTCGATCGGTAGAAAGCAATAAAAAATATTACCAAAGTGGTAGCTTAGTTGTTGCCACTCAACGTTTATTCACTCGAAAATTGGGTGCCAATATCGGTACTCTGCGCAGGTAATCCGCCATACTGTGGAAAAGTTTGTGGATGAGTTTTAACGTAAAGTTAACTCACATTTAACCTTTTCCACAGTGCGGGGTATAACCTGCAGTACCCAATGTTTAAGTAAATAAACGTTAAGTGGCCACAACTGAGCTACCACTTTGGTAAAATGTTTTTATTACTTGCAACCTATCAAGAGAGGTCAGACGCTGCATCATAAAACTGTACACTGTACTAAATATAGTTATACCTAAAAATAAGAAAAAAGATAGAGGAAAATCACTATTTGAAGTACTTACTATCACTCTTATTAAAAATCCCTTACTAAGCTCAACTTATTAATAAAATTACAAATCATAATAGTAACATAATTTTTAAAACGTATTCCTTTATATAGTTTTTTAAACATTTTGAATATTAAGATATATTTAAATCATTTAAAATTCCTGTTTATTAAAACTAATATCACACTGTTTTTTGGGCCATTTTAAAAATTACCTATTAAAAAAATTAAACCTTTTTTAATTCTAAAATGTTTGTATTGACAACTATAAAAAACAAAAGAAAGATAAATTATTTAATTACAAAAAGGTACGTTTTTTAAAAATTTCTAGAAAGTTCTGGTTAGTTCTGGTTAGTGCATATCTTGTGTAGCATACTTACTAGAGGTTAATTTAACCAAACGTTGATATTTTCTGGTTAATGTTTTTTTTTTAAATTTGTTTTAGTTTTTACTCCAAAAACAATGTTTATTTTAATGACATTTTAAAGGCTTTCCTTTGTCCTGTGTAGATTATAGATTTAAAAATGTCCAAGATAGTAAGCTGTAAAGTTTGTAATGTCATAATGTAATATTATGTATAAAAAGTTAATTTATTTTGTAAATAAAAATTGATTTCTGTTTAAATGCTTTTGGGTTAAAATTTTATGATTTCTTTCAAAATATGATATTTTTTTATGGACAAACCCTAACTTAAAATTAAGTCATAAACTCATTTAAGTAAAATAAATTGTCATTTTTTACCAGTAACCAAAACAACCATATACAATGTGTTAGTGAATGTTGTTAAGAAAAATAGGGGCGGATTTTACTATTGAAAACATGAAGAAAAGTTTATATAAACATGTTTTTTATTACCTTACATATTCTTTACCTAATTTTGTTCTAATTAAGCAATGTTATTTATAGCATTAGGGGTCATTTATCATTAACCTAATTACATTTTATAAGTTCAGTGGCGCCGCGTGCGGCAACTGAGGAAATATTTTTAACAAAAAAAAACGGTACGCCACTGACTGTATAAATTTGTGTAAAACGTTTGTCCTTTTTTAAATTAAGCAAATAGAAATACAGCTTTTATGTTTTATTAATATTATCGTGTCTTGTTTAGTTTAAAAGAAGAAAATACATAATTTACTTTATTGCATTTTTAGATCATAAAGGAAGTACTGCGAAAACCTTTTATTTATTTTTTAATTGGGTTTTATAATTTTTTATTAGCAGTTATAAAGCAATATTAATAAATACTAATTTAAATACGTTTAATATTTAGTCTAACTTTTACTAAAATAAGTGTTTTTAAACTTTTCCGTTTTTTGGTTTTTTGAAAATTTTAGCACCCTGTATATTGAGAACGAAAAATTTGCGAAACCATGTTTATATAAAATTTTCTATACCTTTCCTAATGTATAATTTTCCCTTTAATTTTCTTGACAACATTCTGTAATTCTCTGTTTAATTTTTACTTTTTGTGTCCAATTCCAAGACTAATAAGAATTTTCTTTTCAGTCCGCCACTGACGACTCAGAAAACACGATAGCGAAACGACACATCAGGGTGGTAAGGAAGCCGAGGCAGAAGCAGCTGCGGAAGAAGCATCATCTGATCAAGAAGGTGCTGAATCCGCCCCTCAGCCTGGCGAAGATCTCTCAGAGATCGACGACCAAGACCGTAACAAACGGTATTTGCCATTTGGTGGTGGCGATGATCATGGTAGTGCAGGAGGGGCGGGTTCAGGAAACTTTCTTTTGATATCATCCGGGTAAGCAGAGCGGCCTTAAACGCATAATTTTACAAGTGTGTATAGATGAATGTGATGTTTTTTACATGGCAAAAAAGTGTTAATATGTTTTGTTTAAAAAACGTTAGTAATAATTAGGGGGTTTCTTAAATAAATAATATTGACAACATATACAAAGTTCTTTATTTATTTTGTGAATTTTTAGAAGCATGTATATTAATTTAAAATAATATCAAGAATATTTAAATACTTTTTGTGTGACCCATTAAAAAATTTATTTGAAACCCGCAATTAAAATAAGAACAAAAAAGTAGTTATTTTGTTTCGGAAATCTTAAAGTATTTTTATACCACTATATTAAATAAAGGTTTCAAACTGGAAAAGATATGTTTTTTTAATAGAAATCTGTAAAAAATACAGGGACAATAAAATCTGGTTTAATATCCTGGTTTATTAAAGTATTATGTTTTGATGTTGTTAAAGTTGATGAATGTTGTGGCAACTGCTTTAAAAAATGGCGAATATAAGAAAAACGATTTCTTATAGACCAGGAGATTCTTGCCTTCCTGGATTTTATTGTCTCATTTTTTTTTTTGGTAAGATGGCAAATAGATATTATTATTAAAACATGTTCTTAAAAATTTAATATTTTGATATCGAGGCTTGTTAAATTGACAATAACTAGAAATAAATTTAAATTGTTTTAAGTGTTTTGCAAATTTACCTAAACAAAATTAAGAAAGAACTTTGTGGAAACAACATGTGTAGTTTAAGCTACCGTTTATGCAAAGTATAGAGACTATTTTAAGTAAAGAATTATATTCCTTATATTCATATTCTAAGCCTAACTTTATGTAAGGTATTTATTTACTTTTTTACGTTTATATTATTTAGTCTTTTAGGAAATTTTATAGTTACCAAAGGTTTTTCAAGAACCTTTACTAGAGAAGAATTTTTAAATAAAAAATATTCTTGAGTCTACTAGATAACTTAAATTATAGTGTAAATCGTCCTGTTATTACAATAAAATACTAAACGGTGTTTATTTTAAACAAATTACATTTTTTTACTGTTTTTACAGATACTTATATAGTCCCTGGGTCAGTAATGATATTAACTTCTTGATAATAACATTTTTAAAACTTTTTAGGGTAGTTTCTTTGACGAGTCTACCACGAATATTCATACCGCCATAAATGGGAGCAGCGATTTAACCCAGCCTGTCAATGTCAAATGTTTCGGTTGTCAGATTGGGTGAACGCGTCACTTTTTTATCGGACAAGTTTACCACAGTGCTTTATATGCAATTTTTAACGTTGTGTCACAAATTGTAAGTTTTAAAGTCACAAAACCATAAGGTCTATTAACCTGTTTTGGGTATCGGATTGGGCGGGTTTTGTAACTGTAACCCTTACAATTTTTGGCACAATATTTAAAAACTGCATGTAAAACATTGTGGTGTGCCCCGAGAAAAAGTAATGCGTTTGCTCAGTTCGACACCCGAAACATTTGACATTGACAGGCTGGTTTAAATTGCCGCTCTCGTATATGGCGGTATGAATATATGTGGAAGACTTATCAAAAGAACTCCCCTAAAAGGTTTTAAATGTGTTATTATTATGAAGTCAATTTCATTACTGGTCCAGGAGACATAGTGTAACATTTATCATAAATAAATAGATATGTTAACGATTTTTGATAAAAATTAGTTGTAAACATCATAAATCGTCTTTTAATTTTTTTCATGTAAGTACACTATTTTTGCTATAATTAATACTTAAAGAAAACAACAAATAAATGGTAAATATTGATAAAGAAAAAGTAGAAAATCATTGTTAAAGTAATAAACTACATTTTTAAAAAGTATTTTTTTTTTGGTTTAAATTGATAAGATACTTTAAAAATATAATATTTGTTATAATTTTATTTAGGGGTTTGGGTAATAAAAATCTAAATTTATTAGTAATAAAATATACTCACATGTACAATAAATTTTAAAGAATAATACTTTATATAATATATACTCCACGAATGCAGTAATTTGCAGTAATGTGAAAATAACTATTTTATTGGAAAAACCACATTACAAAATTTTGGGAATTTCGCAACCAAACTATAAATAAAGAAATACAAAAATTATTAGTAAATTTTTCATGGAATCGTTAAATATTAATTAATTTTTTATTATTCATAAAATACCCAATAATGCTTAACAAATCGCGTTTGTTGGGAATACTTAATCAATTAGTAACGATAATAAAATAAATGATTTTAAGTGCTTAAGAAATTTTCTTTTCTTACTCATTTTGCATATAATTTTGACATCCTCAATCTTTTAATTGTTTTAGTGTCCTTAATATTTTGCATTTAATATACAATGTAACCTTAGAGTAGTTAAGAAATCGCCTATTAGATATTTAAATTTATTTTCAAATATTAACAATTGTGTCTTAAGGTCATGTAGTAAGCTTATACTTGTATTATTTGCCATAAATGTGCCATTTAGGTTTGCACATTATTTATTTAAAAAAAATATTTTGGTTAATAATAAAAACATGAAAATATAACTGGTAGGCTGAAATTATTATTAAATTGCTTTTAAAACATTATCAGGTACTGTTAACAAATTTTTCATTTTTAAAAATATTAAAAAATACACAGTGTCCAGTAATATGAGGGCAATCTCTTGGATTCATATAAAACACATTAAAATAATATTAAAAGTTGCAATAAACTTTTTTCGAAAACCCCCTTTACTGAGATATGTGCCCTTAAAGGACGCTGCTAAAAATCGGGTTTTCATGAATAGCTTTGGTTACCTGATATAACATTTTTAAATAAGACACTTATTACGAAGGACTTCTTAAAATGGTACCCTCTTAGAACATTTGCATTTATTAGGGCGCCAGGGACGGTCTTACCCTCACCCAATAGTGCTAATTATTTTTATACCCTGTATAAGAGAAATAAAAGTAGTAATTTTGAATACGCGCATTTAATGTGACGTCACACGACGTTGACGTTTTTTACCCTCAAGAACATACCCATTAGAGGCAGTCTTGCCGCTTAGCTGTGCAAACAATCGCATGCTTGAAAAACAATAAACTTTAGCTCTGCATAATCATAGGGGTCAGCAGGACCAAAAGCGATAGATTATACTCTTATCATATTTCTTTCTCATACGTTTTTTACACTGCCATAAAGGCAAACAAACCCCTCTACCCATTCGCCTCTCCATAAAACAAACAAAGGTTTCTATAGAAAATATAGTTAATTTTTTATTTTTGTTACATTAGTGGCACTATTTAAGATATTTTTTATTTAGTTTTATCAAAATGGACTACGAGGAACCCTTCAGCATTAATATCATGGATTAAAGTTCGTAAAAATTATAATTTTCTTTACATAGTTAGGTTAGGTGAATGAATATCACAAATAATCACGAAAATTTAGAGTCACAGTGTCACAAATAGCCGACACTAGTCACAAACACTTTAAAACACACAAAAACTCACATAAATCGCTTTATTTTAACTTTCATCTCGAATTCCCGTAATAAGTATATTGTTTGGATTCCTTGCCTGCGTCGTGACGTCAGAACTAAATGCGCGTATAGCCTAAGACCTTAGCTAAGAAAAAGGTACTTCTGTTTAAACCGATAAATTGAGGCGTTTTCGAACAAAACAAGTTTTTGTATTGTGTGAACATCTAAAAGCATTAGGTTGTCCTGTTGCAATTAGCACTAAAAAAGTCTTTAGATAAGATTTTTAGTGTTTCATTATCTTTAATAATTAAAGCTAAAGACTGCATAGGTTTCGAGGGAGCCCATGCTAAAGTGGCATACCAAATTGTTTAATACAACCTAATTTAAGAAAAAATATGTTTCTCGAAAACGCTCTAATTTATCGATATCAAACATTAGCTAAAAGTTAAAGTCATTCAAAATCTTACTCTTATATCTTTAAAATATATGGTGTAAAAATAATTAGTACTATTGTGTAAGGGTATGTCCGCCACTGGCGCCCTAATAAATGCAAATGTTTTAAGAACGTACCAATTTAAAAACCTATTTTAAAACCTTTTTACAAAATATTTCCTTATACCAAGGATTATAAAAATTATTCAAGAAAAACTGATTTTTAGCGGCATCTTTTAAAGGCACACATCTTAGTAAAGAGGTCATTAGAAAAAGTTTATAGGAACATGTCATATTTTCTTTATGTCTTCAATAAAAATCCGAGAAATTGCCTACATATTCCCGGAAACCCTGTATGTACTTATAGGTGTTTAGTTTTTGACCAACCTCCTAAATTTATAAAGCGTGTTACAGAATATTGGAAGAATATAATTCATGAAGGGAAAACTATTGACTTTGTATACAGGGTTCGAAAAACATGAAAAACCTATTTTAAAACCTTTTTACAAAATATTTCCTTATACCAAGGATTATAAAAATTATTCAAGAAAAACTGATTTTTAGCGGCATCTTTTAAAGGCATACATCTTAGTAAAGAGGTCATTAGAAAAAGTTTATAGGAACATGTCATATTTTCTTTATGTCTTCAATAAAAATCCGAGAAATTGCCTACATATTCCCGGAAACCCTGTATGTACTTATAGGTGTTTAGTTTTTGACCAACCTCCTAAATTTATAAAGCGTGTTACAGAATATTGGAAGAATATAATTCATGAAGGGAAAACTATTGACTTTGTATACAGGGTTCGAAAAACATGAAAAACATATTTTTTCTAAGAGTTATCTGCCTTTATTTTTATTTTTACGCAAAATGTCATAAAGAAAGTTTATTTAAAATAAAGATTGTAATCGATAAAAATAACATTAAAACAAAGATTTATTGAACTTCATAATTTGGCAAAAACGGCTTGATCATATATTTTTTATAACTGAAAAATTCTGTTGTGTAGGAATTTGAAGGAACAAGGTGTTCAAAAAGCACGTTAATATATTATTAAAATTTTAAATACATAATTTTTAATAATCATTTTTTAACGCTTTTTAATACTCTTGTAACAAAAATAAAGTAATTTAAAATTCTGTTCCAAATACATTTTCTAAATGATGTTTCGCTTTAAAATGAAAAATAAAGTTATTCACTCTTGGGAAAAATAATGTTTTTTTAGTTCTTGCCTTTTCTGTATACAAAATCAACATTTTTCCTTCGTGAATCATATTTTTTAACAAGATAAAATGTTTATAAACAAAAACTTATTCTAGAAACATATTTTTTAAATTTATTTGTCCTATTGTTATTTGCTTCAAATTTAAAAAAATCCAAGTGTTAAAAATAAATAAATATATTTAATTTATTGGTGTTAATAATAGTTATAACTACTAGTTAATAATAATAGTATAAACTACAACATGGCCTTATTAGTCTAAAATTCTATTTTTATGTTTGGAAGGTCTCTCGTCTTTGCTTAATAAAAAGTATTTTATTTTATAGGCGTATAGCAATTTCATACCCATAAAAAATTAATTGTTAAACGTCATCGACACACATCCATTTAGAATAACTATTTAATTTGTGTTGCATGCAAATCACCCATTATTGTAAACAATAATAATTTGTTTGTTTATTTTTTGTAAATAAAATTAAAATGGCTAGTGAAATTACCAACAGAATTGTTACTTAAAATAATCAAGTAATTTTGAAAAATCCTTGACTTACAATTACGTCCAAAATTTCAAAAAATAATAATAATAATTGTACCATATCCCTCGCGTTTCTCACGTGTTGGTCCCATCTTCTAAGGTAGAAAAATGAAATTTAGTATATCGTTATTTAAAATAGTTGTGGATTGATGAGTCCATTCGAAAGTTTTAAAAAATAAATTTTTGACAGCAAAAATGTAAAAAAAATGACATGTGAGGTGTCATTGTATTAGGAATATCATATTTTATCGATATAAGATAAAATATACTGGTGGCGGTGGTGCCTTTATAAATTTGAAAGTGGCAGTCCTATCCGGTTAAACCGGAAGTAATAGAAAACATAAATAGGTCAATCAATTCACAATTATGTCAAATATCGATATACCAAATTTCATGTTTCTATCTTAAAAGGTAAAAAAGTTATAGGGGGTAACCACCTGAGAGAAACACCCGGTAGATTGTCTTATAGTTTAGTTTAAGTTTAAATATCAACGCCTTAAATCACCAACTTTTCTTATTGTTTTCTCTAAAACAAAAAGCAGAAGGTTTTAAAATTTATAGGTTATATTTCAGACAATTGTATCAAAATCATGAATTTGTATCTCTTTCTGAACTATGCCGTTTCGTAAAGGTTTTTGGGTATTAACTCTTTAGATGCGATTTTTATCAGTTTATAGTAGTTATACCAAGTTTTGTGCCCTAAAATTTACAGATTTTTAAAATTTAATTTTATTTTAAATCCTATTCAAAATTTAGTTAGGTTTTTAAAAAAACAAGTGACGAAATCATTCTGACGCATTTGTAATTATCGTGGTTTCTGGTGGGGTGTAAAGGTATAATTCCGAGCACCTCGACAGACTGATAAGCGCCAAAGCAAGCACCAGAACGTTATACTTATTTGGCTTTCTTCTTGGGGAGTACCGAATAGCGTTGCTGGTAATGTAAATGGCCCTGGCGCTTGCGTCGGCAGTTTGCAGTCTGCCACGGTGCTCAGAATCATACCTTTAGTAATACGTATTGTTTGAAAAATAATAGTTGCTCTTTTTGTTAATACATGTATAACGTTTATTAGAATTTTTTATTTTAATAACGTCCAAGACGTTATTATAAGTTAAAAACCTCCCAGATGTCACAGCCCCCAACAATAGTCAAACTTTTTGTTTTGTTTGACTTGTAACATGATCTACATTAGTACCACCGGAGTTTATTCATGACTATTAACCTTTTAAAAATATAAGTTATACTTAAGTTAGGTAGTTACAGTGTGATTTATTTTTTTAGTACCTACCAAAAGTCTTATTAGTTTTTAAAATTTACTTTAAATTTTAATTAACTTTATTTTCCAATTTACGATAACATTAAATGACGTAAGGATTTCAAAACTAAAATATTTTTGTAAATTAAGTTTTAATTAGGTTAAAATAATTATTTCGGTGTACTAATGAAAGCAAAATGGTGTAAACTGAAGTGGCAACATTTCTTCGACATAAATTAAAGTATTTCTGATGTTGCACCATCGATATAGAAAGTGCAATATGGTACATATTCTGTTTATATTAATATATGAAATAATAAAAAGAAACAACTTTAGGTGTGTATCGTAAACTAGACTAATCTATTATTTATCAAATTTGAAGGATGTAGGAGTTTTGGTTAATTAACCTTTCAAAATATTAAAAATAATATTCATGGAAATGCTAAATATGTGTAGTGTTACACCATATATTACGCGATTAATCCATTTACGTGGAGGCGGATACCTAAAAATTAAAAATGAATAAAAATAAGTTGTATAAAATATACCAAAAAATATTGGTTTTCCAAAAAAAGTATCCTTTCAATAATTGTACGATATGTATGTCATCAAATAAATGTCTTGTAAATAAATCTACATATATCGCTCGTGGGGTACAATAGTGGCAAAACTCCAAAAATCATGTTTTGGGATAAATGAGTTTAAAGTTTATTGCTATGACAACTGCATAAAAAGTGTTTTTGTTTTCTTAAACAAAAATTAGTATAAAACTGATATATTTTCTAACAGTATTGCTTCCGAAAAGAATATATTTGATAGTCTAGTTCGCAAATGTTGTAAATACAAAAATTAATTTATAATTTATATAACTTTAAAGTTTAAAAATGTGCCATAAATCTACTTTAAAAGTATTTAACACGAATAAAAAATGAAGCAGGGATATTTAAGTTTAAATATTATACTTCTCTTATTAAAAAATATATTTATATTTACAAGGAATTTATATAAAAAAATAAAAACATAAAAAAATCTGGCATTTAAATAAATAAAGATTTTTTTGTCAATGGGGTCAAAAACATATTTTTCCATTTAAAAATTTTGTGTTTAATTTATTCTTGTCCGGATAGTGTACACCACCAAACAAAGAAAGTTTTTTAAGTTAAAATTTAAATAACTTACGCATATAACTAATTATTTAAATTAGTAATATTATAATAATTTATATGCTTATTTGCAAACAAAGAAAATTTTCCATAGACACATGAGTAGGCCAGCAGTAGTTTCCCAAGGGTTTATTTATACGTAATAATAATTTACTATCATAAAACTCATATAACACTGAATTTGCGATAAATATTTTGTTTTTTAACCTAATTCTGAGTTTGTAATTAAAAAGTCAAGGGACTAAATTTTAAATATTTTTGGCTAAATTTTTATAGAAAGTTTTTTTGCCTTAAAAATATGCTGGTAAAATATTTGCAATACATTTTAAAATACCCTGTATTAAATAATTTTTTATGAAAACTATGTTTAAACAAAACATTATTTGTTTTTTTCAGAATAAAAATATTTAATAAATATTTTAAGAAATTTAAACTTTTTATAATATGAAAGGATATTCTGCTCTTGCAATAATGTAATAAAAATAAAGATTACTTTTAAAAAAATTAATAAGTAAATACTTTATTAATTTCTTTTAAAGTTATCATGATTTTTATTATATTATTTGTAAGAACAGAAAAACACAATATTTTGGTTATATCTTTATGCCTGGTATAGCAACAATTTCTATACCCAAAGTACGGCTAAACAATATACCCACACATGCCACTTCGAAACTTTCATAAATATTTTTTTTGCCAATGCATGAAATGAACATGACCTAACTGAAGCTGGCCAACTTGTTTAAACCAAAGATCGACCTTTTACCGACGACACCCAGTGCGATCTACCAAAATAATTAAACACTTCGACGATTAAAAAATAATACAAGATGATGTGTGCAGCAGTTGGTAATAACGTTGTGCATTGTGTTCTACGTATTTATATTTTTTTGCCTTGCCACGGTCGACTGGACTAATAGTCGTTATCGACCAGTCGATCGCGATCGACCGGTTGGCCAACCATGGTCTAAAGAAACGACAAAGCAAAACTGACGCGTCAACCTATCATGCAAGGTTCTAGGTCAGAAGCTGCCTATATAATCTCTGCCTGTGTTCAATACACAAAAATTCAATTGAACGCATGGCACAATGTGTACTTAAAGAACGTTCTTACATTAAAGGCAGCACAAAAAAATAAATTTATTTTTAGCAACGCTTATAAGGGACTACACCGCTTAGTAAAAGTTAAATTGTTTAAAAACGTTTATGAAAATATACAAAAATATTGTTATTATTTGATATTAGGTAAATATAGTATATAACTTGTTTTAATGATATATACGTATTAAAATTATATTAAGTAGTTGGACTGACCATACAAATTAGTTTATTATACAGGTGCATTAAAAGTAAGGTAAAATTTATAAAAAACCCGAATCCTAAGTTTCAAGAAAAAGAACTTTAATACTAGATACACATTTGTTATCTTCTGTGAGTGAAATTTACACTAAATATTATTAAAAAGATATGGTACACTACTGCTTTTACACGCTCAAAAAGTATTTATACAGTGTGTCTACGTAAGTTGTTATTCTTTATAAAAAGTTAGTTAGTTATTCTTTATAAAAAGTTATTCTTTATAAAAAGTTCTGCATGGTCAAAAATCTAAAAGCAATCATCAGATATCAAATTGTATCAGCCATCTACAAGGTTTAGCCAAAGAAGTAATTTATGCTTAAAAGTAAAGTAGCTTTATTGTTACTAATATAAAAACTGTTAAAAAGAAAAGATGTTTAGAATTAAAAATTACTTCTAAAAATTCAGTTTTGTTTATTTACAAGAGAATATATTTTTAATGATTTTTTTCTGCAATAATGCTGAAAATTTAGGTTTGTATATTAGTAAACTACATTTTATGATTATAAATGTCATAGAACAGTTTAAACTAAACTTCAACCAAATTAAATTTTCTCGATTTTTGCAAAAAAAATATGATTTCCTTTTGTTTTTTTGGAAATAAACAAAATCGCATATTTAAAAGTAATTTTTAATTCTAGAAATCATCATAACAATATGCGATATTAGCAAAAATACAGGCACTTTACTCTTGAGCAAAACTTACATTTTTGACCAAACCTCGTAAATCACTGACACAATTTAATATCTAATGACCCCATTTTAGGTTTTGGACCATGCTAAACTTTTTATATAGAATAACTTTTTTCGTAAAATTAATAATAAAAAGTTTCCCATATGATGCCAACTTACGTAGTAGACACACAGTATAATTACCATTCGCCTTTGAGCAAATTTGATTATTTAATTTTTAATATAAAGTATGTGTGTCACATAGTTATATCGCTATAAGGTTGTAATAGTTAATAGAAGATACCTTTTTGGTGTTTTGAAATCTCTCTTGAGCTTTAAAGAACGCAACCTTTATTTTTTTAAATCTTGTACCCAGATTTTTAAATACCTAAGAAAAAAGGGTCTCCTACCCATTAAGCAGATATTTTTTTAAAAGCCTAACCACTCTGTATTTTAAACGTTAAAACTCTTGGTACATAGGTTTATTTAAATTTGTTTTTAATTAACCTATAAATCGCCGCACAATATTTTACTTTACTTTTAAAACACCCCATATATTATTTAAATTTTCTTATAATAAACTACCGACCTGAACCATCAAAAGTATTTAGAACACTGCGGACAGAGCTGCTAGAGCCGTGGGCACTGTCTACAGAATGGTGGCCGGGACAGACAATGAAGGCGGCTGGGGTTTTGCAGCATCTATACCAGACTCGACCAAGACCCTAGCGACATCATCTTCAACACTTTCAGCTAGAGTACTTCCGGCTAAGGTACTGCCCAGCACATTGCATCTCAACGCCAAACTGCATCCCTAATTTTCTTTTTGTACATTGCTGGACTATCCTTTTCTCGACGTTGCATGTTTGAACTAGCTAAAGCAGTACTGTCTTATCCAATTTGTTTAGTGACAAACCTACTCTACTTAAATTATTTATAAAAATATATAGTCAAATGGTAGGTTTACATCAGAAATTTATTGATGATATTTATGTCAGACAGAAATTCTGGCTAATGTAAACAATAAAAAATTTCTATCGGACATAAATTTTTGGGCACAACCACTTGACGATGGCTGAATACTTTACGTGTGAAAGCCGACCGTTTACATTAGCCAAAATTTCGGTCTGACATAAATTATTATGCAATAAATTTCAGATGTAAACCTACCATAATGGTAGGTTTATATCTTACATTTGTTGCTTGATATTTATGACAAATAGAAATAATGTAAACAATAAAAAAATTCTATCAGACGTAAATTTGTGAACGTTTACATTAGCCCGAATTGTCTGTCTGACATAAACATCATGCAATAAATGTCAGATGTAAACCTACTATAAAATTAAATAGGAATCGACCTGCGCTTGCTTACCAGAATAAAAACTATTTTATATTTAATATAATATTTAAATAAAGATATTGCTACAGGGTTCCTAAAAAATATGGTCAAGGCTATATTTAAATTAAAAAAATAACCTCAAAATATTTTATACACCCTGTGTAATGCAACTTTTTTACTCTACATGTCGGTACTAATATAGGACTATTTTTTTCTCCCCAATTTTATAAATAGGCCATAAGGAATAGTTTTCATTTAAAACTTTAAAAAAATAAAAAATTTTGTCAAAAATGTTGAGGATACTTTTCTAATTTAAATATACCTTTGACCATAATTTTTTAGGCAACCCGGTAGTAATACCCTCTTAATATAAAATACTTTTTATTTGGTAAACAGATGATCGATCGCTTTCTATTTGGATCTTAGACTACTAGAAGGTTAATTATTGAAGATGCAGCCAGTTATGACCGCATGACCAATACCAATAATACCTAACGTATTATGTAGAGTTTATTTATTACTTTTAAAAGGCGATTTTAAACCTTTGGTGGGTCGTTTTTGAATGGAGAATTAATAAACTGTATCTGTTAAATACAATTTTAAAATAGCATTTTATATTTTATTTTAAGCTAGGTAATGTTAAAATTGATGTTTTACTATTAATTATAAGTACTCCTCTAGACGAGAAAAAGTCGCTTAGCAAGTAAAAACTAAATACTTAAAATTATATATATTTTTTTAAAGATTACTTAAAAGTCTCGCACAATACAAAACTAATACAGAATCAGGTACAGGCTTTAGCTAGTTCATTAAATACATTCTTTTCCTTATAAACTTTGTATACTTTGTTGTCTTACAAACTCTGGTGACATTTTGGTATTTTTACGGGGAATATACATACCTCTAGGTTTGGACAAAAGTACAATAGTACACTTGTATATATTTTTGTTTATTGTGTAAATAAGCCTTAAATCATATTTTACCGTTTTTTAACACTGGTTCGGTCTTTATATAAGGTATTCAGTGTTTCAGTAAAAACTGAAACAGTTTTAAAACCTTTAAACACATAACAAATCATACAGTTTTTATCCTTAAAATTACATTATACTTCTTTACAACCTAAATAATATAGCTCTATACAGGGTGTTTCCCAATTGCGGTAAAAAAATTAGGGGCGTATTTGTTTAATAATAATATTAACTAAGATGCGTTCCACGCGGCTCCTGGTCACACTCAATAAAATTAGTTAAGGGGTAAATTAAGTATCTATTTCAACACATACCACAACAATTTTTTTATAGAATTAGCTTAGAAATGCGCCCTTAAATTTACTTACCGCAATTAAAAAACACCCTGTATATAACTAATAAAATATATTTTCCCATAAGATAGAAATTACCTATCAATCATGTTTAAATCAATATATTTTTTGTATAATGTGATAATAAATTAAAATACGTTTTTATTTTCTAATTTAATAAAGCTTTAATAAAATAAAAACGTTAAACATTACCTAAGCATAACCAGTACCTTTTAAAACTAAAAATTTTTCAAAAATATATCCATTAATTAATTGCTTTTTGAAAATTTGGATTATTACAAAAAAATAGTTGGTTTTTAAAATATAATATTCTTGAATAAAATATCAGGTAATAAAACCAGTGCACCGACCGAAAGAAACATATGGTATTTTATCTGATTATACGTAATAAAATGTGTAAAAACCCAAAGAATGGTAAAGGTACTTTCCCTACATTTCCTTGATGCCAGCTTGTTTAAACATTATTTATCATGCGTTTTCACACCATCTTAATAAAAACTAATTAAATCATTAAATTCTCACAGACAAACTTGACATTTGACTTTGACAGTTACGAGACAAGAATATAATTTAATTTTAGTAAATAAAGGATTTAAAAAAATAAACGTATTTTATTTACCATTCTACTATATCTTTAATCAACGAAAGTACTACCCATGCATATATTTTACTTTGCATGCAACAATTTTAAAAACTAATATTTTAGAATATAGAGCCATTTTTTCCCAACGGCACGTGACTATGATCATGATTTCAACCCTCCTAGCACCGTGACAGAAGTTAATAATCTAGAGTAATGTCGCTTAAACGGAACTATGTAAAAGTTAAAAAAACATTTTTTCACAAAATGGCGGCTGTCTAAAAGAGAAAAAAATTGGAACCACGTTTTTTGATTTATTTGTTTTTTTGTAAAAATTTTGAGTTGCGTCTTGTTCTGGACATAGACAAGTCTATAAAGAAGATTCTCAAATAATTTCAAATAAATCGGTCAGGTAGAACTGGTGAAATTGCTTTTAAAGTTCCGCGTCAAGTTGTTCGCAGCCAGTCATGATATTTTAGGGTTGCTTCACACCTTCCTTAACTTCTAAAAACAATTTATCGCGTTTTCCGGGGTTGTTCGATTAGTTCTGGCCGAGCCAGTTTGGATGTCGCGTCTGCAAAATACTTATAACTCCGAAAATAATTTAAATTTTAAGAAATTCTCTTGTAGGCATATTCTTAGATAGGTAAACTTTTAAAATACGAAAAAAAAATCGATTTATTTTTAATATTGGCACCAGAATATCCCTTAACATAACTCTTTTTATTTTTTATAGTATATAAAAAATAGACGTTATGGGTAAACGAATAAAAGTCAATGAAAAAAGTATTTTTAACCTAATGATTATACCTATGCTATGTGGTTAGGTAGTAAATTCGTTAGGAAGTACTTTCGTTGACACTCCGTATAAATCAAGTATGCGTTAAACTAATGGAAGCTTAAGTACCTACCCAAAATTCTTATATAATAAATGGTATTCACCCATAAATATATGTAAGTGTCTTCCGGTCGTATAAAGAGCGTAATAGAAAAACCACTTTCACTAATAAAACGTATAATATGTTGTGATGACGTTAACATTTTTTAAGTTAGCGCTGATGGTTGCATTGTTAATTTTTCAGAAAAACAAAATAAGGTGATCAACAATTAAAAAATAAACATTTATAGGCGATTGTTTATTTTTAGTAGGGAGGCCACGATGCTATATGGCGATTTACTTGAGCGTCAAAGAGACCTATTGGGTTGCAAAGCTTTGATGATAAGGAGAAAAAATGGTATATAATGTATACCTTTTGATCGGTGGGGGAAGAGGCTATAGATTTTTAAATAGGTCAAAAACATAATGTCAATATTTCGGCTTATGGAAATCCTTTAGATCGTATCAGATTATATATTTTTTGTTATATTGTTTTCTTCTAAATAAAAAAAATAGCCACGCTCGCGAACGTCAAAATGACGTTTCTTTTACAACTTTATAGCCCTCCGCTTTCTTTACGTCACTCTCAAACTGTCAGATTAGTGGAATATACACTGTTTAGCACGTAATTAACATACAGGCCGTATTCACCAAGCTCAAACTAATTTATTGGACTGATAGCCCATAGTTTTGGCATTGGCATTAGCAGGTTATCAGTCTGATAAATGTTAGTTGGAGCTTGGTGAATACGGCCGTTACCCTATCTTAACTCGATTTTTCTTCTTCACGATCGGCCTCGTTAATTGGCCCTGTATACGGGGCTTATATTTAGGTAGAGATACCTAACCGGGTACAAGGTATCCTCCGGTATATTAATCTGCTTCGTTGTAGTAATTCCTGAAATACCCTCTTGGGCTCCCCTACCATTATAAATACAATCACCCTGTATAAAATAATGTATTTAAAGGATTTTCTAATAAAGCTTTTATGAATATTTTTCTAGCTATAAGCTAAGGCAACTTAATGTACGCCATATACACATTTTGTAATAAAATTTGGGTATTTACATTTAAACACTAACACATTTATGATATGTTAGTTGCCTAAAAGCGACATATACATAATATACTTTCTAAAAAAAAAACAAGAAAATCATGTCTTTCTAATTGAAAATCAAAATGGTCGTCAAAAAAATATTATAACTAACATGGACATTTCATATCAATTTCATATCATTATGACACCCACGGTACGTTAGTATTTAGGCTTTCAGCCTTCGTGGATTGTCCAAAGATAAAAAAAAATAAATGATCTCTTCCTTGGCCTCGTTTATGGACCATTATTATTAAGACACTGTTAAATAACCTATAGAAATTTTGTAATTTTACTATTTATTATTTAAAAAATTAAGATGTTGACATTAATATGGAATATTGATTTTATAAAAACTGAAATTTATAGCTCTAAATTTAAAAAATACACATAAACTCCTAAATTTATTTTCCACTCTGGAAAATGTAATATTTTTATAAGGATTTAAAGGAAAGACTTTTGGATATTAAATAAAAAGTTTAAATGTATTTTCTCCTTTATTTTAATTTCCTTCAGTTAGCTATTTCATTTACGGCATACACGCTTTATAAGGTTTTTGAAATAATTTTATAATAGTTTAAAACTTTGGACCCCTTTAAAATAAAGTAAAGAATTCACTTTCATTTAAACAAAAATACTAGGCAAAACACAGATGGCATTCTTAAATGTATTTTTAGCAGTAGCTCGGGGCCCCCTAAAAATACCTGCACCCCTGTAAGGTTCAACGTAAAAAGCAAAGTAAATCGTAAAAAATATTTGGGGCTCTGTTTTAAGTGAACAGATGTAAGGCCCTTTCTTTTGTTTTTGGTCTTTAAAATTATTGTGGCTCGCAAAACAACATTCATAGTAACATTGAATAAAGCATTCTTTGACATGACCTTTTTTGGCCTTCAAAATTTCATGCCTTCAAAAAGCTTTTTTGGCCCCGTTCTAAAACAAAAAGCTGGCGTCGCCAATGATTTTCAGAATTAAATAAAAAGTTTTTTATATATTTTTTTACAACATTGAGGTGGAACTAACTTATCTACCACTAAATATGCATGCTTTCACTTTTTACTTCATTACAATCTTACTATACTATTAAAAAGGTATGGTAGGGTTTTAAAAATCCTTTTCCTTTTTAACTTTTGGATTAGAACTATAAAATATAATATTAAGATTGGGTAAAATAAAGGTAAAACTTCTTTTTGTCACAAACATTTTTGTGATAACATGGCTTAGTGTAAAGAGGACAATATCAACTTTTTTTTATAAAAAAGGGAGGTTGTATTTTGCTTTAAAGGCACTTTGATCCTCCACTCCACACCGCTTGGTTTTTGTAAATCTGTCCAGCCGTTCCAGTCTTGAAATTTACTCAGTTAGAATTTGTACATACAGTGCGGTTTTCAACAATCCTCTTCCCCTTATAAACTCTTTACAGTTTAGGCCGACATCACTTTTCAGAAAGTTTATTACAACCAAAACATTTAAACCCCTTTTTCTATACCAAAATGCATTGAAATAATTATTCTTGACAAACAACCAATATTTGGTTAATTTTCTAAGTATCTACTAAAAGTCAATATTAATGGCGCCATCTCTAAACAGAAGTAATAACAACAATTTGAGTAAGTAATTTTTAATAAGAAATCTACCTTAGGTTACTTACTATCAATATAATGACAACCTATATTTTCTATTTTATTAAATTATAGAGAATAGGAAAAGCTGTACCATCTTTTATGGGGGACAAGTTGAAAAAGTTTCCATCGGAAGGCAGCAAATTAAGGTGGCACCACAGTAGCAAGTAGATATATTTTAGATATTTATTTTCTTTTTTATTTTGTTACTATCTTTCATTTTATATCTTACTCTAATAATTTATGGCGCTATTGTTCAAAATCTTTCCACTTTCTACTGTGGCGCCCCCTTAAGTTGCTCCTTTCCGATGGACACTTTTTAATTCATTTAGATGGTACTCCTTCCCTCTACCCTCCATATATTAAAGCTAGCTAAGCTTGCGTATCATGGGGATCTAAGTATATTTATACTTTTTGTTTCAAAAGATCTTTTTATCTGTAGTATGAGAATATGTTTAATACCTTAAACTTGTAAGTGTAGTATTAGGTAATGCGTAGTTAATATATATAATTTATTTACAGTGTAGTTCTTGTCTAGTAGTGGTAATTTTGCTTTTGTGTATATTTTATTCATTTAATTAGGGTGAAAGGTATCTATATTTATTTATATAAGCTGTACTTAAAAAACTGTAATTAAAAATAGACATAGCTACTAGCGAATGGTACCACCATTTAAGTATGTTGTGTGAATGAAAAAGTATTAATTAATTTAAGCTAATTCAGTAACTAAAGGTATATTTAATTTATATCAATATGCATGTTCGATAAATTTCGTATTCAGGTGTGGAGATAATTTAAATAACAACTGCAACTGTGGCATACTTTATATAATATATATCCCACATCCAAAAGTCTTTAGGACGCACCTATAGGCAACAAAAATCCTATGATATAAGGACCCCTATATGTCAAACTAGAAATATATACTCTTATAGGTACATCCATCGGAAGTATTACTGAAAAATACGCAAAAACTGATACGTCTCTAATTTTAAGCATTTAACTAAAAATTATTCTAGCAGGGTATAAATGTAACTTAATCAAAATATATTTTTTAAATAATACCAATATTTTAAGATTTAGAGAATCTGTCGCAAAAAATTAAATTATTATATTTGGCTTTGCATGTCGGTTATTTTTTGGCCATTGCTATCCCAAGTTTTTAAAGCTAAGTCGAAAGTCGTTGGATATAAAGAGTTTTAAATTTTAAACATTTGATGCACGATTTTTACGCGAATAATCGTATTATAAAAGTTTGCCACAGATATCGATAACATGACATGTATATTAAAGTGAAATATTACTATATTTTTGCAAAATATTAAAAAATAAATATCTGGTTTGGCATCTAGAAGTCATGTACAGTTAAATAATAATATAATAGGTAAATTTAATATTGCCATATTTGTTCTTAGTTACCTTAGGCAATATTATAAAAAAGGTTTATTATTAAAGAGCATAATAACGGCTTAATGATAAAACTGAACATATAGTTAAAATATTTTAATATATAGATGTAATATTTTTATACTGTTATAAATCATCTCCATGCCTTTGTTTCTTACCTCACATGTTTTGATCTTTAATTTTATATTTATAAAGTTAATAATTCTACTTTTATTTATACATAGTTGGTAGCTGGTTCTGGAGCAACTGAAGAAGCGGATGAGCATGATGCAGGTGCAGGAGGTGTAGCCGAGGTTGACATTCAAAAAGGAGCCGATGGATACACGGAAGGAATACCCGGACCAATCACCAGGTTATTTGTTATTGCCAATAGAGGGCTTGCTAATTTAGTGCAAGATCTTATCTTGGTAAGTTTTTGTAATATTTTGTATTTTTGTGTTGCGCAAAATCAACAAAAACAAACGTTTAACGTTCTATTTAAAGCTAGTTAATCTCAAGCATTCCATTCGAATTTATACTTTTTAATGATTAAAATGCCCTATAAAACTTTTATAAAGGTCTAACATAGCACTATTGGTTTTATGATTGCTTTTCACAAGACCATTTAGGTTTTAGCAAAATACAACAAATTTATGGTGTAAAAAATATTTTTAGTTAAACTGCGCCTTAAAAAGCATTAACCTCTTTGATAGATTATCAATTTTTTAAGTACTAAGCCAGACATGCCAGAAGCTCTTATATAAGTGTTATAAAAGTGTTTGTTACTAAACTACTAAAATATTGGGGCTGTCACATAGAACATATTGATGAAAAAAACACGAAATTTTATTTTGGAACTTAGATAAATAAGCACTTTCACTCTTTAATTATCAAAATATTACTGTAATCTAATCCAAACTAATGTATTTATTTTTCTTTTGCAGCGTCTCGCCCAAACTAGTGAGAGATTAGTGAACTTCAAGGCGCGTCTTATTACTGCTCTTATTTAAATCAGTTGCCATTACTTTTTCACAGGTCATAAATTCAAAAAATATATAAATTTTTGATTACCAGAAAAGCTAGGAAAGCCATGCCCACTAGTGAAACTATTAAATTATTTATCAAATTTTTCCTTTCATCTATTTAAAAATACTTTGTACATAGTATTAAACTAAGTTTCTACTTTTTATTTTATCCCTTTCTTGGTATATTCCTATTACATTTCCTTATTTCCTTCCTTTTTTTTCTTAAGTAAGATTTAAAATTATTGGTTTTAATTTTAATTACATTTTGATTATGTAAATAACCTGAATACTTGCTCATGTTAAATTCATGAATCATTTGTATATATAAAAATTCTTTTCTAAAGTTTCCTTTTTACTGTATAGCTTAAAATAGTGTAAATAAAGTGATTATAAATTTCTTAATAAAGTCAAATTTTAGATATTGTTGTTAAAGATTTTATGTAGACTAGTGTAATGTAGATATTTTTTAATTTAATAATAAAAGTAAGAAAACACTACTTTTTGTTTTATTTCTTTTTATATCCTACTCACATATTGGAATATGTTACCTGGTGTCAAGTTATTAAAAATATACAAGGTAGGACAAAAGAAGGATTCTTTTAAAGGAAACATGCTGTATATTATATCACTCATAAAAGGATCTTTTAAAGAGCTTTTAAAAGAAATACTGCATTTGATATACCTATTTTTATTAGTTTCGGATATATGGGCATCCAAATCCGAAGAATAAGTTTAAATTTCAAATAATGTAGGTAGGTTATATTATGAAAATTATTGCCCAATAATTTTATTAATAGCCATATTTCTTAAACCATTAAAGGTAGACCCATAAAATATGGTATTTTTCTAACGCTCTTAAAATTATCTTTTAAGTGGTGATTTGATATGCAAGGTTACTATTTAAAAAAAAAAATATTATTTATAATTTATATTTATATTATTTTGTTTGTTTTAACTATTGTGTTTTGAACATATTTATTTTACACATGAAGAATAGTTTACATGATACTCCCTTTTGTAAATCAAACACACTTTATTAACAGAATAAAAATGTAAATATCCTTATTTATTGACTATCTTGCTTTTTAATATTTAAAAATGTAGATATATCAAAAAAATAATAAAAAAATATGTATATATTTTAGGTACTTATAACTTGTGGGAGTTCATAGTCTCCAAAATTCGTAAACACATAATTCCAGTACTTTGGATTTCCTCGATCATCCAAAGGTAAATTTCCAGGCGGTACCGCAGTGGCATTGTATTCCTTTAATTTTCTTTCAAGCTCTTTTAAAATTTCTGGATACCTAAAAATAATAAAATTTAAGAGTATCTTAAAGATATTTATTTTAAATTTAACTTAAAACTAATTTATATAGAAAATTTTTAAAGAAAACTTCGGCTATTTGTATTAACGAATACGCTAAACAGCTGTTGTAATTTATATGTAAATATTGTGTTGTAAAGTAAAAATATTTTGTTTATTACTGGCGCTATTCTGGTGAAATTTCTTATCTATACAGGGTTATAAAATCAAGTGTTTGCCATTAGTAGCTTTGTTACATAATACAATATAATAGGCTCTTAGCAAAAATTTTGAACGGTAAAAAACTATTTTAATCAATAGTGCAATACGTCAACAACCCGGAAAAATTAAAATTTTAACCAAATTGATGGGTGTCCGGTTTAAACAGGCTAAGTGCAAAATTTAAGGAACAGATATATTTAAGAAAACCGAAATTTTGTGGGGTTATTACCAAAAGGGTTAAGGATATATTAGTTTTGATTTGACTTTTGTTAAAACAAAGTTTAATAATGTAAGTTTGGCCTAGTTTCAAAATAGTATGCAAAAAATGTGTAATGAAATTTAAAAAAAAATAAGCAAATAAGAAACATGCTAAGTGCCTCAATAAAAACAATCTTTCAAGAGAAAAAGAACCGTTTAATTCCTAACTTATTCATTAAAATAAACATGTACTAAAACTTAAAATACTATAATATTGGCAAAACATGATTCAAAGTCAGTCTACTAGCTTACGGTAATAGTCTTTATGATCTTTGTTTTTAAGAAAATCAATCATAGAGCGTAATGAATTTTTTTGTTGTCCAATATTTTGTTCTCTGGTTAGTTACGTCCCGTGTGGTTTTGTTTTTCTTTAAAATTGGTACTTCCTTCCAACTTTCAACTTCACTGTACGCATATTTTACCTTTGCCACTCCAGGATCTTCCTTATCAATGCAGATCATGACTGCATTACTAATATTTAGTTTCTTAGTATCAATAAGATTTTTTGCAACTTCTTTAAGATCCCTAAATCCAGACGACTCTATATCGATAATCTGAATGGGAAGTGATTGTTTTGGTTCTTCTTTTTCGGCAGAGTTTTATTTTTTCTAGTTTTATATTCTAATCCACAAACTTTTAATTTCTTTTGTTCATCCCTATATCAATCAATTCTTTTGTTTCTTATTCCAAAAACGTCAATCACATGTACTAATAAGTTAACAAACACGCTCTAACTGACAAAAAACGCCGCTGTTTATTTCGGTTGATAGTTCTTGGCTTGTTTGTACCGAAATAAGACATGTCATTTGTAGGTTCCCCCACTTTCCAACGAATTGTATTACTATACGCGACAAGCTTGGTACTTAATATTTTGTTAGGACTTGGTACTTAGCATTTTGTTAGGATACGTACGATGGCAAACACACAATGTTTTTATGCAAAAAATTAAAAATAAATAAAATGGCACTTGGCCTGTTTGAACCGGACACCTTTCAATTGTCTATAGTTTTTTGTAAAAAATATTAGGTTTAACGCAATTTAAGATTAAATATTTTAAAAACATTTAACAATTCTGTTCTCGAGTTACAGAAGTAACACGAGTGGTATTGCCAGTTCGTCCCGATATACAGTTATACATAGTTATAAAAAAGGCAAACAAGATTTAAAAAAAAACCTTTCCTAATGTTGTTAGATCAATTTCTAAACTGACTGTTTAAAGGGGGTTAACCGGGGTTAACAGATGTCATAAGTATCACAAATTAAAAACTTTTGACACGTTGAGCGTAATTATGGGTGTAAATAAAAAACTCTAATTGTAAGTTTATTTTTATTCTTTTCGTATTTTGTAGACTACTTTAGCCTTTTTAATTTCAGATACTTGACGTCTCGATTTTTTACTAACTAAGTCAACATTTATTTAACATTGTCACTTAGATATTTTAAAAAACGAGTGCACTTTAATATTTTTTTATTGTAAACCTAATATTAATTATAAATATGACTGTTATTTACAAATACTCATTAGCAATTTCATGTGTAACATAATAAATCTAAATTTGAATGTTGGGAATTTTAGCTAAATTAAATTGCTGAGTGGTAGTGGGTAAAAAAATAACACAGCTTAGTACCATGACTACAGTACATGTACTTACTTTTGCTAAATTTCTGTATTCACATGGATCTTCAGTAATGTTGAAAAGGCAAGGCGAACTCAGAGGATCACACTCTATTTTCGTAACGTTGCCGCAATCAAGTGTAGCTCCTTTTCTAAGGTTGATCATTGCTTCTTTACTTGCAGCTTTATTAATACCTTTTAATGCTGATCCTGCTGGACAGTTTTGAACTAAACTTATGTTATATTCGTATTCTCTTCCTGATGGACCAAACCAATTATCCCATTGGCCATTATATGTGGTGCCTAAAATAAATTAACTTATTTTTTCTAATGAAAATTATTAATAAATATATAATTACTAATAAAAGTTTATTTTTAAAAAGTTTTTTGAAACTTTATTAATTAATTTAACAAAATTAAAAATAGTCGGAAAAATATATTATATTGTATGAATAAAGGGAAGCAAATGCTTTTACTTACACTCTCTTTTGCTGCATTAAAGCTAAATATGTTTATCTCAAAAACTTACGTAAAAACATTTGCTTCTGTTTTATTCATATAAGCAATTGTTATAGAGGGCAGTTTTAAAGCCATTTTCTTTTAAATTTAAAAAAATATTTTACTAAAAGAGAAAATTGTCACAATTAAAATTTACTGTTGTAAAATATATTTTTGATAGAATTAACAACAAATCGAATTTTCGGTTTTGGTCCAACTGAAAGAGTTTTGTTGGGAACTTTTGATTTATGTCTAAGTTTCTTTAAGCAAAGAATATAATAGCTGCCGCAATCGAATTCCAGTTTAAATTGCTAAATTATGAAGGATTTATCTCCACTGGCTTATATAAACAGCTCCGGAGTCTATACATATAACAGGGGCGGTCATGTCGACTTTCCAAGGGGAGCGGGGGGGAATAGGCCGAGGAAAAGTGTGTGAGGTGGAAAAAAACAAAAATTTTGGCGTCCCTAGAAAAAAATTAAATTTCAAAGGAGGTTAAAATTTTTTGAGGAGCAAAAGAATATCTCCTTTCCACGTATTTGAAAAGCAAAAAAGAATGTGGCATCAAAGCGAGGGCCATTTCCCCCGTGCCCCCTCCCATATGCCCGTTCCTGAGATATAAGCGGGATTATGAAAGGGCTTCGATTTTCGTCGCCGATTTCTTTACACGTGTCTGTAATTCTATTACGGTTGCTACTATATTCTTACGTATTTTTTTAGTTGAATAGGTTAAGTTAAGTAAGAATGCTTGCCTTGAATCAATTTCCAATCGCCTATAGACAAAGCAGCATTTCCGTAAATATCATCAATATTGTGTAAAATTTCGGTCCTAGGGGATTCAGTATCTTGTGAAAGGGCGTTCCAGATACTTACACCATCTATATTTGTTAAATTCCTAAAAATAATATAATTATGTAAATTAAAATGCGTTAAGCGGAATGAATTTAGTTCTGTTGCACTAATTACGTACGTAGACTTTTGCTTACAGACGCATCTATTTTGTCGTACAGCAATTTGAACGACAACGCCTTAGAATAAACGACTATCGTTCCAAAAGATTGATCTAGATCTTCGGATTAAGAATTATTAGGATATAAAGTCTATTAAAATGAAGCACTGTAAAACAAAATCTTTAATGATAAAGTAGAAAATACCCAAAAATAGTAATAAATACCAAAAATAATAGGCGTAGACAGGACTGAAAAATACTTACGGACGTATTCACCAAGCTCTGACAAATATTTATCAGACCGATAGCCTACTTAGAAGGCAGGCTATCAGTCTTTTTTATTTTATCTTTGGACAATCCAGGAAGGCTGAAAGCCTAAATACTAACGTACCGTGGGTGTCTTAAGCAAGGTAAGAGGAAGTTTGTTAACACAGGACATAAAAACTTAAAGATTTTGGAGAGAAGGAAAGACCTCCGCTGGCAGTAGGTTCCACAGTCTAGAAACTCTAGGGATAAAAGAACGAACGAAATGGGAAGTTCGGGGCCTGTCCAATTGGACCATATAGGGATGCATACGTGCTGCACCACGAGTGTCTCTGTTGGGAGCTGCAAGAGAAGGGACTATACTGGATAATTCGTCGGAGCAGAAGCCGTAAAAGTATCTATAAAAGAGCGATAGATCTCCCACAGCTCGACGATGGGCAAGAAAAGTTAAGTCTTTGAGTAAGTAAAGGATCATTAATAAGACGAATAGTTCTTCTTTGAATGGCATCAAGAATGCTGAGGGTTGTAGGGGATGCCATTCTCCAGACATTAGAACAATATTCCAGGGAGGGTCGAATTTGGGACACATACAAAGTGTATAAATTGGAAGGAGAAAAATACTTTTTGGCTCGGAAAAGAAATCCAAGCTTTTTAAAGCCGCGGTGGCTATAGATACAATGTGTTTATGACAGTTAAGGTTATTCCCAAATGTGACGCCCACAAGGTTGAATGTGCCCCCGCTCTGCAAAATCTGGCCACTTATAAGCAAAGGGTAAATGTTTGATGATTTTTTTTGTTTTGGATGCATTAAATTGAACGAGATTTTTGGCGCCCCAATCCAATATCAAATTGAGATCCTGTAAAAGAGATATCTAGATCGCCCTGCGTTTGCTTTCCACGTCGGGTTGAGAAATTGGTTTGAGAACCTGAAAAGTGGAGTGAAGGGTACTTTCGTCAGCATAACTATGAATGGGATTGGTTGTGAAAGAAAGAAGGTCGTTGATGTAAAGAAAAAACAAAGTTGGTGCTAGTACTGAACCCTGAGGTACTCCAGCATTAATTTCGTGAAAGCTTGAAGAATGGCCATCAACAGTGACTGATATACGTCGATTAGAAAGATAACTGGAAAGCCAGGAGCAAAGTTTAGTTGGAAGACCGTAGGAGGGAAGTTTATTAAGAAATGCGGCATGTCAAACCTGGCCAAAAGCTTTGGATATATCAAGAGCAACGATCTGGGACTCACCTAGAAACTCAAGAGACTTGTTCCAGTTGTGTGAAACGGAGGAAAGAAGATTTGCTGTAGATCTCTTGTGACGAAAGCCGTATTGCCTGTCATGTAAAATTTTATGTTTTTTTTAAATACCTAAGAGTTTGCGAGTTAATGGATTTTTCCATTACTTTGCAAAGCATGGAATGGAAGAGATTTAGATCCTTTCTTGGGAATGGGCTGGACACGTGCAGCTCTCCAGCTGTCTGGAAAAATACCCGTGTCATAAGAAATTCGAAAGAGCCTAGTTAAAATAGATGCAAGTTTAGTAGTACATTTTTTTAAAATGATTGCTGGTCTTCCATCTAGCTTAGACGATTTCTTGGTGTTAAGAGAAGAAAGGATACGCTTAATGTGTTTTACTTTGAAAATATTATTGAGCATAATATAATAAATATTTGTCTAAGCTTGGTGAATACGGCCGTAGCGGCTCTTTTTATGAAGATCAAAAATAATTAGGCTACCTAAATAGTTCTATTGCAGTTACTGATGCAAAAATGGTTTATACAATTAATACATTGAGGTTGACCAATTAGATAGATCGAGTTATTTGCGGTAAGTATATCAATCTGGTAAGTTAAGTTTAAAAAGAAAAAAAGTTTATAAGGATAACTTTAAAATTAAAAGAGATAAGTGTATCAATATTTTACTTACGTACTGCTTCCGCATGTTGCATCAAGAAGTGTTGGTAACCAATCGGCAATTTGCATATATTGATTGGAAACTCGAAAAGGGTTTTCAATAAGAGGACTCCAAATTAACGCAGCACCCTTTAACCCTCCTAAATAAGTATACTGGGTTAATAAAAAGTACTGCAACTCTCTTTAAAACCACTAAAGCTACAATAACCAAATTTGGTATCTAAGATATTATGGACATGTAAACTTAAATAGTGATATCGGCACTATTTCCAAAGTTCTTAGTTTTGTGCTACATGTACTTGTTTATTTTTTTTTAACGAAATACCTCATTTATTTTTATTTCATTTAATTGGGCGAATTAGTACCTTTCTAAATTTTCAAAATTCTGTCTCTATTATTTTTAAAACCGCCAAACCTGTGTTTACAAAATTTGCTATTTAGAAGTTTTTAGGCGTGCCCAATTGATCACTGATATCATCGTTGTTGCCAAATTTAATTGTAAATGAAGTGCTGTCATATCTTGGTAACTAGTGAATATTGAATTTTGAAAATATGAAATTTTACCAAAGTTGGCAGGCTCCTTATATTGAAACTACAATAAATGGAGCATTTCATTTAAAACACCAAAAATACTACGTGTAGCGTAAATCTGGGAAATCTGGCAACAAACCGACAAATACCAAAATTTATAAATGCAGCTTTAGCGGTTTTGCAGAAATTTGAGCGTATCTAAACTTTTTACCTAAAATGTGATCCAGATAGTAAATTTGGTAAATAAAGCTTTAGCGGTTTAAAGATATTTATTAGTTGCAGTTCTTTTTACTAACCCAGTATATAACAACATTTATATTAGTTTATATTACATATTAGAAGATATACAAAATCTAACCATAAGTTTTAATTTTGAAGATATTTTCTCGATTTAGTATAAGAAAAATAATTTTTATATAATATTTTTATATAATAGGTTTAATATTAAATAGAAATAATATCTCCCTTCTAGCATTATTTATACAGGGAAAAGAAGTTGAGGCATATGATTTAATTTTTGCAATATTATTTATATTTTTGAATTCTAGGCGGAGTTTGTGTTATGTAAACGTTAATGTTAATTTCATAAGGCATACTCCAGAGCAGAACTTTGAGAATAAGACACTCAATGAGAAACAAAAATTGAAGGACCTGTGCATTCACAAAAAAGATTTTTGATTAGCGCAATTAATTTTAAGTAATATACTTGTAATTAAAAAGCTGTTACTAATAGGCTAATCAAAAGAAAAATGTACTTACCTTCCCATAATGTATTTTTGACACCTTTTAGAGGATAGTTTGAGGCGGCATTTAAATTAAACCCTGCAGCTGCTCCTCCATTATCGCTGGTAAAGATAATAATACTATCTTCCAACATGTTTTTGTCTTTTAATGCTCGCACTACTTCTCCAACAGATGTATCTAGCTTGCTTAACATAGCTAAAATTTATGTTTATATAGTAGAAAGGGTTTATATAAAACGAGGCATAGGAGATATAAGGGCGAGTGGGGAAATACCGCGCACCTATGCTGGAATTTAAATTCCCACTAAAACAAAAAAGTCAGGCTTAATTTGAGAAAACAGTGAGAAACGGTAATTATTTTACTTTGCGTTTACACAGTAACAAGTTAATAAAATAAACATGTAAATGTGGTATGATAAAAAAAGTAACCAAATGTATTTACGCACGATTTCCCAACCTATAGGGTAACTGTGCGCATTGGATGGGTAATTATGCGCATATTTACATGTATGTTGTTACATTTTATTTTCTCTTTTTCTTTCTCCCTTAGGGTTTCAAATCTTAGTTTCAGGTGTTCTTTTTAAAGATCTGTATAGTCAGTACTAATTCCTTATATCTACTAAAGTTACTGCAAATGTTTCTTTAAAGACCGGAAAGCTAAAGTTTAAGTCGATTTGGAGTTAAACCAAAAAAAATTGGCTGGTAGCAAAAATATGTTCTTTTAACTGAGTTTGTTTTTGTCTTCAAATAACGGTTTACTAATAAACGTTGCAGAACAAGTTTATTTTCTTTAGTTCTGGTTAGTACTTGGGTTGGGTACCCTTAACTGCTTTAATACATATTTTAAATCATTAATTTTTATTTAATTTATTGTTTTTTAAAGATTTTTAAAAAGATAAGAAGTCTCTGTAATCCTTGGTATAATTTTAAGCCATCTAAATATATTTTGTAACAACTACCATAAATCTGTGTGCGCGGTAAAGGAGCGCATACGTTCGCCCACTTCCCCTTTGTGATTTACACCTTAAAAATAATTTTATCATTAAAACCACTTATTTAATTATAATTTTAATTAGTAAAAACCATTATTATTTAAACACTAATTGAGAAAACCAAAATAGAAAAGAAAAAAAAAAAAATGTAGACTTATTGCCTTATTTGCTGTAGTTAAATATTTATAAGAATCATTAGGAAATAAAAACTTGTGCTGCAGTTTCTTCTGGCAACAAGCTATGGATCCAAATAGTAGCCACATAAGTTCATGAGACGGAGTTCATGCAGCATTGACAGGGTTGTCTATTTTACCTCCGCAATGTGACATTTTGCCATGCGCACTACTTTGCCTTACAGAGGGTGCTTTCTAATTCCGGTAAGAAATTTTAAAGGTATATTTCTGAACCATTTTTCTAAAAAAAGTTTACAGAAACATGGCTCCTCAAACCTTTCGTTCCCAAGGTTTTAAAATTTTCAAAAAACTTTAAAATTTCTAAAACACTTTTTTTAGTAAAATTTGTTATAGTAGATATACACGTTATTTAATTATGTAAGTATTTGTTGTTGTATATCTAATTGCTAATATAAAGTAAAGGAAAAAAATGCCCTAATGTTTCTTGTATGGTCCACGATTATGCAGTTTAGCAGATTTTTTTCTGAAAACTAACCAAGCTACGTAAAAATCAAAGAAAAAAATTATATTTTTAGGTGTTTTATACAATATTTAATTTTAGAAAATCAGGATCATCAAGTGTAAGTGATTTTATGGGTCACTGTTAGATGTTGTAAGTGTAATATATCAGTGAATTTTAAAGCTTTTAAACAGTGTATTTTTAGGCACATTTTTTTTCATTTAACCAACCTCGTATTTTTTACCATCTTTAAGATAGCGATGCATACAGATCCTTCCTATTTTGGACAAGCTGTATAGAGGTTAGCAGTAAAAATTTATTAAAACTATTTTTGTCTGATTTATTTTTATTGTTTATCTAAAATTAATTTTAAGACACCGACATGCAGTGATTTATATGATATTTAGATATTTCAAATCGGTAAGATAAAGAAAAACCCAGAAAACACAAAAAAAAATTACACCCATTTTTTATTTTTTTAAAGTCGTTGGGTACATTTTTCTTCAAATATAGGCAACAAAGATAGGAATAAATCATTTTAATTCCTATTACACCCTAAAAGGGTAACAATATACTAATTTAGAAAAGAAATTATCTTCTTGGAATTTTTGCAATTGTTTTAAAACCCCTGTATATTAGAGGTATACAGGGTATTTCCTAACTACGGTACGATACTTAAGGGGATAAATGCCTATATCTTTTTATAAAAAAATCTTATAAACATATGCCCTTGCTTCATTTCTAAGATACAGGGCGTTAAAGATTTTAAAAAGTCGGTATTTTTGTAAATATCTTAGGAACCCTTTAACCGATTTTAATAAAATTTAAAACACTTATACATATAATGTAATAAGGCGCTTGTAAAGCTCTGCTAAGATTAGGATAATTTGCGTCTCGGTAAGCACCACAGCCAATATTATATAAAAAAAGTACTGACTTCTTTAACGTTTTAGTCTTATGTGTTTTTCTTTATAACTGGCTTTATTTTCGTAAAAAAATTATTAAAGCCACTTTAACTTCTTCTAAAAAGTACCTATGAACAACAGAAATAATAAAGCAAAAATTAAAATTAAACTAATTTTTGGTTTAAAATAAATAAGCAGTCTTGTATTTTATCGGAAAATGTCATTTTCCTGATTTATACAGTTAATGGTAACCTACTTTTTAAAGTGACTTAAATTGGCCTAATTTTTTTCTTGAAAACCCAGCGAGGTGCGAAGAAAATACAAAAGAATAAAAAGTAGCTCTTTTATTGCTTAATATGGAAGAAGTAAAAAAACCCTCATAAAAGTCAGTGGCGTACTTTTTGACTTAATAATATTGGCTGTGGTGCCCACTGAGACGCAACTGGACTAAATTGTTTTGATTAAGGTAGAGCCACACAAGCGCCTTATTACATTAAATCTGTGTACTAAATCTTATCAATTAAGGGGTTTTTAGGATATTAAAAAAATTTGACATTATTTAAAAATTTTAAAGCTCTGTATCTCAGAAATTAAGCAAATTCGGACATACATTTTTATGGCCATCTTTTCATAAAAAGACATAAGAAATCCACCGCTTAAATTTTGTACCGTAGTTAGGAAACACCCTGTACATGTAAGTATATTTTTAAAATTAAAATTATTTTATAAAAATTAACTAACTCAAGACTAACCAGCATATTTTTGTCGATTAAAGTCATCAATGTACTTAAACTTTTCTACTTCTTCAGCGGGTGCCCGTAGTGGATCATATGGATTTCCCGAATGAACTGCTGCATGAGCCAAATATAAAAATAGGGGTTTGCTTGTATCATGTTCCTTTATTAATCTTACTGATTCTTCGGTAAAAAGATCTGTTGAATATTTTCCATGCAGGTCATAAGCAATACTTAAATTTTTGCGCATATCAAGACCCCATCCAGGATTTTCCACAGCAGTGTGGTCAAAGTAATCCTGATGACCTGTCCAGTATCCTAAAAAAATATATTGAATTGGTAAGCTAAACCTACGCAAATATAAAAGTTATGTTTCATTGCATTATTAAGCAATACAGTGCTTCTCTAAAGTCAAGACTCCCCTCCTTACTTTGAATTTTTGTTATTTTTTCAAGAAAATTTGAGAATTTTAGTAAGACAAAATAAACCAAATTTTGGACAAGAAATGACAGATATAAATGTCAAGATGACAACTGGGCGCCATTTTAGAAAGCAAAATTAAATGTAAAGAGGGGTCTTGTGGCACATCATTTTAAAGCTCCTAACAAGTTCTTTATAACCCCAGAATATGAAGTGCATACCTTTACCCCCAAAAATGATGGTACTTTGAAAATTACCTGAATACCTGATTTGAATGGCCATATCTCCAAAACTAATAAAGTTCGATATAGCTTTTAAAGGTTTTTTATATATTTATTTAATGGTGATCTAATAAAAAGGGTGCGTCATTAAAAAGTCTATACTTTTTGTCCTAACCTGTATAGTATCACCAATATTACCATTAAATAAATATTTAAAAAAGCTTTAGGAAAATACCACATTATGTGTAACTAACTTTATTAGATTCGGAAATACGGCTATCTAAATGAGGTATTTAGAAAATTTTCCGTTTGACATTTATATCTGTCATTTCTTGTCTAGAATTTATTTTATGTTTTCCCACTAAAGTTCTAAAATTTTTATAAAAAGTACCAAATAATTCAGAAGTTAGGAGGGGGTCCTGAATTTAGGCAAGAACTGAATATTACTTTAACAAGAATCAAACAGATCAAGTCAGCGTTTTGATTTTTATCTCTGTAGGTAACTATACTTTTGGCACTTAAAAACTAAGAAAAAACACCTAAACAAAAATGTGTTTTACATTAGTATAAAAACTAAAAGTAACCGTCAGTGGCGGCGCCAGGGGTGGGCGCGGTATGGCGAGAGCCCAACCCAAATTGCTCTCGCCCAACCTGCTAATTGAACGCAAAAAGTCATGTTCAAAAAACCATTCCATTTATATAAATTATTTAGTCAGCTCATATTCAAGTAATCCGAATTATGGAATTCTAACCAGAACTAACCAGTATGTTGCGCTGTCATTAGTCAACAATTTTTTTGAAAACCGTTTGCTTCATCTTAAAAATGCAAAAAAAATTGAATTTTTCTGTGGCCATTATGCTGGTGTAGTTTAGCTTTTAAAATTGATCTTACACATAAAATTTTGGTCATCAACAGGCTTGACCCCCATTAATACCCTCTATGGTGGAAGAATCTGTTAATAAATTATTGGGTATTTACCTTCTTTAAGACATACAATAAATACAACTTTTTAACTGATAGGGTTTGCAAATTTTCGTCAGATTTAATTCGAAAATGTTGCCACAGTTTTTACCCAATTTGCGATGATTGCAGTTTAAATGGGATTTTTGTGTCCAGTTTAAAACGCCCTGTATTCATATAATAACAATATTGCACTACACATTTTACTGGCCACCCTCTAAATTTCTTTGCCGGTAATCGCCCAACTTAAAAAAAACTGGCGCCGCCACTGGTAACCGTGCTAACTAAGTAGGTATGTTCTTTATTAAAAAGACCAGAATAGACATTTTACTTTTAAAAGAGATGAATTTAGAAACAGAGGCATTGGTACAAAAAATAAATATATTATTTTTACTATAAATGCTATATTATTTAAATTAAAAAAAGTACTAAAAACTAAATATCTTTTTTTTCTTACATTGTATAATAGCCTTATCAGAAACTCTAGACTACCAACCTATTTTTTATTAACATGCTGATGCTAGTTAATAAAATATACAGTGCGTTTCAATCAAAACGAGCCACCCCAAATAATTCCGGTATTTATGCACTTAAAAAATTCTAAAACATGACAATTTCTATTTTTAAGGAGTCACGTTTTTGTGTCAAAATTTACTTGTTCAGGGTTATCTCCTTCCTTCACCAACACAAACGTCAAAAAGTTTAAATGAAAAGGGGGTTTATTGATACCCTATCTTAAAAAGTTTCCAATTCTCTTTAATGAATCTTTGTTGTTTTTTTTAAAACGGTTCAGTACTCTCTCCTTTAAATACCGGGGTCCCTAGAGAGTGGCTCACCCATATAACTTTTTTATTGTTTAAAATATCAAAATAAAATTTTGTAGGTGGGTGTGGGTATTACATGAATGTGCATTGTTTCAAAAATTCAGTTGTTTTCTATTACTTTCGGTTTAGCCGGAAACGACCTAAACTTTCTAATTTTAAATAAGACATCACCTAGAATATTTTTACTAATTCGAATATAAAATGACGTTTTGAGTATAACGACATTTCAAAATTTTCAGATGTTTGATGCCAAAATATAATAAAAGTGTCATTATACTCGGCATGTCATGTTCTATTCACATTAGAAAAAAATATACCGGGTGTCTAATTTAAAATAGGCAATGAAAAATTTTAGGTCGTTTCCGGCTAAACCAAAAATAATGTAAAATTTCTGAATTCACGAAGAATGCATATTTATGAGATATATCTACGTACTAAATTTTACTTTAATATTTTAAACAATAAAAAGTTGTAGGAGTAAGCCACTCGCCAGGGACTCCGGTATTTGGGGTAAATTTTACCAGAAACTACTAAACCGATTTAAAAAACCAAAGTCTGTTGAAGAGAGAATTTGAAACCATTTAAGATAAGGTATTACTTGACCACCTTTCATTTTAAACTTTTTGACGTTTGTGTTGGTGAGGGAAAAAATAACCCCTTAACAAGAAGATTGAAAAACAAAAAACGTGTCCCCCTTAAAATAAAAATCGACGTGTTTCTGAATTTTTCTATACATGTACAAATGACGGAATTATAAGGGGTGGCTTGTTTTAATTGAAATGCACGGTATAATACAGAATGTATTTAAAATTTGTAGAGGTAAAAAAATCAATGACATATTGGTACAATTTATTAGAATAGAAAATCAAAAATTAACATTTTACAGGGTAACTAAAAAAAAAAAAATTCACCTAAGGTAACGTAGCCTTGGCCATAATTTTTAAGGTAACCCAATGGCGATACCTTTGTTTAAATACTATAGTTAATATAAACCGTTTTTATCCAGCAAACAGATGGGTAAACGTCGCTCTCCATTCAGCAGAGGGATTACGAATTAACGATAGGAGTATCGTCGTCGAGATACGTCGTCGTTTGATATATCACTTTTCAACGAAACGACAGCCACTTTTATCGTATCGTGATTTCGTGATCCCTCTGCAAATGTTAGGCTACTTATTAGCCGTCATTTATAAAGTAGTTAGTAATGTTTCTTACCCAGATGGGATAGAAAACCCCTATAAAGAGGCGTGTACTCTTTTTCCAAGAACCTAGATGCCATTTACCAACAATATGATTTACATATCCTAATTCCTGTAGATACTGCGGTAGAATCTTTTCTGTTAGTGGTAACCCTCTTGGTTCTGCACCGTATAATACGGTATGTTGCATACCTTGAAAAACAATATTATAAATAAAAAATAATTTAATAGTTTTTATTTTAAATGCAAATATATATATATGTATATATATATATATATATATATATATATATATATATATATATATATATATATATATATATATACATAGTTATATGTTAGTTCTAAATTTCACGGATAGATGAATGTGTAGAGTTGTCATTCCGGGAGTATATCCGTTGGTCATTTGTGTTCCTTGCGGAATTTTGCAGACGTTTCGACAAGATCGCACTTGACATTTTCAATGCCATCTAACTGATGTTAGATAATTGACATCAACAGATCTGCATCAATATATATATATATAATATATCTTAATATAATAATTATCTCCAGAATTTTAGGCAAACATGTAAACCCTTCCTTTAGTTTGCTTCATGTAAAGTTAAAGAAAATAAGGCATATAGCTTTTAAATTTTCTTAAACTCAAGAAATATTAATAAATATTTGCCTTAAAATAATAAATTAATAAATAATAACAATAATAATTGTTTTTTTTTGGTTGATTGGAAGGTATATACCACCCTACATCCACATTAAATAATAATCAAAGTTTTAACCGACCTCTTCTTTTCTGGGCGAGTAAGTCAATTTTATGCTTAGTTTACTTTCTTTTGTTTTTCTTACAGATCTGCATTATACTAGCTATTTAACTTAATTCAATTTTATCTTTTTTTATTAGTTTTTTAAAATTATTATCTGCTTATTAGACGAACTACACGTTATATTTAAATTTTTAGAAAATTCAGAAAAACTTATGTTTTGTGCATAAATCAAACAAAAAAGTGATAAAAATATAATTACTATTTCAGAAACTACAGAATCAACCCAACAAACTAATATATTTATACATTTAGTAACCTAAAAAATAAAAAAGTTAAGGGGGCTGTAAATTTATAACTTGACAGCCGGAACACACAGGTGTAATTTAATTGATGGCTGAAAATACAAGGTATGATTCCTTAGCTTATTTTAGGAAGAAATTTTTTTATTAACATATATCCTAAACCTCTGAACTTTTGAGATACAGAGTGTTACAATTAAACAAAAATATCTATTTTTTAATCTCCTCACTCTTCTTTACCAAATTTTGTTTTAATTTGGCAAAATTATTAATGACATTAAGGGGGTAATTTATCACTAACTAAATTACATTTAGTAAGTCCAATGGCGTCTCGAGAGGCAACTGAAGGAATATTTTCAAGAAAAAAACGGTACGCCACCGACTGTGTAAATGTGTATAAAATTTGTGTGCTTTCTTTAGATTAAACAAATTAAATACAGCTTTTATGTCTCTTAACTGTTTTCCGTATCTTGTTTAGTTTAAGAAAAAGAATCACTTAATTGCCTATTTTTAGACCATAAAAAAGCATTGCGAAATCTTTTTCTTTTAAAAATTAGGTTTTATTATCTTTAATAAGCCATTATGTAACAAAAATAATAAATACGTATATAAATAGGGTTTTTATCCAGAGTAATAATTTTAGTTTAGTTAGGACGTTTAGGACATATGTTCATAAGAAGTTTTCTTTCTAAAATAGGCTAGGGAATCATACCTTGTATTTTTAGCCACCCATTAAAGTACATCCTGTATATATCAACAATACCCCATTTTATTCTATACGCTTTTATACTTACCAGTGTGAATAGGATATTTTCCTGTCATTAAGGCACTTCGCGAAGGTGTGCATATTGGATTAACGTAATAATTATTTAAAATTAATCCTGAGTAAGCAAGAGCATCAATATTTGGTGTAGGAATTTGACCGGATCCATGAAATCCTACATCGTTGTAACCCTGTAAAATGTAAAAATAAAATAACTGTCTTTTAAATATACAAGAATAGCTAGGTCAAAATGGCCACAGGCAGTGCGTAAAAAAGAGGTAGTCTAACGTGTGTAAAATATCAAGAGGTAGTGATTAAACAAATTATTTCGGCCTGTAAACAAGATGACATACCGCAGAGTGCGTCGATATGAGGATAAAAATGTCAAAATTTATAATTTTATTACAATTTATTATGTGTATTAATGTGTTAAATGTATAATAATATTACATTATTGCTTTCTGTATTAGCAGAGCAATGTACCCTTCATAATTATTATTAATAGAACTATTTTAGTTTAGGTATAAAACGCTAAACCAATTTTTTTAGCAAAGTAGTAAAAGTAGTTCTATACTAAATAAAATTTAGCCAAAACTTTTAATGTAAAAAGAAATACGTAACAACATTAGTTATTATTTTAAATGAATGAATTAATAAATATTTAAAAAAATTAAGATGCAATTAAAAGGAAAAAAAATAAACAAGACAAATTAAGAAGATAAAACTAAATTTAATATATAAATATAAATACAAATTTATTGAGTATTAACTACTACAAACATTTCTTTCCTAAAATATTTTGACCTTTAACATAGAAATTTGTTTAAGCAGGTTTTACACGGAAATTCATTATACCAATTTATTGTAAAAATTTGTCACTGATCTGCATAGATTGCCAATAGTTATTACTTACGCGATATAAAAGTTACGTTACATGAGCGAAAAAACGGGCTTTTGTGTTTTGGCATCATTCATCACCCGTCGTCACCGAGGGTGTACGCGCTTGGGCTAACCCTAACGAGCAGAATTTATCAATGCTCTCTTGCTTCCCGTTTGCGTATTTACATTCTATACCATAATACATAAGATTACAGATAAGCGTCAATCTATAACATAGTAGGATTCAAACCCACAATACGCTCCTATTTCTACTTCAAATTATACCGCGGTTCGGGATTTTTACAATATAAGTAAAGAGTTCTCTTGTGTTAAATAAAAACATTGTTGAAATTGTAATTTGCGATGGAAGTAAACCTAGATGTCTTGAAAGATATTATTTATAAGAAAGATATAATTGAAAGTTATAATTACGTCGTTGGCGACAATAAAACAACTAGTGAGTGGTGTGACGACTGGATCCGCAATTTTAGTATAGGCACCACAACAAACTGGATAATTAGATATACTTACCCATCACTAAAAAGTGTTTAGGTGTCATCATATTGAATCCAACAAAGTTGCAGAATTTAAAAAATGTCCCACTTAAATAAGAAATAAAGAATGCGGTGCCAAAATCGTATTTATTTTTAAGAAAGTGAATCCAAATACTATAAAAAATGACCCGCATTTAAAAGGCGGACATAACATTGTCATTACGGTAAGAGATAATAATTAATTAATTAAATATTTAAGTATAAGAACCATCATCTGTTAACGATCTAAGTAGTGTTACTGATACTGGACTGAACCGCCTCTCTCAAAATTTTGCAAAATTCTAAAGGGAAATGATTCCATAGAAACAGCTAATGCTATAAATAAAGTAAACATGGCTATGAATAAATTAAAAACAACTGGTGATGTTTTAAAATTTTTACATCAAATCAAAAAGTTAAACGTGGTAGAATTATAGGTGTACAACCAACATCAACTAGTCGCAGAAAACAAGAACAGGCTGGTAGGCCAACAAAATTCGAAGGCAGTATCGTTAAAAAAACGGAAGGCTTAAAGTGCAAGCGAGAGCGCGGAACAAGCGACAAGAAGGCACAATCTCCACGTCGTTTGACATCTGTTTAGTGTGCAGTAAAAAGTGAATGTGGTGTCAATTGTTTATAGCAACGATAATTGCGGTGATAAAGGTTACAGTATATTCTTTCGACGTGTCACGTTCAACTATCGTCAGTAAACCGACTTTGCAGACAACCGATTTTTTTAACAAATAATTAAATTTAGAATAACGTTGCCAAAGTAACTGCTTATAGCAAACCCATATAACATTTTTTGCCGGCGTTGTACATTTAATTTACCGGCATTGCCAACACTCTTTAATGGCAAGGCATTGGCAAAAAGGTATCAAAAAGACGCGAAAGTGGGCAATTGGCCGTTATTAGGCCACGTGTTGCAGATAAAATGATGGCATCCGTCATTAATAAGTTATTGGCAAAAAATGCGTTTAAGATGATGGCTTCCATCATTAATAAGTTATT
The DNA here is from genome assembly GCA_014170235.1 of Listronotus bonariensis. Taxonomy (NCBI): domain Eukaryota; kingdom Metazoa; phylum Arthropoda; class Insecta; order Coleoptera; family Curculionidae; genus Listronotus; species Listronotus bonariensis. The sequence continues at coordinate 90,352 of JACEGR010001140.1, forward strand.
GGCAAAAGATAACAAAAAGACACGAAAGTGGGCAAATGCAGATACTCCCAAGCAGCAAGCTGACGTCTTATTGACGAAAATTGTCGCATAATATACTTTTTTAAAAGCTAAAATGATGCGATATTTTATTTGAAAATTAAAATAGGAAAAACTCCTTACTGCATGCAATTTCCTTGCAATGCAAAGTACCATCTCTCGGAACACTGTCCAACTTGGAGATGCAGATTTTTACACTAGCCGAAGATATTTCTTTCAAAGCTAAGTGAGATCACCTACCGCAGACCGCTCTCGAATTATGTTTGTCTAATGTGTACGGTTTAGACCATAAAAAGCGAAGATATTGCAGAAACGTAGTAGTTTATTGTCCATTACGCCATCTATCGGTATGTCAAAAAAACTATTAAATATATATAATATTTTTTATTAACATGTCTTTAAAACTTAAAGTTGTAAACAAAATGTTTACAGCTCCTAACAGTCCACTTGAATATCTTGCCTTCTCTACTAGTCATCACCAATTAATCACACAACACACACTTATTAGGTAATGAATACATTTAATTATGTCTATTAAAAACTCTTTTCTTTAAAAAAGAAACTAAAAAGCTAGAAAACCACGTAGAAAACAAATGCACAAAGTGGTCACCTTCGGTCGAAATTAACGTAGCTAATTTTACCATCATTTTATTTTTACTCGCTCCAAAATACATAATAAACATTTTGTTTGACCTAATTTTTATTTGCATGATTTTTAACAATAAAATGTTATGAAAAGGCCATTTCCTTTAAATTATGTAAAAAAACATAAAATAATGTTGTTTAGCTGCCATTATAAATAAAACAGATCAAAAAAATTGCTTTAATGTTAGTTAAATACCAATGTTAATAATATGGTTTAAAAAGTATGAATATGCGTTGAAGGTTTGCCTTCAAAAATCCAATATTTATTTGCCTGCAACAAAAACGCATGCTTTATTTAATCAGGATTGGTATGCCGCCATTTTTGTATGCTTGCCGGCAATTCGCCTGCATGTAAAATTTATTGGTAATTAAGTGTTTATTTAGGGTTGACTTTTTAACGCGAATAAGATGTTGGCATAATATTGCCACTATTGCCAATGCTTTACCATCAATGCCAATATGAAAAATGTACATTGCCGGCAAATAGTGTTTGCTGGGAAAGTTATGAAAAAAAAAACAAAATTACAAGAAAAGTACTAAATTCAATGCTTGCTTTTAATTACAAGCTAATTGACACTTTAAACTACTTACTATCAATATAACTTGCAATTTTTTTGTCCCAAAATCAATTTGGACGTGGCTTTTAAATACGCATGCATGCTCGTAAAAGCTCCGATCTGTTGACTGCGCAAGATTCCAAAAATGTAGCTATCCATTGGGTATCTAAATGTGTGTTATCTGTATAATTTATGGGATTACGACTTAAAAGGTGTAAATTATAACCTATGGGTAGGTTAAATTTTTATTTTTATTTTTTATGGTTAAATACTTTTCGTGGTAAATCTGCTTAAACATTAACGAGGTCAGAAATGGATCTAGTATATTAGCGAATAATAAATAATTTAATTTATGTAAATAAAACAAACAGTTAATAAACCTTATAGTCCGTGAGCCAGGCGCAATTATTTAATCTCAGTCGAAAACTTGTAAAATAATTTGTTGTACAAGATTCATTGTGAGCGTGAGCTACGGCTCCCAGGGTGGGTTAAGCAGTAGTAGCCGCCCATGCACGAAAAAAACATGTCATTTAATGCCAAATAAAAAATTGTTAAATTATAGTCAGCTCAATATTTTGAAGAAACAAAATGGGCAGCTAATTATAAAGTGGTGGATTATACGTCAGCTGGTTACAGGAACATAAAAAAATATACAGTGTAGTTCATTAAGGCAACAAATGAAAACTTTCTTATTTGCAGTTTGATAAAAAATTGTATTCCTTATAAAACTTAGTGCATGGTCTTAAACCATATTAGCAGAAGTTAGTTTTCTTAAAAGTTCTATAGTATACAAGGTGGGTCAAAAATATTGGGAAGTGTTTAGGAGTAAAGTGTCCTTTTCAAAAATATAACAATACGGTAAAAAGAAAAGTTATTTAGAATTAAAAGTTATGTTTAAATATGTCATACCCTCCTATAAACATTTTCATTTAATTATTTTTAATTTTAAAATACCCGTTCTACACTTTAATAAAAATTGGAAAATATCTGTACCACCACCAGCCAAATGGCTTTTGTTTTGTAATTTTTAAATGAATAAAAATAAAAAAATTAATAAATAAAATAAAAAAACTTTTGTACGGCATATATAAAATTTTAAGAAAAAATTATTATTTATAGTGTATTTGCCTATTTGTGAAATTCTAGAGTACTATTAAATATCCTTTTAACAAACTTGGAAGTGGTTGGTTAGATAAAAAAATATAAATCCAATTACATTTTACAAATTTGCTTTTTTTTAAATTTATTTAAAAGTTAGTTTGTTTTAACTGTTAAAAAAATTAATAGGAATGATTAAAAAAATATCACACAAAGTTAATAAAGAATTTTTCAATAAAAAAGAAACATTTAAATAGGAGCCCATGACTTTGTATTAGGGTATAACTTTTAATTCTAAATTACTTGATTATTTAACATTTGTTGTATTTATAGAAATAAGGCTAAATACTTTATTTTTAAACAATTTTTAGTTTTTAGTATATTCTATAACTTTGCATAAAAGTAACTACTGATAATACAGTTTGAGACCATTTACCAACTATTATAAAAAATACAGTTTTCTGAAAAATCTAAAATAAAAAAAGGTTCTCTCCTGTTGCCCACTTTAATGAACCACACTGTATATTTTTTTCATATTTCACGAGCACTACTTTATCATGAGTTGACTATTTTGTTTCTTTAAAATAATAATAATTGGGAATTAATGTTTAAAAATATATTTTTTACGTGCATAGGCGGTTACTACAGCAACACACTCGCAGCCGCAGCTGACGCTTATAACGATTTATGTACTAAAACCCTCATGAAGCATAAGAGAAAGTTGGTCGTGAAAATCTGTCGCTGACTCACGGACCATTCATTAACACAATTACCGATGATAATAACATATTTTTACATGATAACTATTAATTACAACTTTTTGGTTTAAATTTAGCATTAAATTTTTTAAGCTAAAAATTATTTTTTCATTAATAATTAAAAATATAGAATGTTACCAAAATATACATACGTACCAAATCATCAGCTATTATAAACACAATATGTGGTGACTTGCAATGTAACGAACTAACAACATATGAAAACAAACTAACTGTGTTGAATATAAATGCTTTTGTAAAATACATGTTTACCTTTCAATGACTTTATTCTTTATACAGTAAATTTGCTAGCAGCTAAACTCAAAAATTTAACGCAATTATAGTAATTTTTAAATAATTCTATAAGCGAATCGGGACAGTCACGGTAGTGAATTTAAAGAAAATACCGGTGGCTTATAGGTTTTCAGTGACCTAAAAAAACATTGTGGTATTAATAAGATACATTTGATTTGTTAGCACCTATAACGAAGTCATTATTTAAATAACTACATTAGTAATATGTATACTTAGAGATAATTGTGTTATCATGTTGTCAAAATTAAAATAAATTTATATCTATTATCTGCAATGTTTTTTTTTACTTAGCTGCTTGCTTTTTATTTAACTGTCCCATAAACAACATAATATTTAAAATATTAATAATATTTACTTAATTTTACTTATTAATATTTATTTTCTAACTTTATACATATGGATTTTTACTTTGAATTATGTTAATGGTACTTTGTTAAAGGTTTTATTGAGTTAGAATTTTTTTTTTAATGGATTTGTTTTTAAATATTTTTAATGGAAAGTAATACGTGGAAGCAAACTAATATCACCAAAAACATAAATGTAAAAATGTGCGTAAAGTTCAATAGGTACTAAAATTATGCTTGGCTGTGAGCCTTCCCATAAAAAATGGAAATCTAAATGAGCGTGAAGTTCTGTGCAAAATCTAAATATGTATTCCTGGGAACAAAATAACATTTTGAACAAGAAGTATAAAACTCTATTTCTTAATTTTATTGGTTACTTGTAACAATTGCTGTTATTTAAAAATGTGAGATCTTAAAGTGGGTTACATTTGATTTGGCCAGATTTTATTAGAATTATTTTTTTATTAAAGTTTAATAATTTTATAAAATGATTAAGGTGATGAAAACTGGCCAAGTCAAATCTAACCTATTTTAGGATTTGACATTTTTAAAAAACAGCATTTGTAATAGTACCAATAAAACAAAAAAATAAAGTTTCGTACTTGTTCACAATGTTATTTTGTTCCTGTAAATACGTATTTGGATTTTGTACAGAACTTGGCACTCATTTAGATTTCAATTCTTTTGCGACGAAGCCAACAGCCAAGCGTAATTAAAAAATATTGAGCTTGACTAACCTTTTTCTCATGTAAGTTTTTGTGGGATATCTACTATATCTATCTACTTTTGGTAAAGAAAACTGGGCAGCTATTTAAAGTTAATATTTTTCTTGCGTTTCCGCACCATAGTTTTCTTTTTTATCCTATAAATAACAGTGCGCATTGCCCATTTATTATCTCCTACCTTTTTAACACGATTCCTGTGTATGCTTAAATTAACCAAGTCCGGGCAATGTAATAATCAATGACATAGCATAATGGACCGGCCCTCGAGATCGCTTATTGATGCCAGAGCAGTGCGAAAGAGATGGATCTAATTACGGCAAAAATATGCATTTATATTCGTTACCGTTACAAAGCAGTTGAATTTAAAAGTAATTTCTTGTGTTCTAAAGTTAATTGTGATCAAAATTTTAGACTATGGTTGTTGTTCAATATGGTTCACTCATGTGCAGCTATAAATTGCACTGCAAGGTGGAGAAAAGGCGACACTACGAAATTCCACAGGTAGGCACCACAAGAAGGCACATTGTTTAGATAATATTTTCATTGTTATGTTTAAGTAGATAAACTTTATTATTTACTGGTTTTATAAGTTCAATAAAAAACCGCATATACTAAAAAAACTTTAAAAATGTTTGTTTAATTCTTTATTTTTTATAGCTACTTTAACACAAAATATACGTTTAAATCATAAAAACTACATTAGACAAGGGATAAACAAATGTTTTTTATATATAAAAAAATATTTTAATTAAGGATTGAAGTAAGCGGTATCTAATAAAAACACCCAAGAATAGTAACAAAAATAACTTTACAAGAATTATATAGTTAAAAAATTTGTATATAATTTACTAAAAATTCATTAATCTATTTATAAAAAGTCGAAAAATTTAAAAAATAAGCACTATGTTTTGAAAATATACTTTAAACCCCATATTTCCATACTTGCCGGGCTTTCTTGCCGTAATTAGCTCTCTCGGGCCTCGCTCTCTTTCGTTGGCCGCAAATAAATTCACAGCAGCAATACGTCGGGGCCGGTATATTATGTCATGTAATTGGTAATAATAATCTGGCACCACGCGCCGCCTCGCCGATGACACACACCGTTGGCCACTTGTTTAGCGCGTATTACAAGTTTATAATATGGGGACACCACTTATTTTTAACACGCTTTTATTAACTTGGGTTGTAACTATCCATCTATCTATCTATCTATCTATGTAACGGAATCTTTGAGCCTAATTTTAACCAACTTCCAGCTATTCGATTTCTTTGAAACTTTGCACACGTGTCAAGGACCGATGAAGATGCAATAATTTAAAAACAGTATCCCGTTATCTTTTTTGAATCGCCAGGAAAAAAATTCCATTATATTATAAAAACAACACCTAGGATGCCATCTGTTGGCAACATTTCAAACTTTGTTATTAAATGAAGAAGAAATTTTTTAGTTTTTACACAATTAGGTTAGTTGCACCATGAGTGTTTAATTTTTATGAAAAATAAAAATATAGGGTTAGTTGCACCATTAGTTCAAGGATTAAATAATAAAAATTACATTATGTGTAATGTATACATAATACATAATGTGCAATTAATAAAAATTAACATTCTTTTTTGGATCGCCAGGAAAAAAAAATTTTCCTTTATATTATAAAAATATAAAAACAACACCTAGGTTGCCACCTGTTGGCAAAATTTCAAACTTTGCTACTTAATGAAGAAGAAATTTTTTAGTGAGTTGCAATCTGTTGGAAAAATTTTAAAATGTGCCACTCTTGTTCATTAAAAAAATTTTCGCCATTTTGTCAAGAGTAGCAGAAACTAAAAAATGAAAAATAATTAATAGTTTAAAAACTAAAAAACACGCTTTTATATGCAACCGAACTAAAAATTAGAAAATAATTTTTCATTACAAAGAGTTTGTCACTTCAGAATAAAAGCGTGGGGCGCATTTTACTATTTTTTCATAACTTTTCCATCATAGATATTTGCAAATAGAATAATTATAACATTTAATATATTAAGCACCCCACGCTTTTATTCTGAAGTGACAAACTCTTTGTAATGAAAAATTATTTTCTAATTTTTAGTTCGGTTGCATATAAAAGCGTGTTTTTTAGTTTTTTAAACTATTAATTATTTGAATTAATTTTATTTTTATATTTTTGTTATATTTAACAAATATAGTAATACATATGTTGGGATACTTTCAATATCTAGTTGTAATGGTTCAAACACTACAATTAATAAAACATACCATCGTAAACAAATCGATGAATCAGTTGCCAAATGTATGAAAAAATTTAATTGTTTACGGCTTAATTTGCTCGAAGACGATCGCTTTTCGGATATAATTTATTATATATTCTTTTGCTTAGAATAATGCAAGGAATCACCACTCAAAGGTTACGAATATTATTTTTCTCTCACCATGTATAAAAAATTTCTTTTTACATACAGAAATAATTATTTAACTATTAACAGTTAATTGGCGCCAGACTAAACAAACATCTCGGTTTTCTTTGTTTCTTTAAAACCTTGTATTTTATTATTTTTAAATTTCTAAAATTTACATAATAAAGAAATTATGTTAATTAATAATATTACGTAATTAAAACTTAAAGGAGTTTATAGTCTCCAAAATTCGTAAAAACATAATTCCAATACTTTGGATTTCCTCGATCCTCCAAAGGTAAAGTTTCAGGTGGTACTGCGGTTGCATTGTATTCTTTTAATTTCCTTTATGGTTTATTGACAATTTCTGGATACCTAAAAAAACTTAAGGGTACCCCAAAAATATTCTCACTAAATTCTAATTAATACTGATTTACACAGAAAACCTTTTAATAAATCTCCAGTTATTTGTGTTTACGAATGCGCTAAACACCTGTTGTAATTTATATGTAGATATTGTGTTGTAAAGTAAAAATAAAGATATTATTTATTACTGGTAATATTTTAAGAATTTACAAATACCCATCACCTACTTCATCTTAAAAATAAATTGAGATTTAAATGGTTAATCATCAGACATCAAGAGATCGTATTAAACAAAAGAAAAATAGCAAATGTACAGATTGTTTCCAAACTACGATACAAAACTTAAAAAAATAGTTCCCTATATTATTTTTTTATGAAAAAATATTCCTTTAAACATATGTTTGGACTTGCCTTTTAAATATACAGGGCATTAAAATTTTAAAGAAAATATATTTATTTTATGTCTTATAAACCCTTCAACCGACACTTATTCAGCGTAATAAGGCGCTAGTAACACTCTACCTAGATTAAGATTATTCGGTCTAGTGGTGTCTCAGTGGGCACCACAGCCAATATAACTGAGAAGAAAAGTTCTCCACTGGCTTTTTAACTGTTTATATCTTTTTGTTTAATAAAGTTATTTAAAAAATCCTTTAAGTCAACTGTAATTTCTTTGAATTTAGCTATATTTTTAAGGAATCATAACACTGGTCTACAGTGGTTTTGATACCAAGAGGCTGTTATTTTTTTAACTAAGGACCTTATACTAATTATTACATTAATAGAAACAATATTAACTTTCTACGTGTATTTCTTTAGATTTTTTTGTAAAGAAATAAACACATTTACATCAAAAACAGCATTTGCTATATTGTTATGTATATAAAACCTTTCCTCTTCGCGATTTTCGTGAATGAGGTGTAGTGGGATAATCACGTTGCATCCTCCAGCAGTAGTCAGCCATCATATGCTGATCCCACCGGCCTTGGTACCTCTCCTTCATAGTTTTTAGGTCCTGGTAAAAACCGCTCCCTTGTTCTTCGCTATAGGATCCAAGATTCTCTAAAAATTGGTCAAGATGACTGTGGATATAGGGCACTTTAATGGACATGTAACAGCCTAAGTTTTTGAAATTCATTAGCATGTTGTTAACAATTTCAGAGTAGCTAATTGACTTGTAATTTCCTGGAACGTTTTTGGTAACTCTAACAAACGAAGTCCATGCAAGTAGTTCCAAATCATTCATGGAACTTAAGAAATCTGTATTTTTTATTAATATTCTTATTTGTGGGCCATCAAAAATACCCGGTTTTATCTTTTCTATGCTCAGAGAAAGGAATTTTCTCACTATATAAAAAAAAACATTGCCCATTTTTATCTAACGCCTTCACAAATTGTTTTATTAAATCTAGTTTAATAAGGGGGTAATATGATTTTCTCTTTTAACCAAAGGTGGGTTAGTTCTGGTTAGTTCTGGTTGGTTCTGACGGTTCTCAGGTCAATTTCTTCTTGTCCAGTGTTGATCCTTAGAACGACACACAGACATTAAAACATGGGTATTTAAAGTATCCACTTTACTATCCCAATAAAAAGTTAGCCATCTTGAGCTCTACACAAATGCTCCATTTGTGTTCGTTATATTTAACTTTGTCTAGAACAAGTGATATATTTTGATATTCTTTCTTTAATTTGGTTGAATGGGCAATGGGAACTGAACCATATTGGCTGCCATTATGTAAAAAGATGCACGAAAGGCTTTGTTTTGAGCTGTCTATGAAGAGGCGCCATTCATTTGATTGGTATTCTAAAAGACCCATTTTTAGAAGAAGGCCTTGTGTATCCAAACAAAAAACAATATCATTTTCCGAATTAAAAAATGGTAGCAAGTTATCACGATTGAATGTCACTTTCGTACCTGATGCCAACAAGTTTTTTTCTTTTAATCTAGAAGCCAACACCTCCACAGATTTTTTAGAAAGTTTAAGATCTCTTACTAAATAAATTAGTTCTTTTGGGTAAATAGTTTTGGCTCTGTAGACGCTATTTTTTCGATATCACTATCGCTACTCACTTTTCTATCGGTTTCTTCAAATGATGGTTCGTGGGAAGAACAAAGGTTGGAACAGGTACTTTCTCTAAATGTGGTAAGGGTCTTCTAGCCGATTGTAACTTTGGATAAATCATTTTTTCTATTAACATCACGCAAATCAACACAGCAGAATTAGCAGTCATCGATGTGATTTTTTGTTCTCTTCATTACATTGGCACTCCGAACCTCATACGGCTTCTTTTACCACTGACCCACTGTCTCAACTGTTCATAACACATTTTGCAAACACTTTGAGGTATCCATGGCTTGTTTTGGTTTAGAATTTGCAACTTAAAGTAGGAAAAATATGCACTTTCCTTAAAATCTGTTATAGGTTGCCTGAATTTCTTCACTGTGTATATAACAGGAAATCTAAAAACCTAAGGAAAGACAAAAAACTACACGTAGGAAAAAAAAGTATTTTTTTTATTTGTTGATCTGTAAATTAATAATAGCAACAAATTAAAATTTATATTTTTACACTTGGATCGTTAGCACTGGCACTCTTTGATTGTTTTGTGATGGTGGGCAAAAAATACCAAAGCTAAGAACTATGACTACCAAATGACCAAAATATCTAAATTTTTATAGGTTTTCTTTATTAGAATTATAAGGATGCAGTTACATACTTTTGCGCTTATTTTCTGTATTTGCATGAATCTTTGGCAATATTGAAAAGACACGGCGAACTCAGAGGATCACCAATCTATTTTAGTAACATTTCCGCAATCAAGTGTAGCTATTTGTTCTTAGGTAAATGATTGCTTCTTTACTTAGATCTTTATTGATTATTTTTTAATGCTGACCCTGCTGGACAATTTTGAACTAAACTTATGGTTAATTCGTATCCTCTTCCTGATGGACCAAACCAATTATCCCATTGGGCTTGGATATGCAGTGCCTAAAATAAATAAATCATTAGTTTCAAATACAACATAGATCAAAAGTATATAATTTATTATTAAAAATATGCATGACCCATCGACACTCTGCAGTGTAGTTAATATGTTACTTACACTAAACATGATAATACCTAAAAACTAAACTAACAGACTGACAACTTCTTGTGTAATATAAAGTAAATAAATAATAATCAAATTTACCTTGAATCAGTTTCCAATCTCCGACAGAGCAGCAGCATTTTCTTAAATATCATCAATATTGGGTAAAATTTTGGTCCTAGAGGATTTAGTATCTTGTGAAAGGGCGTTCCAAATACTTACACCATCTATATGTGTTAAGTTTCAAAAAAAACCTAAAACTATTAACTAGATCCGTTTAGCCGAAGAAATAAAATACAGAATAAACTGAGAATTAGTAGTTTTCCATTTTTATCCCAACACTGTCCAAACATTGTGGAAACCATAGAGTGTATGATGTTATTTTTTTAATACGTATCTTTTGATCGTTAATAAAGTATTAATAAATTATATTTTTGGTAATACACTGTACGCATCCCGCCCAAGTTGTACTACAGAAATATCTAAAAGCTAAAACTTAAGCTAGTTTTAGTAAGTGGCGGTAATTGTTTTAAATAGTTTATAAATAATTTAGCTATTTTAGTCAACAAATAAAAGAGTTACAAATTTAGAATAACTATGACTTCGTATCAATACTGTTACTTACGTGCTGCTTCCGCATCTTGCATCGAGCAGTGTTGGTAACCAATCGGCAATTTGCATATATACTGATTAGAAATGCGAGAAGGTTTTTAATAAGAGGACTTTAGATTAATGCAGCACCCTTTAATCATCTCTAAATATTTATAAAAGGGTTATTTTAATTAAGATAACCTATTAGCAGAGTTCTAAAATATTAGTTTTTAATTTTTAAGATATTTTGTTAGTTTAGTCCAAGAAAATCAATTTGATATAAATATTTTATAGTAACGTCGCTGTTTTACCGACCCATCTGCGGAATGCCACAATGTTCTAAGCTTCAGTAAATTTAACCAATTTAATTTGTTTTTTATAATGCATATTTTTGTCATCCCATAATTTCTATTACTTTGAATTTTTTCCCCGCTTTACCCCCGTAAGTGGCTCTCAAAGTGTTGGCCCACTAGGCACTTGCCCCGTAGACCAATCCGACGATGTTGTTACGATACCCACAATATAATAGATGCTATTTATTTGGGTACACGCCAAGTCAGATTAAAACCAAAAACCAAAAACTTTTAAAATAAGTTACTAAAAATCGACGTTTCGGTGTCTGCCACCGTTATCAAGATAAAGATTAAATATAAATAAAAATTAAAAAATTTAACTTTTAATTTATGTTTTAAAGTATAAAATTTCAGCTATATTTTTAGGAGACTCTAAAAGTCGTTTGACACTAAATGTCATATTTTTGTTGTTGTGTTGGAGTGTCATAGTTGCATACATAACTAGCTGCTGGTGTATTTATTATTTGTAATTCAAAAGTTATAAGTTAGTTGCTACGATTAGTTGATTTTGAGTTTTCCTGAAGACACTTCAGCATCTACCAAAGCTAACCATGTGTTATTTAAATTAACAGATATTGATGCTACACATTTATCTTTATTTAATAATATGTATGCACGTTCTTAAAATTTGCTGAAATAGTTGAAGCATCCCAGTTTATTCTGTAATTGCTTTCAAATGCGTGTTGACAAATTTTTGATTTGTGAAATTCTGTGGTTTTAATATATTTTTTGTGTTCTTTTATGCGTTTAGCTAATGGTCTAGAGGTTTCATCTAGGTATATAAAATTTATCACATTCGCAAGGTATTTTATAAATAATACTTTTCGTACTTTCATTTATGTTGTTCGCTTTTGTTTTTGTTAATTAAGTGTTTTGTGTTTTAGAGATTGGGCTAATATTAAATTTATTTCTTATTTGTTGAATTTTATTTGATAGGCTGGAAATGTATGGTAAAAATAAATTTGTTATAGGTCTATTTTGATTTTGCCTTTGGTTTTAATTGTCAAATTTAAGGAAACATTTATTTATAAAATTAAAAGGATAATTATTTTAAATCAAAATGTTTAAAAAATATATTTTTTGTGTTTATATTTTGATTAGAGCAAATTATTTTAATTTAATCAAATAGGCGTTTTACAACTTTCTTTTTGGTGATTATATTGAGTGATTATAGTTAAAATTTAGGTATCTGTATGTATAGTTTTTCTGGAAATTTTTGTCTTTTTTATTAGAATTTCAGGGAAAGGTAGTTGTGAGTTAATTTCTTTTCTAGAGTAATTATTTGGTTTTGTGAATCAATGTGTGTTAAAAAAATTATACAGTGTTACATCATGTTGATAAATAGAAAAAATGTCACCTATATATATCCACCATACTAAAGGTTAATAGTGATAATATTCAACAAAATTTGATTCAAAATTTTCCATAAAAATGTTACTTAGTAATGGTAATACAAGTGAAACCATAGCCATGCCAGAAGTTTTAGTTGTTTAGTTTCTTATTTTACAATTTTTTTGTTTTAATCAGACTTGGCGTGTACCCAAATAAATAACATATATTATGAATCCGCCAAACCAATACCAAAGAATACTATACCATAAGAGGTCACAAGTAAGATTTAGCCGAACCCTGAAATTTTAGTACCTACCCTGACCACCCGATAGCAAAAGTAGTCCAATCGACCAATAGAAACTCGACATGGGCATCGACCAATTTTCTGATTGGTTCGGTGCCGGCTTTCGCTATCTGGTGGTCAGGGTAGGTACTAAAATTTCAGGGTACGCTGAAATCTTCTTTGGTATAGTATTCCTTGCCAATACAAAACATATCTTCAGCCCACAATTTGCAAATAAAACCACTATATCTGTTTAGTAAACGATTATATTACTGAATTAAACAAAATATATTTACATATAAAAACAATATACACAATGAAATATATACATAGATAAAATATTAATTTATGAAGGTTTACATTACGTTTATGGTCATCCTACCATGTGCCGATTGCAGATAAAAGCAATCCACCAACAATTGCACGTAAATATAGGAATTTATTTATATTTAAAAAGTAATGAATATTAAGACGTATTGCTTTAATTTTTAGTCACAATTTTTGAAAAATATCACTCTACCACATTTGGCTTTGTCGCTTTCTGCCTTACCACTTTAATATTCTTATATAAAAATTAAAAAGATCAGATCATTTATCATTACAACAGCAGTACCTAGGTACCTAATAGTATAAGCAAGCGCTTTTTGTTTAACATATTTTGGATTAATATCATTGTTATTGCATGAGTATAAAAAATATTACCACATATTATAAGAAAAAACCTAAAAACCCTATATTGCTTCATAACCTACTTTTATTAAATATCTTTACTGATATCTACAGTTAAATGATTTAATAAAGTATAAAAATTTGAGTCGTAAAATTGAACTGTTAGGGCATCAATTACAGGGTGTCTTAGAATGTGGTTAAGAAAGTGAAGGGTGTATATTCTTCACTGAAAAATATATTAAAAAAATGAATATATAAAGAAAAATAAACATATTAGAGTCCGAAAATGTGTTGTTTCCTAAATAAAGGGTGTAAAACCTTTTTTGAAAATATTTTTTCTGTTACTATCTTTAATTTCTTTTATCCGATTTTTATAAAATTGGGCAGTGTTGTTTGTGGATTAAAAAGCTTATTAAGATTAAACTTTAATAAATTTTCCTAATCCAGTGGCTTATCGGGCGGTACTCCAACAAAAATATCTGACAAAAAATGTACGCCACTTGTAAAAAAATATATATTTTTTAAAAAGGCAAGTAAAAATACATTGTTCTAAGATTTTAAACTTTTTTGTATTTTGCTTAGTAGCCTGCCCAAAAAATATTGGTTTAAATGTTGGTGACATTTAATTTAGGATTTCTTGATAATTGTATAAAATTATAAGTAAAATTTTATTTAAAATAATTTCCAAAAACATTATCCCCATGTTTCTTCTGTAGTCCAGGGGTATGAAATTAAGTGGATTTTACTTCTTTTCGTAAAAACCAAACAAGATGGTAATTAAATATGTAAAGCCTTAAAAGCTGTACATATTTTTACTGGGTCAATCCAGATAAAATATAAAACTTACGCAAATGTCAGTGGCGTACATTTCTTTGTCAGAAATATTCGTTTAAGTACCGCATGACGCGGCAGTAGACGGGACTAAATTTAATTAAGTTAAAGTTAATCAGGTTTTTAATTCTGTAAGTAACACTGCCAAATTTTAATAAAATTTATTAAAGGACATTTAGGATATTGATAAAAAAAAAAATTTTTAAAGCTCAACACCCTATAGAGTGTAGCCACGGATGTATTTAATTATACCTGTATTTTTTTAATAATGTGTTTATAAAAATGTTTGATTTGTCTGAAATGCTAAAAGCTATAATAAAAATCGCCGTATAATACACAAGGTGGTTGAAAATCGTGAAAATATTACTTTAGAAGTTAAATAATAAATTAAAAACATACAATTTTGACACTACCTAATTAAAAAGCATGAAAAAGTAATCAAAAGTGTATGATAAATGTTTTTTCTATTGGTTACGGTTTTTAGGAAAAATTGAGATTAACGTTAAGAAAAATATCTAATTTGTTTTTTTTTCAGAATAAAAGAGTTTAAAATTACGTGGTTATTTAGGAAAATAAAAAAAATCGGTCATAAATGTTTTTACCTACTGATTTAAATAGCATAAAAAAGTAATAGAAAATTTAACTCTTTATTAAATAGATTATTACCCTTTGGGTAACTACATACAAACATTTTACCTTACCTTGATAATGTTGGCATATAAAAAGTAAAATTAATTATTTATAAAGAAACAAACCATTTATTTTAATTCACACTTAATTTTTAAAGTAATCATAAAAAAAGAGATTTTTTAAATTTTTTATGTTTTTAAATGAAACAGTTTTTAAAAATATATTCTCCCAAATTTTTTTATTTCAAAATAATGTTTTCGAGTATTTGAACCACCCTGTACATTATAGTGCAATTTTAATTATAGCTTTTAGCATTTCAGACAAAGCAAACATTCTGATGAAGAATAATATTTTTTCAAAATCTTAAAAATATTTTTTTACAGGTATAGTCAAGTCCATCCGTGGACACACCGTATCTTATGAACGGAAAATTTGCTAACACATTTTTATCTAACCTTTTTGCATATTTTTATTGGTAGAATCTACTTTTCAATTTTATTAACAACATTCTGTAGCACCCCGTATAAGAATCTAAATATAGTAGTACGCTATTCTAATGATACATGTAGATGAGTCAGTACATAAGTATTTTTCAAATCTACATAAGTGGAGACACAAGCACCATAATATAAAATTATAAAACTTAATAAAATCATAAATAATATATACATCTAAAACTACATGATTGGATTATGTTTCTACAATCAGTATAATAATCATTTTGCATTTTATCAGTCGCATGCTACATCTTTCACTGGTTCAGTAAATAAAATATCCTTTTATTTAATTTTTTTTTAACAAAAAATTATTAAAATAACCATTGACTCTAAGCCGCGTCAAAAAAAAACAAAATCTTGTTGTCTTAGTTAAAAACACTGGTTTTGAATAAACTAAAAACATTTTATTTCAGCTTATTTAGGTAAAAAAATGGTTTTAAAGCGTAGATAGTATATCGTAAACCACATCCTAAAAGCTTTGCATATATGTATAAACAAAATTTAAATAGGCAAAGCTATGAGGAGGTTTTACTTTCGAAAAATATTTTTAAACTTGTAACTTTTACCCTGTATTTTAATTTTATGTAAAGAAGTGGGGTCTAAAAATTAAAAATATTTTTTGACTGGATCCCCACTACAAGTATATAAATAACAATAAAATGGTTATAAATAAATTATTGCTGCATTTTTATTAACTAAAGATAGTCTAAAAAATATATTTCTGTATAGAATAAAAAAGAAATTTCAAGAAAATCAAAAATGTATTATAAATGTATTATCTATAATCTATAAATATGAGTTTTGATTCTTTTTTTTATTACCGTTTATTCATGTTTACTATTCTATTTTTTTGTTTGTTTGTACCTTAAAGTTTTTAGTTCCTAATAGGTGTTATTGGCCTTTCCTCGTAAATTAAACTGTCAATGCAGGATCAAGGTGTATTTTCTACTAAAGCAAAGAAGAAATGTTGCTCCCTCTTAATCACTATTGCCAAAAAACAAATGTTTTGATTACAAAAGTTAGAGAGCAAAAAAATATCTTTAGGTAAAAAAAATAACCCTTTAACTTCAGTTTGCGTCCCGCCTGATGTATAATTGAAACAAAACCACTAACCAAAAAAGAACTTTAGGTTCACATTTTCGCTCATTTCCTTCACTTTGCGTCCCTCCACATGTATATTCTTTGGATTTAACCACTACCTAACAGTTAAAAAATAGCAAAGTTTAACTTTGTGTTTAGTTAGGGCCCCTCCCGATCTGAATATGAAGCCGTTGCTTCACGGCTTCACACTTGATCCGGCACTGCAGACCGTAAACCAAAATACTTTTAATGGTATGTTTTATCTAATTGCCATAAAAAGTCCAAAAACTGCAGTTTGGTCTGGAACTTTATATTAAAAAAAAATTGATATGAGATACCATGCGGATTTTTATTCACTGAACATGTATCGATTATAGAATTTCATAAGAAAATGCAGCACAAAAATGATCCAATAATTACGTTGTCTAATGTACCTTAGTAATTTTCTAATTATTTTCCATATAAAAAAGCTTTTTATGTACATATACCACTTGTATTCACTTAACTATATATGCAGAGAATAGACTACAGAGTTTTACTTATTATGTAAGACAGCGATCTTAAGGAGTATCTAGGCTACCCTGTAAGAAAAAAACTATATATATGTATAGGTTTCCTTATACATAGGCCTTTTGATTGCTTTTACACAATATAATTTACATCTCTATTGGACATTTATGGCTCTTATTTTTTCAAAAATCTATTAAAAATAGCCACGAGTTATTAAAAATAGTATTTTGTCTCTATAAATTAATTAATGTACGAACGACTAGGATTTGATGACATTATATGGCACAGAAAAATAATTTTATCTTTATTTTATCACTATAGATTAAGAGTCATGCCGATGTATTCGACCTCTCCTAGTGCCACTCTTTCGTCTTTTTCGTTTCGAATCTCTTTGGAAAGCCACATTTCCTGGATCATCAGCCAGTTGTGGATACTTATGGATACTATGGATATCAATACCCTCGTAACCATCAACATCACCGTGGGAGACAAGTTCCTCTTTTTCTTCTTCAGTCCAATCTCCCCTACCTTGGAAACCAGCGGCAATAAGTTGTTTTTCGAGTTCCCATGCTCGTTCAATAGCTCTTTTATGCGCGTGTCTTAAAATTTTATGGGTTTCTTGTTTAGGATCGGCGCCATATTTAATTATCACTACTGCATCAGGATTGTGTAAACGCAATTCTTTTAAAGGTGTAGTTGAACCGTGTTCAGTTATTTCATGTGTCGATACGTTGAACATTCCACCTAATCTACGAAGTTCTTCTAAATCATCCCGTATTTTAAGTACATTGTCTTTAACGAAGTAGAAAAAGTCTTGTTCGTGTATACTAAATTGTAAGTTAAGGAAGAACGAATTGTTAAACACTGAAGTAACTACATCTTGCACTACTCCATTAACGCCTTCCACTACGCTCACTAGAGCTCTACTGCCTACTCTTGAAATTAATACTCCTTCGCCAAACACTGATTTTCTGTAGGCTACTCTGGGAAGTAGATTTCTGGTCTTTGGTTCTTTCTTGAGCAATGGCTTGGGAACAAAGCTAATGTCCATGAATCTTTCGTTAATCTAAAAGAAACAATAGAAATGAATTTAAAAATATTTTTCCAAAATAAATTCTAAGTAAATGTTTAACATTTAAGTCCAGTATTTTGCAAAAAAGGCAATGTCTATTTAACAAAATAAATTTTACCCGGACAAATTGATATAAAACCTAACCTTTAAAATGTTTTTTTGCTTTCTTAAAAAATAAAAAAATCATTTATCAAATAACTACATATGTATATTGTTAGTATATCCATGATAGAACTTTTTTTTTTATCTTAGTTACCGTAGCGAACATTTAATTTCATAAATTGGTAAATTATCAAAGTCATTAAGTTGGTAAGACGAGATTGTTTAGGTAAAATATAAAATTTACCAAATTTACTTACCTTATCAACAATACATTGTAATCCAGACATTATTCCAAAGTCGGGAGCCAGCTGTGGAGCTGAAACTGTGGCTCTGGGTTTGTAGACCATGTTGCCAATGTATTCAGAGCCCAGCATTTTATCGACATTGTAACCATAAAGTTGTAACCAACTTTTAAGATCAGTCATATAGTTCGTTGAGTATTTAGCATTAACTGGATCATTATTTAGGAATCTGTATATAAATATATCTGTTGGAGTTGTAAGCTTCGATGCTAATTTTTCCCAGGAAGGAGTAACCCACTGACCAACTATAGGATCATAAAAACGTTTACTAATATATACTAACTTTGTATTCGGATCATAAATACCACCATGAAAGTCAACTGGTAGATAAAAGTCGGGGTTGGTGTCCAAAATTATGTTTCCAAATGGTGTTCGCCGAACTTCTTTTATCAAGTTTCCATTTATATCAAACAATGCTAAAGGAGATCCATTTTGATCAGATGCCACGTAAAACCTTTGTTCCAATGTTTCAACTGTAATTAGCACATTGCGTGTATCATAAAGAAATCTAAATGTACGTCCAGTTTTTGGAAAGTGTAAGTGTGTTACTAAATCAGGTGTACTTGGATTAGAATAAAAATACTGGGTAACATTGCCTTTATCGTCATTCCAAGCAATAAGTCGATTTTTGTCATCATAAAAATACCATGTTTGGAATTTGTCACGTTCAAAAGCATGTATAAGTTGACCTTTTGGATTAAACCTATATTTCTGCTCTCCCCTTCTGACTACAAACCCGCTGTTGTCGTAGCTATTAAATTCTACGTCACCGTATTGGACAACTCTATCGCCACTATCATAGCCAAGTGTAATTTTCTCCTTGTCTTTTATAATTGATTGAATATTGCCATTTTCGTCGTATACGTATTTTAAATTACTTGTTCCTATTACTTCTAGAACATGTCCGTCAGTACTGTATGAAATTCGATCCATAAACTGCGTTCTTCCTACCAGTAACTTCTGCAACTTTATTTTATTTCTAAAATCATATTCAAGTTCCAGTCTAAATACGTCAAAGGACTTAATGTTAATGAGAACTGATTTTAGTCTTCCATGATCATCATAATCGGTTATACTAAAGAACTGCTTATTAGTATCTTGCATAACTGATCGGTTAAATGTATTTCTGTATATTCTTAGATCACTTAGATTTTCCAGCGCACCAAGATTTTGATTATATTTCAGCCTTAATTGTGGAAGCTCTTTTCCATTGATATCAACATCAATACTGGATAATCTTGCATTTCCATCGTACTGATATTTATAGTGGGCATTGTCAAGGCCACTCTTTATATTAAACTTAAGTCTTTCATCTTTAAGTATTCCTGCATGGTACTTAAACTCCTGTTTTAGTTCAAAGTTGGGTTCAACAATTTCAATATTTTTAACAAGACCCAAAATATCATGATATGTATAGTGCGTGGAACTCATTCCAGCTAATGTTGTTTCCAGCCTTCCAGCGTTATCGTATACATAGGATACTCGAGCTGATTGGTGCGGGAATATCTTTGATAAAATTTGGCCATCGTCATTATACATAATTTCGTAGGGATGTCGGTTCATAGGAGAGAAGTACTGATATTTAAAGAATCCAAGAGAAGTTTGAAGTGAGAATGTATGGATATGTCCCCTCGGCGTAGTGAGTGACTGCAGTGCACCGGAATCATCATATTGAAGTAAATAATCAGAGCCTCTTGGTGTGGTTACTTTTAAAGGCTAAAATAAAAAAAAATAATTAAAAAAAGTAAATATATTAGTTTGGTTTGTAGTAAATATTTATACCAGAAGGTATGAACAAAAACCTTAGAGGTGATTTTATATACACGTGAATGTGCTTTTGCAGTAATTTTACAACACATTTAATAAATGTTTAAACCTAATTTAAAATAATATGCTAAGATGTACTTACCAAACTACTAAACATGTCCTTAAAGGCATACTGCAAAGATGATCCATCGGCATATTTGATTTCATAAAGACGTCCAGCTCTATCAAAACCATAACGCTCACTGAGGTCGCCCCATTTCCAGCTGCTTAATCTACTAAATCTATCATATTCAAGTTCGACTTCGGCAAACATTTCACTTCTTGGAGTCCAGCGAATTGGCCTAGACGATCTATCGTAAGTAACATTTAGTAATTCCATTTTATCATCCATAAAAACGCTGATTGAAGCCGTTTCACGGTCGTATTCCATAGTTAAAATATTTTCCCCATTGACTCGCAACTTTTTCCAACTTTTGCAATTGATCTTGGTATATTTTTGTTACCTTTAGAATTCTGATTTGGTCGTATATAATATCTCCACTCAAACCTATTTGCCAGATCGCCTCCAATTTCAGTACGTTGCTTACTAGGTACAGGGTAACTTTCAGCAAGTATAGGTTCCCTATCTGCTAAAATATTATAGGGTACTGTATCAGTTGTAACTCCATGTGACCAGGGTGAAATCTTTGCCACACCTCCGTCTGGATACAAAATGATTTTATTTTCAGTATCATCTAGTTTCGTGGAAACGCTGGAGCCTTTAATAAGCATTGAAACATGTTTTTCATCATTTTCGCTTACTCTTACAGTAGCGCCCTTTATGCTAAGATCAAACGATAGGCTTATTACTTTTCCTGTTGGGGTTACAGCTGACGTAAGTCTGCCAAATTCGTCGTAATTATAAACATAGCTGCGGCCACTACTATCAATTTTAGTTTTAAGAAGACCAGTTGGTCCATGATAATCAAAAGTAACATTATAATTGTCTGGGGTACTTAGCTCGTGTAGCATTCTCATTCTGGACATACGGAGTCTACATTTTTGTCCCTTGGTATTTTCGATTGAATTTACTTGACTGGAGTAATCCCGTAACAAAAATACTTTATTTCCAGCTGCGTCTGTGACAGTACTTAATTTACCATTGCTAGTATTTACATTGTAAGTAAATACGTAGCTTGTTTCGCCAGTAAGTATATTCTTGGTAGCAATATGTTGACCAAACCGATTAAAAATGTATATTTCCTGCGTCTCAGGCGAATAAATTTCATATTCCCTAGATATGCTTGAGTCTGGTATACTAGCCATTACCGATCGAATTCTATAATTAGCTTGATCACCAATATGTACGTTTCCATCAGGACTGACAGTTACGGCGGAAATAGTATTAAACTTAGAATTTGATGCAAGATAATGATCAGCTTCAAAGCAATCACATCCGCGTTCTAGACAATTGCATTTTGATTCAGCTCCTGCATACGGTGATATTTTTCCATCAGTCCCTATAACTCTAACTCTGTTAATTCTTTGTGAATCACTTTCTGCAACATATAGGTACCCTGCGGAGCTAAAAGCTATGCTTTGTGGCATCACCAGTGTGGCATGAGTAGCAAGTTCAACGTCATAACCTGTCAAAGGTGAGGCACAATGTAACGGCCGACCAGCAATAACTTTAACTCTTCCGTCAAGCGTTAGCTGAAGGATCATATGATCGTCAATAATGTGAAGTGTATTGTCAAGTGGATTTATTGCCAATTCTGTGGGCCAGCGCAGGTGGACTTCTTCAATGTTTAATGTGCCCTCACAGGGTAGTGGTTTCCAGTGAGACTTGTGCATATGATTTCCAATTACAGTAGTGACAATACCATCTCTATCAACCATTCTTATATTGGTTCCATCAGCAAAGTACAAGACATTGTCATTAGACACTGCAACGCCTTTTGGATAGGCCAGTTTTGCGTCACGTGCTAATGCACCATCCCCACAATGTGCTTCGTCCCCAGGTAAACATCTTTCACCGGAACCTACTACGGTTTCCCAGTTATGATCGGGATCGCTGAAGTCATCGTTATTACGAACTTTTATAATCTGGTGTGACTCTGGATCAGAAATATAAAGGGTTCCATCCAATGGACTTAAGGCCATGTGATAACGGTAGGACACACGTGTTGCACTGAAAAAAAAACACACATAAGTAATGAAAACATAAAATATTTACTTAAAATAATACAATAACAAAATAAATTAACCAAAACTAAAAAATCGGGTTGTGAGTTTTAAAACTAATTAAATTACTTACTTTAATCTGACAATTGTCCTAACAATTCCATCGGTATGAATTTTTCGGATTAGGTTAAAATCGCCAACAAATAGTGAACCATCTCTATCACTTGCAAGAGCTACAGGAGCTAATAGACGTTGTTTTGAAGCTTGTCCATCACATTCCATACATTCTAGAGGTCTTTGATGCCCGTCGCCCATTGCAGTCAATATAACCCTTGGTTTGTGTTTAAGATATATGTTAGAGCCATCACCTTTTGTAAGATACCTAAAATGATGATATTTTTACAACAATAAAGCTTTAAAGATAATTCTGAAACTCCTGCATAAAATAATTAGTAGAGCCTCTTACCTTCATGGAAATTGTAGCGATGATGTATATCTAAATTCCATCCTCCTACATCAGATATGCTCATGTCATGTCCACTAAGTTTGGTAGTTTGAACATCCCAAATAATATCTTTACAATCGCTATACTGATAACCAACTTTAACAATGGCTGTAGTTACACCATAAACCCTTTGTCTATAAACGTTGAGCCTGTTCCACGCGTAAGTAAATTTGATGATAGGATCAGCTTCAAAAACTTTTTCAAATAAAATTCCTTCAATCGTAATTCTTAAATGAATTAGTTTAAGGGTTGAAGGAATAATTTCAGGTGTTAGTTGAAGCTGGATCGTGGAAAGATATCCGGCTGCACGAGAACTGTGATAAACTAAGTGCAAACCAGTGCCTGGGATACCTAGACTTTCTTGGATAACTTGAGATTCAGCCAATATAGCACTTTTGTCAGGACACGCTCCTTGAAATCCATGTTTCCATGTTGCCAGAACCACAGGTTTCATGGTATCATAATCATGTGTTACACATGGTTGAGGAATAGTTGAAACAGCTTTCTCTTCACCAAGTGTCATAACTATATTGTCAATAATAACCACCTCATTCCAAGCAACATAGGCTATGTAGCTTTGTGGTCTGAATGGCGATCGTCCGAATTGAAGGGTTACTGCTCCACCCCCATTAACTAGTAAGTCAAACCAGCCATCATCTCGAGTGAGAGTAAAACCTTCAAGTGGGGTACTAGTACTAACTCTGACTCCCATCAAACCAGTTCCCATTTGGGTTACAACTCGTCCTCGTACAACTGCTGACCGGCTGTAAAACATATTGTGTATAGTTTTAAAGTATAAAACTGTTTTTAATAAATTTTAAATAAAATTCACATTATACAGTTATACCAGTCAATATGTCTTTAAGCAATATTAGCATAGTAGAAATAAATTGATAGGAGGTATAATTTCTTTAGCTGAAAAATTCTGCGTGGGTAGTCATTAAATGAAGATAGCAAATTATGCACATCAATTATTATAAAAAAAGTGGTAAAAATCAATGACTTCTGCAGTTTTCTTATTAAATGTTAAAAGCAAAAAGTGGCTTCAGCTTATGTATTAATTATAAAACGTATATATTTAATGTTGCACTTTGAAATACAAATTCAATCAAAATCAAATATACAGCAGACAGCAATAATTTCAAAGAGAGCCAAGTTATTACAACTGGTAAAAAAAGATAAAGCTTTTTAACTTTTTTTACGTTATCGGTATATATTTTTCACCTTAGTATTCTGCACAAAATTAGTTTTAAAAGTTTAAAGGCCAATAAAAATCTTTAATATTCCTTAAGATTTTGACATTTTTGTGTAATTGGACAAACATATTTTTCTTAATAATGTTAAAAAGGTATTTTAATTTTTAAAAAAGTACATCATTTTCAGTAAGTATAACTATTCATAAGTATGTGTAATCTTGTAAACATACATTAAAAGCTATCAAGAAAAATTATATATAATACAATACTAACATATTTTAGGACTAGTATAATACGAATATTTAGTTGTAATTATTTGTTTTTCTTTTTAATAATTAGTTATCGAAGTATTAAAATTTAAATACTAATTGGTATTTTATTTTAGGGTGACAATAAAAAGTTTTATGAAAAACCGTATAGGTGCGAAAGTAATATTTCGAAAATTTCATAAAATTGCTTTTGAAACTATAAGTTACGAACAAATTCTTTTTAAGTTAGTAGTCATGTATTTGTAAAATATTTAAAAAAGTACATTCTAAAACATAAATAAACTTGTGTTGTTTAATGAGAAACCTGCCCAAAACCCGAATCTCACACAACGTAATTAAAAATGGTTGGATTATGGATTAAAAAATAAAAATAATTTCCATTTTACCATATTAATGAGAATTGTGTGTAGAATATATCGCGAATTTCTCTATTAAAAAAATATTTTTAAACGTGTTTTTTGACTATTAAATTAAAATGTTATTAGTATTTTTCGCCTTATTTCTATCCACACGTAAGGCCACTTTAAAACGTTTATGGTAAATATTTAACACTGCCTAAAAAGGAGACAAGCAAAGCAACATGTTTTTATGTTTATACAGGGTGTCCGGGAATATGTGGGCAAACTCTCGGATTCATATAGAACACATGAAAATAATATGTCAAGTTCCTATAAACTGTTTTTCGAAAGCCCCCTTTACTGAAATATGTGCCCTTAAAGGACGAAAATAAAAATAACCAGAACTAAGTTTTATAGTACTTGGTATAGTGAAATAATTTTTAAATAGGCCAGATACTACTAAGAACTCTTTAAAATGGTGCCCTCTTGGAACATTTAAATTCATTAGGGCGCCAGGGACGAACTTACCATCACACAATAGTGCTAATTATTTTTATACCCTGTATATTAGAGAAATAATATAATAATAAATTTGAAAATTTTAAACCATCAGCTATTGCTGCAGTATTGTAGAGGTTGCCATATTCTTTGATAATTAAAGCTAGAGAAAGCATAAGTTTGGAGGGAGCCAGACATACAAAATTATAAAATACAACCGTATTTAAGCAAAAATTGTTTTGCACGAAAACGCTTTAATTTATCGATATTAAACAATGGCAGCCTCTTTTTAGCTAAGGGTTTAGGCTGTCTAAGAATACTATTTTTAATTCCATGATATACAGGGTGTTAAAATAGTTAGCACTATTGTGTGAGGGTAAGTACACCCTTGGCGTCCTAACGAATACAAATATTCTAAGGGGACACCATTTTAAGGAGTCCTTAGTAGTATCTGTCATATTGAAAAAATATTTTATTATACCAAGTAATATAAAACATAAGCAAGAAAAACAGATTTTTAGCAGCTTTCTTTACGAGCACATTTCTTAGTAAAGAGGGGATTGTGATATTATTTTCATGTGTTCTATATAAATCCAAGAGACTGTCCACATATTCTCGGACACCCTGTACAAGAAGTACAACGCAGCCCGTAGAATGTTTTTTCATTTTTTTTTAGTTTTAGCATGAAACATTGGGAGCTAAATTTTTCACCAATTAGAATTAAAATATCAACAAAATCTTTTTGTTTTAAGTATATTATTGTGTATTTAAAATTCACCTCAACCCAAAATTATTATTTGAAACATTTAAGCAGCTGGTTTTAATCGTATTTGTTCCTTGTCTAATCGCTACCTGCTAGTGTTCAACACATTGAAACTTAATTAAACAAATGGGACTGGCACGACGTTTTTACTTCTACTATGGTAAACTTGTTTTTACATACGACTAGTATAATATTTATATCTAAGTACTATTTTTTGTTCACTTGAACGTCTACTACAAGATGTTGGCAAAGCAAAATAATAAGACACGAACACAGTGGGTACAAAAAAAACAGAAAAAAAAGTCAAATATATTTTATCAGCAGGCAAAACTACATTTTCTGTTTCGTGTTGTATGCAACTTAATTAAAATGTCTACAGTATAACTACTTTTGTGCTTCTTGATACTTGGCTAGTCGCCTTACCTCGTATTGAAGTGGTTCCAAAACACACTGAGCAGCAAGAATAAAATAAAATCCAATGTGTTAAAATTTTATCAAGCTCTTAAACGCATTATAATTTTACGCTGTAGGTTTTTATATTAATTAATTTTGAAAACAATTCTAATTTTGTTTTTTTTAATAACTATCCACTTCGGTATTGTATTTTAAAATAAAGCAAAACTTGAATCATCTCAGAGATAAATAATGAAACTTCTTTTAATTTTTTTGTTAATGCACTTTACGAAAAACGGCGTTATTAATTGTAGTAAAGTTTACAGTATAGCGCTTTACACTTAAAACATATTTAGTTTTTGAACAAAAATGAAAACTCTTACAAGAAAACTGATAGGTGCTTTTTAAGTAAATAAAACAGTTCCATTAGAGAACACAACACAAGTGGGTGAAAGTGAATAGACTGTAATAGAAATTACAACAATAGGATGTGTTTTTGACTGGGGCACAACAATGCGTCTATAATAAATCTTTTGCAGGAACATATAAACATTACTTTGTATTATAAAACATGTTAAAAAATATGGTAATAGAAAATCGCATACCTTTCATTAAACGTTTCCTGTCGGGCATAATTCTGCAGACTTCCTTCATCAATAAGGAACTTCATCCTTTCAAAAAAGGATGCTGTAATAGCTGGTGGCTGTTTTCTTAGAAGTATATCGATCGGTTTTGGGGAAGAGACGCACAATTGACTGCTTTTGCAGGCGTGATTCGAGCAGCATTCCGGATCCTCGCAATCGGTTAATCCATCTAAAATGGAATAAGGTGTGAATATAGCGATAATAGGATATATTTTCAATTCAATTTTGGAGCACAATACTTTAATACAGCTGCTAGATCAGATATACTTTTATTAAAAGAAAATATGTGTGTGATGGCATTGTGATATTCGAGTATTATTTTATTAACCCTTAAAAGAGGAAAAATAGGTATAATGTAATAAAAACAAATAATAGGTTTTTCCAATAGCTATACACATTTAAAAAGGTATACCTAATAGGGAA
This sequence comes from Listronotus bonariensis, assembly GCA_014170235.1. Lineage (NCBI taxonomy): Eukaryota > Metazoa > Arthropoda > Insecta > Coleoptera > Curculionidae > Listronotus > Listronotus bonariensis. Next base: position 117,891 of record JACEGR010001140.1, read on the forward strand.
AATATAGGGTCATCCAATTTAAGTATCCACTAGTAACTTTGATTACTCAAAATAAAAAAATAAATAAAATAAAAATCAGAATTTTCCGACTGGCAGCATTTTACATACTTTTAATTTACGATACGAAAAAATAATTAAACGCTACAACAGAATGTTGGCAGAGCCAAATAATTGTTATAAGAAAATGTGTGTGTGGAGGCATTATGAAATTCTAGTATTATTTTATTAACCCTAAAATTAGAAATAATGGGTGTAATGTAATAAAACAAAAATAATAAAAATATTGTTTTTCCAATAGCTATACACATTTAAAAACGTATAATAGGGAAAATATAGAGTCCTTTAAAATAAGTGTCCACTGGTAACTTTGATTAGTAAAAATAAAAAAATAATAATATTTTTTGTCTGGCAGCATTTCTAATACTTTTAATTTACGATACGAAAAAATAATTAAACGCTACAACAGGATGTTGGCAGAGGCAAATAATAAGACACGAGAGTCATATAGGTCCTCAGGAGTTCGATTGTAAACTAGCTTTTTTAATGAAATATTGTATTGTATTGTAATGTGTATATTGTATATTTTCTTTAAATTTAAAAAATACCACTTTTAATAGATCTATCTCTATAGCTTTGGAAATATAGTGCTCTTAATCTGAAACTTAAGTATAAAATCCCATTATATCTGCAGCTTTAAGCTTGGTGCCGTAGATAAAACAGAAATTAAAACTACTATTTTTAGATTCCACATTTATAATTTTTTTAAGAGATACACATATTAAATGTGGTATTTTCTTAAAGCTTCTTGAGATACCTATGTAGTAGTAGTTAAAAAATTAAAGGTTAGGATAATTATATCAATTTTTAATTTCATATATTTTTAAAAATGCATAGTTTACTAATACGTAATTTGGCTTACTTTTTTAATTTTAAACTTTGTAAATAGGAAAAAACAGAATTTAATAACATACCCACAACACTTTTAATGTAAGTTAATGACTTTTTATAAGAAAAATAAGTAAACATTTTTAATAAGGTAATTGTATGTTATGTTAACAATCTTATAAATATGAATACACATTTTAAACAATTTTAATCATTTACTAACTAACCACAATTGCAAAACCATGTATTAAATTTCAAACTTTAATTTTTTTTTAAGTAAGTAAAGCATTAAGATTATTTTGTCAGTTTTGCTAAACTTTTACATCATTATGTTGTATGTTTTACAGGGAGCCCACGGATGTGGTTTACAAGTGGACAAATCGACCAAAAACTTAATTTTTCAAAACAAAAGTAATTTTTTATAAAGAAAGAAAGTTAATTTTGTATACAGGGTTCTCAAAAACTACAAAAAAAAGATTTTTTTCAAGAGTAAACTACCTTCTTCTTTATTTTTAAACAAGATGTCATTACAAAAATGTATTTAGAATAAAATTTGTAATCGATAAAACAATTACACAAAATTTTATTGAACTCACTAAATTTAGCGAAACCGCCTTAATCACAATCGTTTACACCTGCAAATTGTGTTGTGTAGGAATTAAGAGGAAGCAGGTGTTTGAAGTAATTTATAAGAAATTTTTAGGTTATTTTATTAAGGGAATATAAAATACTTAGTAAAGAAGAATTTCGGACTTCCATTCTCTTTAGTAATTTATTCACACAACGTTTCGGGCAGTACTATCTCTGTCCGTTCTCAAGTGTAAACTTTACACAGTTTACACTTGAGAACGGACAGAGATAGTACTGCCCGAAACGTTGTGTGAATAAATTAATAAAGACAATAAAAGTCCGAAATTCTTCTTTTACTACTGAATCATTGTCTTCCACATTCAGACAGACGTTGATAAAATAATTAGTTTTTGATCTATAAAATCAGTTTCATGAAACTTTGTGATGCCCCATTAATAAAGTCATTCAAAATTGCTATTTTAAATACATTTTTTTAAATAATATTTTGTTTAGAAATGAAAAAAAGGTAGTTTACTCTTGAAGAAAAATGCTGTTTCTCGTGTTTTAAAGTACCTTGTATACACAATCAACATTTTTTTTTGTGAGTCAAATCTTTTCTACCAGTTATATTTTTATCAAGAATTATACAGCAAATTCGCAACAATAATATGCTGTGGCAATAATACAAACTATTTACCTTTATCATTATCTCTACCATCATTACAGTTTTGTTCTAGCAACAAACTGCAGTCCGGTCCATCCCAGCCGTTGTCACATCGGCACTCCCACATACTATCTGTATTGAACCTGCATTGACCATGCGCGGAACAGCTATTTGGACAGCCTTCGATGGTACAGTGTTTGCCGTTCCAACCAGTGACGCAAAGACAAGTCCCGTTCTTGCACTGACCATGTTCGTTACAACGAGGATCACACTGCTTTAGGTTGCAAAATTCGCCTGACCATCCTGGATCACATTGGCATGCTTCCGAAACACAATGTCCATGGTTGCCGCAATCCAAATCACATAACTCTGAAGACAAATTAAATAATGTAAATAATTATAAAAAATCTGACAAGATTTCACCCTATTTTTTTTTATAATTTTCCTTTTGATTTCAATTAGTTTAGTAATTAGTAAACCTGTTTTATTATAATATACGAAAGAAACTAGGTATATTAAACATACCTTTAGAGCAATCTTCTCCTGACCACCTTGGTTCACAGGTACAAGTTTGAGAATCCAAATCAAAAGAACCATGACCAGAGCAATCTGGAAGACATTGAAGTGCATCCTTGTCCATTTGGGAGCAATCGGGTCCTTTCCAGCCTTTTTTGCAGATGCAGGTTCCTTCGACACAATATCCATGAGCAGAGCAGGTTGGATGTGGACAGTCAGCTAAATACAAATATTGCCCTTACAATTTCTTTTATAAGAATTAGGTAATGTTTTCTAGATTTTATTATCTTCACAAATAATTAATTTTCTGAAATTTTACACAATAAATTGCTGGCTTTAAATTAAAATGTTTGTCATGCAAATAAAAACTACTTTCTCTATAATAAGTATTATGTTATGTATAAGCTTTTCTTTTTATAGTTAAATAAAATCTAAACTAACATAAAATTTAAATAAAAGTTAACTAAATTGTTATTTTAAATAAATAAATTTAATTTATTTAAAACTTATAAATTAAATAATTTTCATTATCCCAAATACTTTTTGTTTAAAGTATACCACTATTTACCGGATAAATATACTTGCCAAAATAAATACACTTCTGTTAATTGAATTTTTGCATATTAAATTAATATACTTTTTACTGTTTTTTTTTAATACCTCTTTGTTTAATTTAAAAGTAGTACAAAAGGATTGAAACAAGTGAGTTGTGTTTCTATATAATATATAAAATCAAGTTGAAAATATCGATTTATGGGAAATTAAGTTCAAAGTATTTAAGAAATGGGAGTTTTTAAAATAAAAACCTATTATTTTTTCTGTTTGCTGAAATAAACTTGTATTTTTGTTTAAAAATACCCACATGATATTGACTATAGGAAAACAGTCAATATAAAAAACATTTCGACCAACATATTTATTTATTTGTAAAAGTGACCCACTTAACTGTTATTTGGCAATTTACCTATACAGGGTGCGTTTTTTGAAACCTGCAAAAGACTATATTTTCTAAAAAGGAAAATATTAAAATATAGAAAATACCGTTACTATAAAACCTGAGGGGAATATAAATGACCTATTTTTCAAAACACATCTATCAAACCCTTGAACTGCACCCCCAGTCAGTTAAAAATCTTAAATGACAACACCTCTTTTGTGGCACCTCTCTGAAAAACTTATAAAAATACTTTTCGTTTCTTCTAAAAAGTTGGGTTAAAATCAAACACTACCCTTAAATTTTAGAAAAATCATCTTTAATTATTCACAAATAATATCAGCAAAGGTTCGATTAAATTAAGATAAAATTACTTATAAATGAAAATAATACTCCTTTTAGAGCTAACCCCCATTAAAAGTTCCGGGTATGTCTGGCTAGGTATTTTTCTGCACTTGTGTAACAGAAATAATCAGAACTCAAATAGGCTTATCTGCGACTGGCCCATCTGCGACCGATCATTAAAAAGCAATAAAACCGACCTATAAGCAACCTATGGATTTAAATAAGAGTAAACCCTAATGAGGCATAAGCATTGTTGCCAAGTTGTTCATAAAATCTTCCCATCCAGTTGTTATTTTTGTTTGTGAAATATTTTAAAAAGTTAAAAAATTGTAGGTACATTTATAATATTATTTATTTATTGCATATACAGGCCTACAAATTTACGTAAATATAAAAAGAAGAATTTACGTATTGTAATATATTATGTATGTGTGTATTTGTCTTGGGATTAATTAAGTACCTACCCTTAGTACCCTTTTCTGATTCTAAGAAATATCTCTAATAGTCTACCTACATTTTGGCAACAGTGCGTCTTAAATTCTAGACCCACCAGGTAGTAAATGGGGGTTTGAAAAATCGGTCGCTAATACGCCGATTTTATTATCGGTCGCTGTTGGGCCGACACCATCAGAACTAACCAGGACCTTTTATGGAGGCGGCTTAGCTTTACTATTTATTATTTACTTACTTTATTATCTTAATTTAGTTGTACATTTTCTGGTATTCTAGGTAAAAAAAAATTGATTTCTCTAAAATTTAAGGGTGGCATTTAATTTTACCCCAACTTTTTATACCAAACGAAAAGTATTTTTCATGAGCTTTCCAGGGAGGTGCCACATAAGCAGTGTTGCCATTTAAGATTTTTAACTGACTGGGGGTGCAGCTTAAGGGGTTGATAAAGGTGATTTAAAAAATACCTTATTTATTTTCCCCTTTTTAAAGAAACAGTATTTGTCTATATTTTAATATTTTAGTTGAGTAATCATACCCATTGTAAGTTTAAAAAACGCACCCCGTACATTAAATGAAATAGCTATAGAACGTTTCTAGAATTAACTTCTAAACGGTTGTGTAATAAATAAGTTGTAATAGCAATATATATTTCTTTTTGAATAATTCGTTTGTTGGTGTAGAAATTTTCTGTATGTTAGTAAGTCAAATTTTTCAATTGAACGGTGTACACAAATAAAAATAACATAACAAGGTTGTACTCATTAGATACACATAAACATGCACAAAATATTTTTCTAGTTGCCACTCTAATGTGTAAATCAAGCAAATTTTTCTTGTTAGTTAACTAAGGGCCTTTCTCCTTACCCTCTTCACAAAATTTGCCCTTATATCCGCGAATGCAATTGCACTTTCCGTTAGCACAATGCCCATGCCCGTTGCAATCTGGCACCTCACATTCATCATGCCTCAGCTGACATTCTTTGCCTTTCCAGCCTGGGTTGCACTGGCACTCGCCGTTGATGTACTCGCCACGTTGACTGCAGAGTACTGGACATACGCCTAATGGTGAAAGAGAAATGGGTGTAATAACATGCAAAATGGGTTACATACGAAGATATTAATAGTAGAAGAGAGTGAATAAAGAGATTAATATTAATATCACATCTAAGGTTTGTAATTTTTTCGTTACAGCTGAGAGATAATGCCATTTAGTTTTAATGCAGGTATTTTTTAAAGTGAATTTGATTATAAAATGTATTAGTCCCTGCACCAATAATGAATTTGACTTCATGATAAGATCACGTTCAAAACCTTTTAGGAGGTTTTTTTTATGACAAGTCTACTACAAATATTCATATCGCCATATAAGAAAGCTTCGTTTTAACTCAGCCGCCATGTCAAATATTTTGGGTGCCGAACTGTGCAAACATTCACGTTTTTTGTCGGAGAAGTTTACCACAATGTTTTACATGCAATTTTTAAACATTAGGCCATATGAATAAAAATAAGCAAACGCTTTTGTTTATAAGTAAAAGATAATGATCATAATACAGAAATAAAGAAGGATTTACTTCAAACGTATGAGCATTTGCTTACAAGTGCAAGTATTTACTTATAGAAAATTAAAACTACTGAATAGCAGCAGCACTTTTCTATGATCAATACCTTTTTACTTATAAGCAAAAGCATTTGCTTCTTTTTATTCATATGGCCCATTGTGTCCAAAATCGTAACGGCTACAGTTACGAAACCCGCCCAATCCGATACCCAAAACATGTCCATGGGTCTTATGGTTTTGTGACTGTAACACTTACGATTTTTGGCACAATGGTTAAAAATTGCATGTAAAACATTGGGGTAAACTTGTCCGACCAAAATTGACGTTTGCCCAGTCCGACACCAAAACATTTGATATTGACAGGTATGAATATTCGTGGTGGACTCGTCAAAAGAAACCCCTAAAAGGTTTTAAACATGTTCTTATCATGAAGTCCATTTTATTACTGGCCCAGGGACTATAGCATCTATGTTTTTAATATAAACCAGTAATAAACGATAAACAATTTCTACTGCACGAGTTTGATTTTTAATAATACAAAAGTGATTTTCTTGCAGTGTGGACATATATTGTTTTGATCAATAATTATATTTTCATATTGATTTTTTATTAAGCCCTGTATTACTTTAAAATAATGTGAAGATCCAAGTGAATAGATACGATAAATATATTTTAAAATAAACAAAAAACGATTTCTAATAAAATGTGAAAATATTATTTTTAAACAAAGACTTCTCAACTGCCTAAATAAAATTTATATTTGGAAACTATGTCAGATATTTTAAAAATCAAATATTCTAAGGCAAAAATCAATAGATTATATTTTTCCGTGTCAGGGTCATGACCGTGCAGTTTATTAAAAATATCGAACCGCCATTGCTCTAAATATAGCGAAATGTTAAACTTACACGGCTAAAGTTAGTCCATTGGTTGATTTAAAATAAATACAAGACTAAAAGCTTAGGTAGGAAACTTTTATTTCCTCAGCAAGAATAAATAAAAACTAAAAGTTGCACATTTAAAGGATTTCTTTTATCTTTTAATTTGCTGGTTCATAAAATACTAACAACAACTGGATTATTTTAATGATAAATAAAATAGTCACTAGGTAGTTTTATTTTCAATGCGTTGTTTAAGTACAGTTGAGCAAGAACAATGGTTGAGATTAAATAATCTTCAAACTATTGATTTCTTGTTTTCAGGACTCATTTTTCTTCTGATATGATAATGTTCGAAAATATTGGTTAAAAAGGTGCAATGTATATAAAAATGATACCTAAAAAATTTTCTTTTGTATTTATTTTATACTTATAAATTTTAGAAATAAGTACTAAGGTGGTATACTAATCTTATGTAGTGTTAGTTAAGTAAGTTAATATTTTGCTTTCAACAAATTGCAACAAACATTTTTAGATGTAAATATATTGAATAAAATTTTATGCCAGAAAAACGGCAGCACGATTTTCACGAAAAAAATTGGTAACATTGTGCGTCAAGTTGCTACCGTATGTTTAGCTGGACTATTAGAAAGACTAGTAGATGGGTATATTGTAGTCTGTATTCAAAACTGATTACTTTAAACATACTTCTAGTTCATCTTAATTCACTCTCTATATTGGTTAGTAAATTGCATTCAAGAAAGATCCCAATTAAATGTAATGTAATTATATGAAAAACTTACTTTCACTACAATCATCACCGCCAAACCAGGATTGCACTGACAGTGGCCCATTAGACACTCTCCTTTTCCACTACAACCATTTGGACAATTGTGTGTCATGTCATCAGCTACAGCAGCGACAAAGGCAACTTCTTGTGGATCCCCGTCATCATTATAAAGAGAAAGAAACCAATGTCCTTGTTCCATGTAGTGCGTTACTTCTTTTAACAAACGACTAAAATAACAATTTACTATTACCACAGGAATATAAAATTAAGCTCTAATTACTAGACTTTATACATTTTTTGTAAATGTAGAAACTAACTTTTAAGATAAAAAGAACATTTAATTATGTACGAAATCAAAAACCTTATTATTTTTTACATACAATTAAACTTACATGTGATGCCCTTTGTAGTTCTTGCCTTAAAACCACTAAGTACTTCCAAAATATGATATTGTGTGTGCGTAGGTAACGCATTTCTCCTTGCATATACACCTATGCTTGCTCCTCTAGGTATACTATAGTCAAACTTGACATATGCTGCTTCTGATTGGTAAAATTGCATATTCCAGTATCCATACGGAGATATTTCTTTGACAGTCTTTGGCCTAGTGAGATCTGTGAGAAGGTTGTTCCGTCGGGAGGAAATGATTGAGCAGGGAATGTCCGAGCACCTAAATAAAAGTGGTACCAAATATTTTGTAATTAATTTTGCAGTGAAAGATACAAGTAGAACTGATATGAAGTAATATACAAGGTGTTTTCTTTGTAAGGTCATTTATTTTACAGATAGAGATCTTTGGTCAATGTTAACTCTGGGTCGACAAATTTTTGTTCTCAACTTACAAAAAGGTAGTTTTCTTTTTTATTTGTAAATACCTAAAATATGAATTACCCAATTTTGTTGATATTTAGCGATGGTTTTTATAGCATTAGGCGGGTAATTTAAAACTAAGATATTTTACTATGCACAACGACGTCTGGAGAAGCACATCGACTAATATTTCTGAAAAAAATGTACGCCATTGGTTTTCTGTAAATTTTGTATATTTTTGTTTGTATCTTGCTAATTTTTTGACAAGGAAAAATAAGAAAGAAAAAATAAAATTTAGGTGACTGCTTATTTCTAGACCATACAATTGTCGAGGATGAACTTTCTTAAAATTAAGTTTTATAATATCTTATTAGCAGTTTTGTAAGAATTAGCATAAATACTAAATAAAATAATGGTTATACCCAGAGTAACAAATTTAGTAGTTTAGGGGTAGTGTTTAACAATAAAATTAAACTATTAAATACATATCTTCTAAAAAGTATTTCTAGTTATGACGTTGTAGCAGCAAATGGGCGAATTACCACATTTTTATTAAAAGTAAACTTCAACTTTGACAGAATATTCACTTTTTTATGTACATTTTAAGTATTTAATTACCCTTGTCTATTATTCAAAATAAATTATTAATGAAATTATAAATATAGGTTTGTTACTAAAATCTATACAAACAATTAATTTAGTAATTATATGCCACAAAACGATATCCATTTTATTCAAATATATTTAAACATATAGTTCTTTAAAAGGATATTTACATTTTAATGTTTTAGATTAAATCATTTTTATTTTTTTATGTAGTTTTAAAATTTTAATTTGTAATTAATCAAATTAAATAAATTTAAAAACATTAAAAAGGACGCGTTTAAATACAGTATTTTTTTAATGAAACATAAAAATACGCTGTCTTTCATGTTACTTTGGGAAACATTTTATTCTCGGCTATTTAAAAAAAAGAGCAACTAGTCTGGAAAGTAGGATAAATCTGGACTAAAAAAGCAGTTCTGGAAGTTTGCCTTGGTATCTTGTTTACTTGTCCAAAAAATAGTACCTACTTTCAGACTTCTTAGGCTAATTACTTAGAGTCAAATTTGCTACTTAGGTGTGCTGTTATTATTATTTTTGTCTTAGTTTTACTAGATTTAATATTTTATTAAGGTTTGTACAGTATTTTACAGTTATTTTGTTAAAAATAAGTTATTGTAAATTTTAAACTAAATCTGTAAAATGGGTAATTAATTTTATCTAATATTATTAAATTAAATAAGGTCCCAACCCAAACGATTTCATTGTTATAATTATGCAGAATACGTAGCTGTGGATCAAATAATTTTAATTATCTCTATTAGTATATTACTATATATTAGACAAGAAACAAAAATATCTCGGTTTACATATTCAAAGCAAAAGCGTGCATAAACATACCAAACAAATTTTAAAAATTAAAGCCACAACAGTACATGCAGTTTATCAAGCATATCGTATATCTACCTACAACATAGCAAGCACCTATACGTTAAAAATCAGTAAACATGCTTTTTATTGACAATCATTACCTTCAATAGCTTAATGAGCTGGTACAAGCGAGTAATAACAAATTTCAATCATTAAATAGGATCAAATAAGCGTGCATCTGATAAGAGCTACCCATATTAATGACATATTGGCAAAATGAAAGGTACAGTTAATGGAGTTGCCGGCTGCTTAGCTAGTTAATATCGCTAAGCCGTTATTTAATCGATACTTAGTTATTACCTTCTAAAATAAGAATTGTAGGAGGTGGCGGTAATTTTGTTGTTACATCAGGGCAGTTGGATGAAGATGTCTCGTAGGTCTCCGTCATATACGTCGATTCTGTTGTTGATAATGGTGAAGTATTTCTTAAATTTGTTGGTAAAGTAAGCAATTTCTTTCTTGTAACGCCGTATTCTTTGGACCCAAATAGATTATCATAGTCATACTCGTAAGTATCGTTCATGTCTGCAAATTCATTAGAATTGTCTAAACAAGGACACTCACATTCACAAGCACCACCCTGCTGGTTATGTACAGCCGCATTGTTAGAGCTATGAATTTTTTCATTTTCGCTAAGCTGCGTAAAAGAAGCAGCTTCTTGTTGGTTGATATTTACATTAGGTTGATTACCATCAGTTGGGACTGATACAGAAAGCACATATACAGAGTGACTTTGATAAGGATTTTTTGGATCGGGATCCATGGAAATGGTTACGTTTACTAAAACGTGTTTGGATGTAGTGGAGGAATTTTGCGTTGTCGAAGGAATTTCAAAAAGTTTTATATTGGGTTGGTTAGAGGTTTGAGATGTATTAGTAAGGTTTGGCATATAAGAAGCTTGCTTTATCTGAATATTTTTTAGATCTTGCTTTAAAGAATCATCGTTGGGAGGAATTAAAAGATTATCATTCGTCAGCTCTTTTGAAGAATCTTCAATTTTAATGTTCTTTTCGTTTTCATTTTTGCCATCAATATTTTTACTTTCAGCACTTTCACCATCTTGAATAAAGGTAAATATTGGCGAATCCTGTTGTAATTCTTCAGACGAAATAGCCTCAATAGGTTTACTTGCCTCTTTTTGCATTGAACTGTTTACCGCATCATCAGTAAATAGAGAAGCATCAGCTGTATTGTCGTATGAAATATCCAGGTCTTCTTCTAAGTTTGTCATAGACTCTGGAAAATCTGTTGTAGATGATAAAGAAATATCTGTACTCGTTAATAAGTCTACATCTGTATATTCTGATACAAGATCCTCTGCTTCAGTGCTAATATCTTGCTGTGCAGAAGAAAGTGGTGAATAATTAGTCGAAGTAAAAACGTCAAAAACCGCAAGCTTTTTTGTAGAAGACTCAGAATCATGCAACAAAAACCCACTAGGACCACTGGTACTAGCATGCAAACTATTGGAATTTCCATGCTTGCTAGAATTGAAAATTGTATCAACTTCACTCGAATTAAACACAATAGCATGCGGTGAATTAACTTCTCTACGTTTTCGGGAATATACAAGCTGATTAAATTTACCTCCGTTATTTGATGAGGGCTTCGGTCGACTAGCAGTAGAATGGTTAGTTTCTGAAGGAACAGTCTTGGAGGCGGGAATGATTGCAGTGTTGTCACCTACTAGTACAGCACAGGGTTGTGTACTCTGATATGACCAATTTAATAGGCTAGAAGCTAAAACAAAAGAAAAATGGGAATAAGAAAAAAAGTTTAGTATCTATTACCGAACTACAAAATATCATATATTATTAAGTTAAAAAATATATATTAGGGTGTTTTTGTGTATTTAAACTACAAGGGTTTTTTTTCTAAGCCGTTGTTTTGTCTTCTGGTTATTATATTTTATAAAGGTAAAAATATTATAAAGTTTCCCATCAGCTTCGTAAGTAATTTTGTTTAGCAAAGATAATTTTTGACTGATTACTTTTACAGCATCCCAGGTAGAAGGCATTGTGTGCCATTATACAAACCAATGGTTTAAAACTCCTACCTTATATATTGTAAAAACATGGGTGTGATTTATTACAGCATTATATGAATTTATTAGTTGACTTTTAGCTACTACCCACTAACAAAAAGTAAAACAAAGGTGTACTTCTTACAATATATCATTTTTGGGGAAAATTAATGCAGAAATACTTAAAATGTGTTTGTATCTAAGTATATTTTACGTGTTTTGTTTACTTATTTCTTCTAGGTTGGTCCCTGTTTTAAAAATATTTTTTTATATATAAAAGTAATTTTAACTCCAAATTATATTTCAGGTTATTTATAAAAAGTATTAGCAGATGCTTGTTTTTTCCTTTTACTGGAACCATAACTGAATCGCAACATCTGGTTATAGTCATCTTTCTTTGGCAATACTAATTATATTGTATATGGATACTGTATTCGTAATTACGTACATTTACTTCTTAATAAAAATTTTCATTTAAAGGATTTTGTATTTGTTGCATCTGCAGAATAATAAACTAGTAATATAATTATATACTTGTATACACTTTCTGCTGCTTAGAAATGTCCATGGGCAATTTTTGCCAATGCGTGAAAAAGAGAGATTCGAAAGCTAGGCGACACAACAATATATCACAAAAGGTTTTAATTCATGCGTTTTCTGTCAAATATCTACCTGCTACGGTTTAGAATGCTATTAGGTATCTAAAATAAGATAAAGTTTATTAAAAATGATATTAAAAATCTGAAAATGACACTTATCTTCGGTCAAACTAGAATTGATATAAATAAATAAACACGTCAATCAAAATATATTTATATCAAATTTTTACCCAAAATAAAAAAATTAAATAAAACAGAATTTCTGAAATATACTTGGTATATTTTATAAAAAGGCATTGAAATTTAAATCATGTTTAACGTTTTTTATTTTTATTTTGTTGTAATAATATTAGCTATGATAGTCATTTGTTCTATAATATTTTATTTAATTTAGCTAAATTATATTTTAAATTTGAAAAATTTTGGTTTAATGGATTTAAAACCTAGTAAATCATATCAAGATTGAATTGTTTTTAATTTATGGTAATATATTGATAACCCATATTATACAGGAAAAACACCTACAAATATAAATTTAACTATTTTATTCTTTACTATTTGGTACTTAAACAAATAAAGAATCTACTTTGCTTGCTCCTATATTATTGTGACCTAATGACCAATCGTGACCAATTGTTACAGCATGAAACGACCTCCGTATTTTGATATTTATTTATCAATAAAATTAGTGATCCTAAAATTTTAAACTTTTATATTTATTCCAGTATCTGTAACCAAATATTAAATACCTTTGACCAATTCTCTAATTGTTACCGGCTTGCATAATTTGTTTTTTGAATCTAAAATTTTTAATTTTGAGTTGCTCACAAAATTTTGTCGCTTTTGAATGCCATTATTTAATACAGAATCTTGCTGACCAATTAATTATTCGTACTTAACAATGTTGACCAATTTGTGACCAATTTGTTGGTTTTTAATTTACCCATGTATGATTAAATTAAGGCGCAAAAATTTTTTGATGACCTTGATTTTTTAAACACGCTGTAAAAGTTGGTGTATGGATGACAAGTTCGTCACACTTAGTGACCACTTATGACAATTTCGTGACCAATCGGAGCTGGTTTTTAAACCTAAAATTGTCGCATTTTGTGCCTCTAAATAGATGGGTCTATATTAGCCATCTAAGTTGTCATAAAAATACTAACTTTGGCATTTTTGTTCACATATCGATGCACTGTGCGGTGTGTCACCTTGTTTAACATGCCAGATTTTTTTATTTTATCTCTATTTGTTGGTATTTTATACTCGTTAGACTGTCGCTTTTCCACGCATTGCCTGTGAATCATTTGACTTAGCTGATACAGTATACATGTTATGACAATCAAATCGTCACATAGTGCACATATGTTTTTTGACCAAAAATATAAAACCTGATTTCCGTCGTTAAAGGGCACACTAGTTTGATGCTATTAAGAAGACGTTAGGTAAACATTCCAAAAGCCTAACATTTGTTTTTGCGTGTGGCATGGTATTATAAGAATCTCCTCTTCATTAGTTCTCTAAATATTTCAAATGCAAAAAGTTGTGACACGAATTACTATTTATTACCAAAACGTGGTTCCCAATGTGCCATATGTTCCAACAGCTGTTGAGGATCACCTCAGGTAAACCTGAAAACGGTCATGGTTACAAAAGGGCGGATTAAGCAAGCTTCACTATGTACAATAAAAGGACCTTCTTCAAAAAACTAATGTTACAAATGATTTCCACTTGATTTTTTTATCCTATATCGTATTATGTTACCAGTTGGGTAATGGCATGAAATTTATCCTTATCCGATGGTAGTTTTATTTGTTTTTAGTGCGGCAAAAAAGGTTTCATTACAACCCTTTTTGTGAACATCCTGGGTTCAAAGCTCATTATTTAACTTTTATTTTAATCCGCCAAAGGTAGGTGGTAAATCGAAACATGCTGAGAGGTAAATGAGTAACAACTTTAAATTAATAACTGCTTTTAGTTTATTTAAATTAAGCGGGTGTTTTTTAAAAGTAGTTTCTTCTGCTATCCTTTAACTTTTTTAGAATAAAAAAATTAAAATTTGGTTTGTCAAATTTTAAATATGCAATGTTCGACATCTCCACTTGTCTCGTCTCTTTGGCGTTTTAACCGAAAATAGCTAGTAGTGCTAATAATTTTTAAATGGAACAACCTATGTAATTTTTGACAGTTTTGCTTTAAAATATTTAGATTTTTAAATTTTGTTTGGATTGCAAAGACTACGTTAAAATGGTTAATTTTACTGTATTAAGTATGCATGGAAAGAGGGATTTAGTAATCTATTGGTTTTAACGGGGGCTCAAAATGGGGTTAACAAACCTAAAATAATACTAATAAGTAGGTTTGACAAACGAAAAATGATTTTCTATCGAAATTAAAAAGCAAATATTAGTCATTTAATATTTAAAAGCAATTATTTTCGGGTATACCAAAAACAGTTTTTGCGTAAGTTAAACAAAACATATGTATGTATATTAAATATCACTTTAATTAATTTCTTTTTTTATCTAATAATATTACAGAAGTTATCCGCTTAAAGAATCTCCTGGTATATTTTAATTATTTTTGTATTTTTCTTAAAAAGTAACTGCCAGAAACAAAAGAACATAAGTATATAAAATGTATATATTAATTTTTATTATAATCATTTTAGGACGTTACTTTCTTCAACTGTTTTTGGGTAAATAACGTGCTCTGATGACTACAAAAATATTTAAGGCAAAATGCTCAACCCAAATCAAGATAAAATACGAGATAAGTACCCACAATAAGAGTGAACGATTATATTATTAAAGATCTTGCTTTAAGGTAACTTTTACCTTTACCTAAATATTATTCATATTTTTAACAGAATCTGTAGATGGCTTTCATCCAAAATTATACAGTTGCTTTTTTGAATTATATTTATTATTAATGTGCCTTCTTTTTAATTTTTTTAAAATCTTCTTTGGTATGGTGCTTTGTAAAAACTTGTGGCCTAAATAAACAATAATATTTTGCCTGAACTTTTTGGTAAAGTGGACCTTGAAGTAGCACACAAAGGATAAAATATTAGGCGTTAATTAAAAAAATTAGCTTCCTACATGTACTAAAAATATATTTAAAACCCCAAATGAAGTAGAAATAATGAAAGTATGTCTGTATCTGTAAAAATACGAATCCAATAAATCTATTACATAGGTACATAAGTTATAATGATTTTTAAAATATAGGCAGTGGTTTATAAAAATAACCTGTAGGCAAGCACCCACCGGTTTAAATATATTAATTTCGATGGTAAAGAGCACCACACTTTTTTAATTAAATATAATATTATTGCAAATAAAATATAATTCTAACTAAAAGTAATTATACTAATATAATTTGTTTATCAATACATGTCTTTACAGCTATCATTTACTTCCGTTATGGAAACGTTTAAAAATAAATTTGCACTAGTTATCTGACACTTGCAAGTGCTATGGTGTTTATAAAATATATTTTTACATGCTTATTATAATAAATTATATAAAATTACGTTGAGAATTTACCAGACAATATTTAGTAAATTAAATTAAACTTAAATTTTGATCATACAATATACATAAAAAGGTATTGTCAAATATTAGGTATATAACAAAATATATAAATCTAATGGATTAAACCATCCAACATTTTTTTGGCATAATTTTGCTTAAAAAATAGTTGAATGTACAATAATTTTATAAAATTGTGAAACCGCGAACTGGTAGAAATTTTTTATGTTAAAATTAAAACCACCAGACCGCAAAGTGGCCAAAGTTTGTATTTTAAATTTATTGTCAATAAAACTATTGGTCACGCAAAACTGTGCAAAAAATATTAGATAGTTTATTCGATTTGAACTTGTAGGTCAAGAGGTTAACAATGAGAATGTATGAGAGAAAATTATTTAAATATTGGCGTCTGATTGGTCTGTTTCATAAATAAAATATCAAAGTACTACTTTTTAATAAAAAGTTTAAATTTAAAAATAAAATATAGAAATACTATTGTATTTATTATAAACCTTATTAATATAATAAAAAAAAGATTTATTTTGTGGAGTGTCCCATGTAACTACTTGATATGTAGATATATTAGAGTAAGAGGTCGTGAGCGGCAGACCTTTGTCATTTTGTAAAAGCTGAAAGTTTGTCAGCGCATGCTTTAAACATAGGTAGAAGCGATGGTAGACTATAAAGTTTCACTTATAGTGGCTTTGTTCTAAATCGGCTTGTTTTAAAAATGTTTTGATGTATACAGAGCGTTGTAAAAAACTAACCTCCCGGCAAATTTTTTTTGAGACATTCTGTATCCTTGGAAATGTTTTAGAACAGAGTTACTTGGAAACCCTACAAATGTGATATAAGACTTTTTGTTATATTTTCTTAAATAACAGAAATATTGGACTCGGACCATTGGGCCACCCCAAAATGTTTGCCTGCCAAGGTGTCAAAACTGTCTGGCGACTAAGAAAATATCTTCTAATAGGTGCCCAAGTAACACAATATAAAATTCAGCTTTTACAAAATGACAAAAGTTTAATTTATTTCTTTGGTTACTGGTACCTGCCAAAGCCACTATGAGTTAAACTTCATAGTATCCCATCGCTTCTACCTATGTTGAGCATGCACTGACTACTTCAGCTTTTACAAAATGACGAAGGACTGCCGTTCACGGGCTCTTGGAGTATATGAAAATGGTTTTTAAAAGTGGTAAAGTTTTTTAAAAAGTATTTCTTATTACTAACTTACCAGAAATATATGATATCGCAGCTGTTAAAATAACGCATAAAACTATAAAAGCTATAGCAGTACATTTCCAAGTACACCTTGACGCCAGCCCTTTCCGAAAATGAAATCGGGAAGCTGCTGGCGGAAAATGACTTGAATTTGGCCTCCTTAAATTGTTACGGACGGGTAAGACAGGGATTTGGCCTCCATATGAAAGACTATTGGTCCCACCTCCTCCAGATCCTGTGCTCTTCATGTCTTTGGAAGGACTATTACAGGACGAGTTTGGCTTATAGTCAATAACTGCATTTTTGGAGTGATCTGAAAAAAAGGCAAAAAGTTATAATACAACTGGGATAAGAGCATCGAGATAAGCTACATTTAAAAGCAGATCTTAAGTCTAAAAATTGCGATTTTATTTAAAATGTTTAGGGTGTTAATTTTATCATGAAAGATAAAGATTAGTTGCTCACTGGTACAGTCTGGCGCCTTTTGTTTACCTTGTAGGGAATAGCGCAAACTAAAAGAGATAGAACAAAACTGATTGCGCAATCTCAATTTTAATTTTTGAAAGTAAAAGTAAATCACGGCTAACTTTATTCGTTTTGGAGATACGGAGTGTTTTTCAAATTTTGATAATCTGGCCAGGCACTTGTAACTCGCGTAATATTAGAGATAGAAAAAAATGTAAATAGAAAAGTTTTAGGGATCTTTACGTAGAATTCAGGGGCGAACATATATTTTTTCGTTTCCAAACACCCTGTATAACTACTGTTTTATTACACAGGAGACAAAGCGAAAATAATTAAATACAAAATAATAACGGTTACTTAATTTACTAACATAATAAATACTAAGAAATCTTATTATTTATAAAACATAGATACCTGAGGAAAACGAATATATCTAATGATCAATAATGAAAAATCAATCAATTTTCTTCTCCTTTCTAACACCCCTTCTTAGTTAAGCAAAATATTTGTATAAACAACTAAGATGCAAATTAAAGGGTGTCAATTTGTGTCAAACAACCCACGACATCGACAGGAGTTCATTAGTGCATTTGTTTATAGAACAAAATTATAACAAAACTAGGTTTTTACATTTTGTTTTACTCTTACTTTACGATAGATCCGCTCTAAAATTAAAAATAAAAGTTTCAAGATATTTATTTCAGCAAGAGGCGAAAGCTGGAAACAACCAGCCGTGTCTTTTTAGATACTTAAGAGAAAGTAAAAAAAACAACACTTTTTATTGGGTTTTTATTTATTAAAAACATAAAGAAACTATACCATTTGCCACTATTAAAAAGTTTATTCAAACTACACTTTATTTATAGGGTCTTTCAATAAGAGTGATAGTAAAATATTTGAAATAGAGATTTCTCGGTTTTTAATTCATACATTTTTAATTTTTAGGTGTTACTATATTTATTATAGTTTTAAGTTTTATGATGCAGCATCTGACTCCTCTCAGTTAGAAGTAATAAAAAAATATTGGCAAAGTTGTAGCTTAAGCCATTTTTTGTTGTTAATACGTAATTGTTCAAAACATTTTAAAAACAATACATTTTCTTGCTAAACAGTGACGTCATATATGTTACGTATTTAACCGTGTTTGAATACATCTCGGACAATGGATTAAAAACAATATAGGTATCCTTGTCGGGCGGGCATATGCATTAAACTCATTAAAAACTTTGTTTCGGTCATTTTTGTAAACTTTTAACATGGCAAGTGAAAAATTTTTATATCCGGGGTAAACTAAAGTACATATTAACCCTAAAAGTAAAAATCATTATTATAACCTAAAATCTTATTGGGCTGTGACGCAACGGTTTAAAAACCTACATTTTCTCGATTCTAATATATAATTATATTGTCATTTTCGAATACGGTTTAAACTACTCCGACTAATGCGTTTAACAAGAAAATTTGACTTTAGTTATGGCCACTCAACGTTTATTCACTTGAAAATTGGGTTGCTATCATCGATACTCTGCGCAGGTTGTCCGCCGCACTGTGGAAACGTTTGTGGATGAGTTTTGATGTAAAGTTAACTCACATTTAACATTTTACACAGTGCAGCGTATAACCTGTCCAGAGTACTTATAATTGAGACCCAATTTTCGAGTGAAGAAACAGTGAGTGGCCTCAACTAAGCTACCACTTTGGTAATATTTTTTTATTACTTCCAATCAGATCGAAAAGAGTCAGACGTTGCACCATAAAACCAAAGATTAATAAAAACATACCTACTCTTTGATAAAACTTCAAACTATACTAAAAATATTATAGTAGCTAATTAAAAATATATGGATTAGAAACCGAGTGAATCTCTATTTGAAAACCTTATTTAAAAAAACTCTATATTTAAAATTTAGATAATAATATATTTCGGTAGATACTACCCAAATAACTCTGTTTTTCCTAGCAACCTTCTAAAACTTCCTATGCCTAAACAAATATTTATAGATGCTTGATAATACAATTTGCAAAGGACAAAGGATCACTTTTAGGATACAAAATATTATGTTAAGATTAGAAAAGTAAAGAAGACCATTATTCTGGGAATTAGACATACAATATCGTTACCCTGGGAGATATTTGGTGGAAACATTTTAGAATGGACATAAAAAGATAATTTGTAGACTGATTTCATACTACTGTTTTGTGTCAAATTTTATGGGTTGATGTAATATAAGGCATGTTAAAATAGAGTGCCCTAATTGTAAAAACCAAGATAAGGTTATTAAAAACAGGAAGTTAGAATGTCAGGTAAAAAAATCAAAATTAATTTAACATTGTTATAACAAAGACCTGTGAGCTCAGAAATGAATTGCTTTGTTTTGCTTGAAAGAAGGGCATTAGGTTTTAAAATCCAATATAAATCCTTTTATCTGGTAATTTACTACAAAAATTTAGATTGGTGGCTAAGTAATGCCGTTAAGGTATAGATACTTCTGCCTTTACAAATCTTTATTCCCCTTATAGTAGTATGCCATTTATCACACTAAAGGCACTTGAGGTAGAGTAAGTACCAGGTACTTAAGCCCTATCTAGACTTTTAAAAAGATAAAAAAATGGACAAGTATGCAACTTTAATCCCTAAGTTACCTGACTTGATAAATTTTTAACTTTGATTTGGAAAACAACATTTTAGGGTTCCAAATTAGTTTGGGTTGAGTAACAAATTAATGCTGTCCTGTAGTTAATTTTATTTACCCTTTAAAAAAGTCGTTTACTTGTATCATAACTTTACAAAAGTTTTCTGTTGTTTTCTAACCAGCATTACGCTACGTTAAATACGGAAACGCTAAATTACTACTAAGGGTAAAAAATAACATCGTTTTTTTACCAAACAAAAGGAACGAAAAATGCGTTCAGCCCGAGTAGTCACATTAAGCTTAGTTCCTATACTGGCAAAATGCGATTTGCAAATTGAGGAACGTGTTCTGATTGGTCAATTTCCTAATTTCGTAACACTCGAAAGTCGTTAGAAATTGATCTAGGGATTATTAAGGGCTAGTTTAGAGGTAGTAGTTACTTGTATAATTCCAGTGGTTGCACTATTTCGTTGTCTGAAAAGGTACCATGAAATACTATATTTGCCTATTTCGATACTGGGATATTATTCACAAAAGTGGGGAACAAAATATGGTTAATTTCTTGAAACCTGCACCCAAGGCTCTACACAAGCCTTTGTAGATTGTGTGCGTGCCCTTGATAAAGCTTGGAGAAAAAAACACACCAAATCAGATTTTCTAGAAAGATATATTAAAAATTTGCTAAAAATAAGAAAAAAAAATACACAATTTGGTTATTTTGACTTAAGCTAATAGATTAGGCTATAAAGAACAATGTCTTGTCTTCCACGGTAGCGCAGAGGTCTCAACTTTAACACAGGTGACCCAGGTTCAAATTTTCAGCGAGAAAGATATTTTGAGGTAGAAGTTATTAAAAAACATATCTGTGGTGGCCCTATGGCAATGTCTAGATACTGCTTTGCTATTTTTAGTGCTTATGAACAACGTTAATTTAAAAGACAAAAGGATGGGCTTTCTGGTACTTGGACATTTATTCGTTGTGGATTTCATTATATAAAGGTAAAAAAAAACCGTACCAATGCAAATTAATTTAAAACCAGCAATAATAAAAAATAAATAAAATTATCACTTCTCCTTTTGCTAAAAAAGAATGAAAAGAAACTATAAGCCGTTTCCGAGAAGTTTATTCTCGGCTCGTTTATTTGCAGTCCGAAAAGTTATAGAATTTAAAAAGTATAGAAATGCAACTGGATCAAAGAAATGCCGAGCAAAAGAAAAATGCGGGTGCATTTCGCCTATAGCAAAGTCTTGAAACATTCGGGCTGCACATTAAAGAGTTGAATTTTAAAATTGACAAACAATATTTTAATCCATATATTTATGTATTCAAATATCACTTAGGTTTTCTTAAAATTAATGACTGGTAGATGCTTAAAAGGAAGTGGTTTATTGCTGTCATTATTACAGTTGTTTATAATTTAATTTGTTTTGTTTGTTGAAATTGTTTTTAGAATGCACCGTATAATTTTGTTTAATATACAGAGTGTTTTATTTTAAAAAATAATAACTTCACTAAGAAGTTAAAAATAATAAATATAACAAAAAATAAGTCGGGTAATAAAATATAGTTTTAAATATAAAAAGCATTTGTTTGTTTACTTATTTACATTTTCTCTACTAGCATGTGGAAAGCAGCACTTTTCCGCACGCACTTTGGTTTGGAAAGTGTCACTTTTCCGCACTAGTTAGGAAATATAGTATAGTAGTTTAGCGCATATATATTACCGGTCTTCATTTTATAAAATGTTTACTTCTTGCTTTTTAGTTTATTTTTCGCTTTCTAATTTATAAATATTACTATTAAATCGGAAAACATGGACTAAAAACCCTACCAGTACCTCTTTCAGTTCGGCGAAAACGGTAAATTTTACCATAAGGTTGTCTATTTTGAATGCCCTCCTGATATATGAGCATATACCAGTCTAGAGGCAGCTTTGCCGCACGAACAATGTACTGCAGGAAAAAATCAATAGGTCTAGTACCTTTCTGGCGATCCTGCCTTTGTTTTTTATGGGACCTCCACTTTTCAAATAAAAAAAAGAGTTTTTAAAATCGGTCCACAGTTGACCAAGTAATCGCATAGCATACACACAAAAAACATATCTTATAAAACTTGCATCTTTTAAAAGTCTTGCTAAATAGCAAGTCAGTAAGTGTAGTTATTAAGTTTTTAAAAGTATTAATAAAAATTATTTATTATTATTTGACTAAATTCCTAGTAATATGTGATTACCACAGGTCAAGATTAATTGCTGAGCGATGCCTATTAAGATAACATTTGTTTAACCAAAAACTAAATATTTACATAAAATTTTTAATATCGTCCTTATTATTTGCTTTACTACCACTGTTATAAACAAACTAATATAATTTATCTAAAATATTAAACAATAACGGACTTTTACAAAAAGCCCGCGAACAGATTTAAGACGCTTTTTGGTAAACAAAAGTCGACAATTTAAACACATGTCTCGTACAGAAATGAAAATAATTGCAGAAATTACAGAACAATATTCCCCATATGGTGTTAACCATAGTCATAATACACAACACATGGTTAATAAGGTAACTAAAAGAAAAGAAGTTAACAAAGAGGCGGTACGAAAAAGGAAATTTTTAATAACGTCCGAAAAGACTAAAAATCACGGTTCTCCGAAGGGCTCCCGCTGACCATCTGATCCTTAACCCTAATTATTGTCTGCCTGTTAAAAATTTAAGAAACAAAATTAGACACACAGTTGGAGTTTAAACTGTTTGGAATGCGATGCAAGTTTTGATTGCCACACATAATTAAACCCCTTAATTTTTGTGGTAAAAAATTTAGAGGATATAATACCCCGGTAAAAATGTAAAAATTTTAAACAAATAACTATTAAATTAAAGTTATTTTCGTCATTATACAGGGTTTCAGAAATGTTTAAGGGCATATTTATACATTTAAAAATGTAAATACAGTGACCAAACAAACTACGTCCGCCCCCTTCTAACTTCTGAACAGTTCGGTTTATTGTGATAAAATGTAGAATGATATTATATGAGCAAAGTCTGTATTTTTTGACATATTTATGAAATTCTGAAATGTCAAAAGTTACAGCTGGGCATACTTTCAAAAATTTTTAAACGAAAATGGTGGTCGAGTAATACAGTTATATGTCATAAAAAAGGCGTACAAGTTTAATAAGGAGACGAAAAATTACCTTATTTTTGTGTCAAATCGTCTTGTGTGACAGATTTTTAATAGAGGTTATTAAAAGTAATAGTTTCACAATAATAAGAAAACATCGGCAAGCCCCTTGTTTTCTATCAGTGTTTAACAAATTTTGAATTTGCCACGTCATTTATCTGTAATTAAAAGGCTTAAGTAGTCTGCAGAGTTCAAGAAGAATAAATACTAACTTAGGTTTTTTTAATTGTAATTAAATATTTTTTACAATTATGTTTACGCCCCCTTTACATATTTAAAACCTTATGGCCTGTGATAACTTACTTTAAACAATAAGTTTACGAAGACGATTTATTATAAATATTACTGTATATTTTTAATAATAATACTTCCATTTTCTTTAGTCCAAGAAAGTAGTAGGTATTATTGAAAACACAACATTGCCTACCACCTTCAAAGAAAAATAACTGTACATTATTTTAGAGGTCTTTTTTGCTTAAAGTATTTTCAAATGTTAAAACCTGATTTTGGAAATTATTTCTAATTGATATGTATGTAACGTTTTGTGAACTGTATTTATAAATATACTTTGAGAAAGCGGGATTGATTCTACATGGTGCTGTAAAATTAAGTATTAAGTTTTACAAAAATAAAAAACCTAAAAACTTCTTACTGTTTGTTATTTTCTTGCACTGTAAGGTTGCATCTGTCGAACACTGTTCGATATGGCGATGCAGATTTTTACACTAGCCAAAGGTTTTTTCTTTAGAGCTACTTGCAACCTTGCAGTGCAAAGTAATAACAAACAGTAAGGAGTTTTTAATTGTTCTATTTTTGTAAAACGATTTTGACTGCTTCTCCAGAATACTTAGTTTCGTTGAATATTAGTATTAAGTGTTGAAATAAGTGCAATAAGGTAAATAAATATACTTACTTAAAGTTCCACTGGGTATATATACATTTCCAGATGGTGTCCTTACAAGACATGAAGGTTCAAAATCCTGATTAGGATCCTGAGGTGGAGCCGATGCCAAACGGCCGTTTAGCCTACTCATTGTTGGATTTCTGGGGGTACATCAGGAGGTCGGGGAGCACTATCTAGTAGACAACCTGAAAAACAATAAACGTAATTAAAATTAAGAAAAAAAGGCTTTGAAAAAAAATACACTAGGTTACTAAGGTTTTTCTCTCCTCTCCTAAATAATACAAATTAGTAGAATACAGAGTCCATAAGGTTTAGAAATATCGTGCTCAAATATAATATTTAAGTAAGTCTAAGAGTTTCCTTTTTTATTATCATGGGCACAACTAGATTTTTTAAATTATTTAATTTAAAAATTAAGGCATGGAACAAATATCAAAAATACACGTTTAGCAAGATCAAAAGGTTTGTAGGCGAGTAAAGCAACAACAAAGGGGAAAGGATGCGTAATCATGATTACATGCCGGCATTCTTTGTCTGATTTCTACCTGTTAGTGTTTTACACTGGTTAGATCGTCTCCCTTTCACGCGTTGTCTATAAACATTTAAATTTTGTTGAACGTGCATACTAGATGATAATGGCCTTAGGAGGAACACTTTGGTAGGAAATAGATTTATTTTTAATTTGCAAAAAAATGTTTTTGGGTAACGCCCTCTCCTCAAAAGAAATCTAAGTTTTAAATGTAAATCCCCTATCTGTAGTTTATCGTGAATTTGATCAAGTTCATAGTCAAAAACAAACTTCTCAAGAATATTTGCCTTTTTTTTAATTAGAGGCTTCTAAAAGTCTTTTTTAAATTTTGTTCACCTGTAAAGTGAAAACATTGTCAAGAGTTTTTAAAAAATATGAATAATTTGGCAAAGTTTAGGATTTATGGATAATATTTTATTAGATTTCATTATTATTAGATGTTTCCTAGAGGGTCCCCTCTAACCAGAACTAACCAGAACTAACCAGAACTAACCAGAACTAACCAGAACTAAAAACGGTAGGTTTTTGCGCCAAATTAAATTTAACTATAATTAATACACCCTTAAAATTAAAAAAAATGAAAAAAAGGTTTTTACAGAAAGAAAACATTATTTTTTTAAGATTGACGTTGAGTGAATTTCGTTACTACAGAATTATAAATATTAAATTTTATTTCAATTAAAACATTTTCAAAAAGTATTACGGATCTAGATATTCTCGGAAAACATTAACAATAAAAACAAAGAGTTAGGTAACTTTTTTTATTTCAATAATGTTTTGAAAAATTATTATTTTTAAGTATACTAAGAAAAATGAACAGTATAAACATAAAATTTTAAACTGTAAATTACTTGGCGGTCATTGGTTTTACCAAGATAATATACTTATATTAATTTAAATTTGTAATAAATTAATTTTCTCTTTAATTAAATATTTCTTATTTAGAAGTTTTTAGAAACCAACACAATACGACGAAGATTATATCCAGTCTAAATATAGAAAATGAGATCGAATGAGATCGCCATATAAACCTTTGTTGCGATGAGATTAATGATCATTTTAATTATTATGTGTTTGTTGCAGCTGATACTGTTGATTGTGTATTGAATCTTGTTGTAACCAAGTGTTCTTAAAAAGGAAGCGATAGCCAAGTAAATAACAGTAATGATGTATATCAAATAAATCATAATGCCGATCAACAGAAGTGATATTTTATATTAAAATAAGCTAATAAATCAGATTTATAGTTTATGTTTCTTGGTAAATGATGGGGTTATATGAGGGCAACTTGTTTTTAAATTTATTTTATCGCGGTAATATTTTTCTTTAAAAACAACCATAATACTTTTAGATAAGTTTTTAATTTTAATATTTTAACAATTATTAACATAAAAATTATTAATTAGATTTCTAATAATATACAAAGTTAAATATTTTTGAGTAAGTATGATAGAAAAAAATATTTTAGATCATAATTAATGTACGCTAGTAGATGTCAGGAAACTATTATTATCTGTGTTTTCTTTTATTAAAGCAAATTTATGAGCGAAAATAAATGAATCCTAAATTTAGTTAACTTACAGTTTTACCTGTTTTAAATATGCACGTGTGGGATAAAAACCAATAATAATAATTTATTAAAATAAGTATTTTGAATACTGGAAAGGATTATGATATAACCCTAGCTCAGGGATGGCAAACGAGTGGCACTTGTGCCCAAAGTGACACGCGACGTAAAAATTTGGGCACGCGAGTATATGAGCATAGTATAGTCAAAGGAAAAGGAGATAAGTTTAAAGATGATGACCTTTTTATTGCTTTTCTAAATTTCTTTTTCCTAAAAAGTATTTCATGGCGCGCCAAGGACATTACATTTTTGTACAAAAAAGGCATGTTCATACAAAAGGTTCGCTATCCCTGCCCTAGACGGTACCATGATGGGGTCTGGAAGAAGAGCAAATAATCCAATAATAGGAAAACCTTTACATGGCTGGGTAAAGTCACTATATTTGGTCAGCTAATGATTAATCGCCTGTAGAATTTGTTTATTCCGTTTGACGTTGTTTTGAAAGATGTAATTCCAATTTTTTTTTTAAATTTAAATTTAAAAAGTTGCAACCTTACAATAATTGAAAAGTGTTGTGTAAAGTAAAAACACACAGTAATTAATATGACGGCATATACCATCACCTCTTTAATATATTGAATTTAAGTACGTAGACCCATAGCCAGCCTCGAATCTTCATCATTTTTTAAAAAATAATAAAAGATAAAAAAGCGCATTTTAAATCGTAGCCTGTTCTTACTTGGCACCCTGTGTATAATACACAAAACAATCCCAAATGACAAGAGAAGAGCGAAAAAAATGTTCGCGCCCTCTTTCTATCACTTTGCGCCCTATGTATAAAATAAAATATGCACATCACAAACGCAACTGCTCATCGTCCAGTGCACCTCAGTCATGCTGTGCCGCCCCTTGAAGGTGTCACCCGGGGCAGACACCTCGGTTTGCCGCCCCCTAGATTCCGGGCTTTTCATAGCGAACGAAAAATTATTGATTTTATTATTGTTTTGTATCGACCGAAATCCTAAATTTGTAGAAGAAAACTGACTTTCCTATAGAAAAGCCCAAAATATATTAAAATTCTTTATATAATGAGCAGGGTCAATGACTAAGAAAGAAGTGTTTAAAGCAAAGAAGTGATGGCAAGATTAATTTTTAATTAACTTGGGGCGTTGCTTTCTAGTGATCTAACAATATCTACAAATATAAAGGTAGTTATAGCTGTACCTCCTTTTTACTGCTTTGAATTAAATAGTTTTGCTGTAATAAATCCACACAATTTTTAAATTTTTGTTAGAATTTTAAAAACTTTTTTAGGATGTTTATTCAATATAAATATTAGATTTAAGCCAAAGAAATGATCAATGAACACGTTCATTGGAAAGCAAAAATATAAATTGCATCATATAATCCTATTTAAATAACCCAAAATAATGGTTTTATGTCAATATTTAAACAGGATGCTTGAAAAAAAAAAAAGATGTACTCGTTTATTAGTAAAACACTATTTAAATGTAAAACCTACATACGGCACTATTACTTAATAATTTATTTTTATTTTTCGAATAACATGCTCTGTTTAATAAAAATTAAATAAAAACATATAGTCGTATTCCTGTAACGGTTTAGTAATATAAATCTTAACTTAAACATAATAAAACAAAAAAAAATAACTTGCCAGAAACATAGCTTAGGTTATTATTATAATAATAGTAATAATAAAGGTCACTAATACAGTGAGGATATTAATAGTCCCCACTTTCCTATATCTTTTAAAGCGCATAAAATATCAAGATGAAAAGAAAAGTAAAATATCGCCTCGTTTTTAAGGCCCCGTAATATCAATCTTTACTCAACGCCACTTCGTTTTTGAAAATCGTCCCAGGCATTCCAGACTTAGGCCCGTTTGAAATTTGGCCTAAATACCGTACAAACAGTGCGGTTTTAATGGTAATGTCTTGTAAGTCTGGAAAGTGGTGTTAGGCAGAGTATTAAAAGACCTTTAAAACGAGGTGCTACATTTTTTCCTGTTTCTATTTAAAGAAAAAAGTTGCTAGTACTTTTTGACACTAGACCAGGTGACCTAAATTAAATTTTTTCATGCCAAGAAGTACCTGAGTGACAGGCCTATACCCAAATTTTACTCGATTTCGATATCTCGACCCAAGTAAAAGGTTAAGGCTAAGAGAGAACTTTTAAAATCTGGAGTGTGTGCACGAGGTGCTTCATGACCCCACTTTCATTTGAAAAAAGTTGCTAGTGCCCCCTAACAGTAGGCCACATGACCATCTTGATTTTTATGATAAATAGTACCTTAAGTGAGACCCTTTTACCCGATCTCTATTTCTTGTCCCATTCAAAAGATAAATGGGAAAAGGACTTTTAATATTCTTACTGTATATTGTATGTAATTTAAATTTTTATATAAAAAATGATTTCAAAAAATAATTAAAACTTATAATTCTATAGCAACCTATTGTTTGTATGAATATTTTAGTATCCGAATATGACACCCATGGAAAAAAGATAAAAGTTAAATAATACAGTTTTAATTTAATAAATGCATTTTGCCACGATATTGATTTAATATTAACAGTATGCGTCACTATAACATTTATTGACAGAAAGAGATACATTTTAATTTAAAATAAAATTATTTATTTTTGCATTAAGAAGAAATAGGCGATTTAATTGATGTTTATATTTTAAGGTACGCAGAAAAATAGTTACTTATAATATAAGTGCTAAAAGTAATATTTTATCTTGTAAGAAGGATGGTTTCCCTTCGAACAAAAAAAAATACTTTTAGCACCTACATATATCATACACTATCTTTTCTACAAACACCAGTAAAAGCCTATATTATTTGTCGACATTACTAATATTTTTAAAATCTAATATCATCCATTTCTTTATTTAATAAGTTGCTAAAGTAAAAAATATATATAATTTTTATCAATTGTGTCTGTTGACATTTTAATATGTGAATTCTTGTTTGATCAAAAGCGATCAGAAACAGCGATCCAGATAACTAACTGAATCAGTCCAATTGGGCATTGAAACCTATATTCCACACACCATCAAGAACCCCAAACAATCCAATAACAAACCCTGGTTTTCCAAATCTTTTGATAAAGCTAGAATTTTAAAAGTTCAGGCTCACAAGAAGTTTCTACAGGATCTAGTCAGAAAACCGACAGGCCAGCATTGAAGCAAGAAACTCTACAATCAAACAATTTCTGAAGCCAAAAGACTTCTTCGACAATCGTATTAAAAACAAAGTTCTTTCTTGTTCAAATGGCAGCAAATCTTTCTGGTCCTTTGCGAAAAACATAAATAGGAATTTTGTACCAGTTCTTTCCACCACTAACTTTGGAAGATGAAATTATTTCTACCGCTAAAGGAAAGGCAGAATTATTGCAAACAATTTTGCTACCAATTCCAACCTTTGACCACTCCGTAAATCATCCAATTCCAGCGGTTACCCCAGTTCCTCATAAAATGCCCGATAATATTATTTTTAAGGTGAAACACATTAAGCGTATCCTCTCTTCCTTAACACCAAGAAATCGTCTGGGCTGGATGGCATACCAGCAATCGTTTTTAAAAATGTGGTCCAGAACTTGTTCCAATCTTAACTCGGCTCTTTCAAATTTCTTACGGCTTGGAGTATCTTTCCGGGAAAGCTGGAAAGCTGCACGTGTTCAACCTATTCCCAAGAAAGGATCTAAATCTCTTTCATCTAGCTATAGACCAATTCTCTACTCAGTTCTTTGTAAAAAGTAATGGAAAAATTAATTAATTCACAAATTCTTAAGTACTTAAGAAAAACACAAAATTTTGCATGACAGGCAGTATGGATTTCGCCACAAAGATCTACAGCAGATCTTCTTTCCTTCGTATCACACTGTTGGAATAAGTATTTTGAGTTTTAGGTGAGTCCCAGATCGTTGCTCTTGATATATTTAAAGCTTTGTCCAGGTCACAGCATGCCGCACTTCTTAATAAACTTCCTTCCTAACTGGTCTTTCAACTAAACTCTGTACTTGGCTCTCTAGTTATCTATCTGATCGACGTATATCAGTTATTGTGGACGGCCATTCTTCAAGCTTTTACCAAGTAAATGCTGGAGTCCCTCAGGGCTCAGTTTTAGCACCAACGCTGTTTCTTCTTCACATCAACGACCTTCTCTCGTCCACAACTAATTCCATTCATAGTTTCGCCGACGATAGTACCCTTCACTCCAGTTTTCAGGTTCCTAAACTCATCACTAAACCTGACTTGGAAAACAAACGCAGAGCGATGCAGATATCTCTTTCGCAGGATCTTAATTTAATATTGGATTGGGGCGCCAAAAATCTCGTCCATTTTAATGCATCCAAAACACAATCATGTTCCTTGTCGCGAAAAGAGTCATCTAATACTCATCCTCTACTTATGAGCGGCCAAGTTTTACAGAGCAAAGACACCTTCAATCTTGTGGGAGTCACATTTGAAAGTAACCTTAAGTGGCATAAACACATTGTATCTATAGCCACGACAGCTTCAAAAAGCATGGATTTCTCTTTTGAGCCAAAAGTATTTTTCCGCTTCTAATTTAAACACTTTATATGTGTCCCAAATCCGACCTTCCTTGGAATATTGTTCTTATATCTGGGGCATGGCATCCCCCACAACCCTAAGCATTCTTGAGTCTATTTAAAGAAGAGCTATTCGTCTCCTTAATGATCCTTTACTTACGGAAAGGCTTTTCTCTCTTGCCCATCGTCGGGCTGTGGGGGATTTATCGCTTTTTTATAGGTACTTCCATGGCTTCTGCTCTAAAGAATTGCCCAGTATAGTTCCTCCACTCACGGTTCCCAACAGAGAAACTCGTGGTTCCGCGCGTATGCATCCCTATACGGTCCAACTGGGCAGGCCCCGAACTTCTCACTTTGTTCGTTCTTTTATTCCTAGAGTTTCTAGATTGTGGAACCTGCTGCCTGCGGATGTCTTTCCTAACCCCCCAAATCTTCAAGTATTTGGGTCCCGTGTCAACAAACTCCCTCTTGCCTCGCTTAAGACACCCACGGTACGTTAGTATTTAGGCTTTTAGCCTTCGTGGTTTGTCCAAAGATAAAAAAAAATATTACATTACAAGTGTAAAACTGACTAATTTCACACGAGTGGGAATATTGTTGCGGAAGGCGTCAACTGAGTGGACAAACCCACGACTATAGGAAAGTCGTTTTCACACAAGTAATGTACACTATTTTCCCTACAAGCACAAATATTATTCACAAAAAAATAACTTTTATTGTCTTTACAGAAAAAAATAAGAAAACAATTATTGATAACTTTGCAATACTGTAGAATATTATACTGTTCGACAATATTTTTTTATTAAAAACCACCTACCTAGTAGCTTTCATCATTTTAGAATTTAAAAAGGTCCTCACTTAAAACATATTTTATGTCTTTTCAATATAATTACAATTAGCAGCCTGATAATTAAAAAAATATTTTTTCGCAACCGTTAAAAAAATGCCGTTGTTTTAATTGTTAACATAAAGTTAAATACTCCATTCTAGAACACTACATAAAGTGTTAAAAAAGTTACATTTTTTACCATTTCCAAGCTTTTTTTACACTTTGAATTAGTGTTGTGTTTCAACACCTACTACAATAAACTTAAATATCAATTTATGCAATGTAACAGTAAGCGCGACATCAACTGAACCAAACGGTCAAGTTACCTTTGATTTCGTCATTACTTCTTTTAGTTCATGTGTCACTGGTTTAAAAATTTGACAGTTTGCAAATAAATTTAATAGATATTATTGAAAATTAATAGTAATAATGAATTTGGATGACTATTAAGAAATTGAAAAGGTTTTAGTATTATTTCTACAAAAAGTAAGTACATACAATTTCCTAAAATTAAATAATAAATGCGTAGTTAAGAAGGAGATACTTGTCTCTAAAAAATAAGGAGGTTATGATTTTTTGTTGCAATGTAATGGTTGTGCTGCAAAAATTAAAATTAATAAGTTTAGATAAATAAAACATGCATAAAATAGTATTTAGGGAAATTTTTATAGTCGTGGAAAAAATATAGTATGTAACACATGCATAAAGTGTCTTTTTTAACTAAAGGGATTTCCGCACTCGCCTAAAGTCTCGTGCTGTTAAAATTTCCATTCGTAAAAAAGTATCACTTTATGCACTTTTTACATAAATTACTATTAAATGATAATATGACAGCGATGGCAGCTTTATATTATACTTTGAGACATGTGTGATATAAGGCATTTTCTATGCATGAAAACATTGGGCTATTTGCCATTTTCACATGTGGTTGTAGGAAAATAAATTTATCACAAGTGCTTAAAGTAATTTTTTTTACCACCAGTGTCATAAAGTGACATTTTAGACACTGAGTGCATGCACTTAAAATTAACTTTTACTGAAGTTTGTACAAAACATTATTTTGACAGCTTCCGTCCAAACTAGACCTTAGAACAGGGCCGAAATAACCCATGCACTGAAGCCGCTAGGCTTATTGTGCGACCTGTCTTTTACGTCTGGGTGATGTCAGCCAGACGGGACCTACAGCTTAACGTGAGTTCCGAACCACGGTCCTAGGCGCAACAACTTAAGACCTCGTCCCCACCCAGGGGGATTAACGAACCTACCATGGGATCCGCATGTCTATGGTTGCGCAGGCCACGGCAAAGTGTGTTCCGGCGCCTTAGTCATTGCTGACTATTAGCGTCGATACATTTTGCACTTTGTCCCTCTTGCTTGGCACGCTAGGCCAACACCCGACTTCCGTCCAAACTAACCAACCTAATTGCGCGATTCTTTGATGCAAAAAAACGACAAGCGTAGAATGTTTCGCCAAGCCGTTGAAACGACGTGAATTCCGTCCACTTGCACGTTCGCGCTATGTGGGGCTATGAGGTTCGGCGAATGGTTTCAAGTCTGGACGCGACTTAACGTATACTGTGGGTCTGTGTCTACAGTCAAAAACTATGTAGATATTATAAAATTCATATTTTAAATGTTAATTGTAGATTTTAAATAAATTTAAAAGTTTGTATAGTATTAACTTTAACTATTTTTTGGTAAATTATTTAACACAAAATAATCAAACTTAGTGCGCAACTTTAAGAAATGAACCATTACGGATTAATGTTTCGAAGAAATAAGTTGAATAAAAGTTATATTTGTTGGAGGCTCTTTAGGTTAAAAACATTTTTTTGTATACATTATAAAATCTATTTAACAGTGAATGTTAACAGCTGTTATAAATTGTTTGTTTCGATGAAATGTGTTAAACTCGAGTTTTTTGAAAAAGAAAGAAATATAGCTTTATGGAAAAATATTTAAAAAATAAATATAAAATACGAAAATAAAATTATATAGTTATTAACATTAAATCTAAAACTTTTTAAATTTTATCCATTAAATGGAACAGGGATTAAAATAAACTTAAATTAAATTACGACTATTCCAGTAAAATCGGATTTCCACATCCCATAATTGTAAAATGTAAGAGGTAAGTATATTACCTAAAAGCTATCAGTTTTTTAAAGTGGATTCGATACAAATAATTCAATTTTTTACGTTATAAATGAGAACAATAGGATTTTTATTTCATTCAGCTATCAAATTATTTTTTATATTTCAATGGACGTGCAAAAAATCTAAATTTGTTACACAATTTAGTTACGGTATTCAAGTAAATTCAAGTTATTTATAGGCATTTTAAATACATTAAAATTAGATTATTTTACCGGTGATCCATCTGTGGTATTTTATTATATTTTACACGGTATTAATAAGTCACATATTGCATTTGCATTACATGGTATTTCATTTTATTTTAGATTATTAGCATGTATTAATATAAATTAGTATAAAATATATCGAATATTCGTATATATTGTGTCGTTAAATCAGTAAAATCTATTATATCTAGTATTTAGGTTTATATTAAAATTACATTTATCCACTTACGAAGATAAAATATATGTCCAATGAAAATTTAAAAAAAAAAGATTTTGTTTTAATCACTGTTGTTAACACTAAAAGACTATGTACAGGGAGATAGAACAAATCTTATTGCACAATCTCGATTTCAATTTTTGAAACAACTTTAATGGTAAAAGTAAATCAGGGCTAACTTGTTTTATTTTGGAGATACAGAGTGATTTTCAAATTTTGTCATTTTGACCAGGTACTTCTAACTCGCTTGATTAGAGATAGAAAAAATCGTTAATGGAAAAGTTTTAGGGATTTTAACGTAATATTCAGTAGCGTACCTATATTTTTTGGTGACTTTTAATTTTAAGTTCTAATACAAAGACGGGTTTTTTTTTAAATGGGAACACTTTGTATATTTTATCATTAGTTAAAAGGTCTCCTTAAAAGCCATAAAAATATCACATTGGATATATCTATTTTTAATAGTTTCGGAAATATGGCCATCATCGGAATTTTTTATCGAAACACTCTGTATAATTTATCACCCTTGCATAGATATTTCAAAGAGGTTTAACAAAATATTACATTTAATATATTAATCTCTAATTGTTTTGGAAATATGACCATCTTAATCTGTTAACAACAAACCATCTTATTCTGTGAACTGAAATTGAATAAAAAAGAAATTATTATGGTAAATTTTTAAAGGTCTTTAAAATGTCTTTTAAATGGAGATAAAATTGACAGTATGTTTTATTTAAAAAATGCCATTTTATTATCAAACTCCTAACAATGGCTATATTTTCGAAACTTAGACAAATTAAATTTATTAAATGTGGCATTTTTTCGGCTTTTAAGGCGACCTTTCTATTAGTAATAAAATATGAGGTGTTCGATTAAAAAAAACTTAACTTTGTTTTATAAGTTTTAATAAAAAATCAATGGAAAAAATATAAGTACGCCACTGAGTTCTATGCAAAAATCCCTAGGACTTTTCTATTTACAATTTTTTCTATCTCTAATAATAAATAGGTTACAAGTGCCTGCCAAATTGACAAAATTTAAAAAATACTTTGTATCTCCAAAACGAAATAAGTTAGCTTTGATTTACTTTTACTATTAAATGTGTTTTAAAAATTAAAATCAAGATTGCGCAATTAGATTTGTTCTAACTCTTTTAGTTTTCGCTATACCCTGCAAGGTCAACGAAAAGGCGCTACCCTGTACATATTGTACATATATATGTGCGAACTGTTCACAGCTAGAGTTTACAAGAAAACTGGATTAAAAGTGTTATTATTAAAAATAAGTCATGGTTTTGTAAATTTTTGATTTAAAGAAATATGACTTAGAAAAAGAAAATTTTGTTTTTGTTTACAGGGTTTGCAAAAACGAAGCCAGATACTGAAAAATACAAGAAACTAAAAGTTGTATTACTAATTGCTAAATTATAAAAAAACGTATATAAAAGCGTCAAAAAAGTCAGAGGCGTTATTTTTTTTCAATAATATAGGTTGCGGTGCCCACTGAGGCCCCACTGGATCCAACAATAATAATCTGGTTAGGGCTAAATAACCGCCTTATTACTTTAAATAAATGTATCATATTTTATCCAAATTAACATAGGGACATTAAAAATATTTAGAAAAAGTGATTTTTTTTATAGAAACTTTTTACATAAAATAACATAAGGAATCACATCTTAAAGTTTCCTACCGTTGTTAGAAAACACCCTGCATAGAACTTCTTTAGATTTTTAATTTGGTTGTGTTCCAAATACAATTTAAAAAATATATAAAAGCCTAGATATTACTGCGATCTAACCAGAAACAAAATTGAAAATATGTTAATAATTTAAATAAGTTAATTATTATTTCCACGACCAGAATTTCTGTGTGGGCTTCAATGAAGAAAATACGGTACCTATACTGTAAACTGTGTATGTCTGTTATTACAAAACAGTCCTTTGAATATCAATTATTTATTCGGTTAACCATACGTTCATAATTAAAATGGACCATGTAGGTTTATAATGACGTGTATTGATTTTTCATAACTAAGTTCGCATCAATATAATTAATTCCGTTAAATGATATACATTTAAATATTTAATAGTCTAATTATAGGAAAATGCTTCTAACTGAACCAACTGGTTTTTTGTTTTAGTATTTAATACTAAGTAAGTTTTATCATACTGGATGCTTAAAAAAGTGCTATTCCAGTTATACAGTGCATTTTTATAATACTCTTTGCTTTATATTTTTTAACAGATTCGTTTAGAAACCTAAAACTTTGGGATAATAAATTGATGCATAAATACTATATTTTAGAGTGAAATTGGCAGTTGAAAATTTTAAGATGGCTGTTGGGCGCCATCTTGGAAAAAAATGAATGGAACAGAGGATCTTGTAGCACATCTCATTTTAAAGCTCCTGATGAATACTTTATAACACTAGAATATAAAGTCGATATTTTTATCCACTACAAAATGGCTGTACTTTAAAAATTACCTAAATACCTGATTGGAATCGCTATATTTCCGAAACTAATAAAGTTAGATCTACTTAATGTGGTATTTTCATAAAGCTCTTTTAAAGGTTTTTATATTAGTAATATAATTCATTTAAACATGTATACTTTTTGTCCCACACTGTATTATCAAAAATAGACAATAAACAATATTTTTCCCTAAGATTTTTGGAAAGAAATATTTATAGGTGAATGTGTATCACTACATTATAAATAATGATGTGCGCGACTAAAAGTCCATTTTATATTATTATATTATAACTTTATTATAAATAGAAATTAAATATTCTTTTTAACATGACAAACTAAAATCATTTTTATTAAGTTATGAACAACGTTATATCTTTAATATACCCAGATTTAAAATAAAATTCTTAATCATGTGCTGAAATGTTTCCTAAAATTTAGCAGTTTTTGCACTAAAACTTTGTAATAATAGTTTATTAGGACATTGAAACTAACCTCTATAAATGGCAAATAAAGTAAAACATTACATCAATAATATAATATTTATTTTAGTGTTTGGTGTAACAAACTCTTATTACACAAATATTTTAAATGAGCTAACTCTATGGAATTTAGAGTAATGAATTCTTGTTTACCCAATGAATTATTATAATAGTCCCTGGGCCATCAATGAAGTGGACTTTATGATAACAACACTTTTAAACCTATTTAGGGGGATTCCTTTTGACAAGTCTACCACCAATACTCATATCGCCATAATATATGGAACCGGCGCTTTAATTCTTACGCCCCCTCAAACATGTCATTTCTAAAACCTTTAGGGTTTGTAATAAAAAACACTTTTTTATATTTTACCGAAAAGATTGTGAATTATAACCCCGATAAAAAAAGTGACGCGTTCGCAATCATCCACCACATCCCAAAGATGTCAATTTTAAGCCTTATGGTTTCGTGACTATAACACATACCGTTTAAAATTATAAAATTACATGTAAAAACCATAGTACACTTGTCCGACAAAAAAAAGTGACGCAAAAGCTAGGAAACGGAGTCAAATGATAAAATTTTTGGTTTTTGGATTTCTCTTAAAAACGCTACATTTTACGAAAAAGTACTGAAGACCAAAGTTGTAGATCTTAAAATTCTCTATAAAATGATTTTTAAACTTTTCGCTGAGACTTACCAACAAAATCCTAGAACAATTTCAAGCTTACAGCGCCAAGGGTTCACTAGCTCTGGGACTATTATTAATAATTTTTATACTAATAAATAAGTATTGTTTCTAAAAATAACGTTATAAAGGTCCACTACTAGGACTAAGCATAAGGGAGAAACCACGTAAATAAAAACAACGCGCCGCGTACTGTGTAGAAATATATGCAATGTGCGCATATCATGGAGATCGTGA
The DNA here is from genome assembly GCA_014170235.1 of Listronotus bonariensis. NCBI lineage: Eukaryota > Metazoa > Arthropoda > Insecta > Coleoptera > Curculionidae > Listronotus > Listronotus bonariensis. The sequence goes on from JACEGR010001140.1 coordinate 156,299, forward strand.
TTCTTATAATCGAAATATCTGGGAAATAGTAGGTCTTACAGAAAAAATCATAACAACCATTTTTATAAATAATTTTGAGATCTACAACTTGTGCCTGTGATATTTTTTCAATAAAACTGACAGTTTTCAAGAAAAATCACAAAAACCTAAAACTTTGACCTTGAATAAGTGTCAAACCACACATGGGATCGATGGAAACTTTTGGCACTTTATTGGTAACGGTAAACCCAAGGTCTCTACAAAAATTTGGCTTAGTCGGAAATTGCGTTATTTAACCCATATTTTTATGCTTAAAAGATCAGATAACTTGTCGGACCGTCCATATTTTTGTTTGACATAAAAACATACATTATTTTAGAAAGTGTTGATAAAACACATGGAACTTTTGTTATAGTCACGAAAACATAAGGCTTAAAATTGATATGTTTGGGATGTCGGACTGGGCGAACGCGTCACTTTTTTGTCGGACAAGTTTACCACAATGTTTTAGCATGCGATGTTTAAACATTGTGCCAAAAATGTTAAGTGTTACTGTCACGAACCATAAGCCTTAAAACTGACATGTTTCGGGTGTCGGACTGGGCGAAAGCGTCATTTTTTTGTCGAGCGGTGGCGTCCGTATAGGTTATAATACACAATCTTTTCGTTAAAATCAAAAATTGGAGTGTTTTCAACATAAACCCTAAAGGCTCAGAAATAACATGTTTGAGGGGGGATAAGGATTAAAGCGCCGATTCCATAAATGGCGATATGAGTATTCGTGGTAGACCCGTCAAAAGGAACCCGTCAAATAGGTTTTAAAAGTGTTTTTATCATAAAGTCGACTTCATTGATGGCCCAGGAACTATAACCTTTATTTACATACATAAATTGGTCAACTTAGTTTAGAGAAGTGGAAAAAAACAATTTATCTAATAGCCCTGAATTTTTAGAATTTCTGGGTCAATTAATACTGCACCGCTTTAGATATACCACAAATAACTAAATAATAAGGATTATTAGTGGGAATATTAAAGCTGATCTAACCACAACTCTTGAATTGCCTTTAATGATTTATGTCATAAATACAATTAAAATTGAAAAGAAATAATTGCAAAATTCTGACATAAATGTCAAAACTAATAGATTTAACTATTGATGCAATTAACTTATTAAGGCTACCGCAAAGCTTTATTTTAACCATACTTATTTTGCTTTAATTATTCATTATGTGATGGCGATAAAGCTATTAAAAGACAGATATTTCACTGCTAATAATATTTAAAAATAGCTTTTTGATGCTGTAAGTTTTAATTTAAAACATGTAGATGCTCCGGGGTAGGTCCAAATGTAGTATTTAAAGTAAAAACAAATAATTAAGGCTTCCGCAAAAGCTTTATTTTAACTATACTTATAATTTTGACTCAAATATTGTTTTAAGAAATCATTCTGTAATGGCGATTAGGCTATGAACGCACATATACTTTATTGTCAATAATTTGTTTAAAATTATTTTTGATCCTGTAAGTTTTAATTTAAAGAGACTACCTAGATGCTCTGGGGTAAGTCCAGAAGAAACATATAGGTATTTGGGTGTGCAAAATGTAGTAGCAAAAAGGTAAACAAAACTATTTTTTTAAATTAAAGGTAACAGTAAAATTAGAAATTATTTATTTTAATAAAAAACAAAAAATGTTAGGTTTCCATTTAAAAATGACGGATCTTTTGTCTGGTTTGATTCAATATTAAAAAATTGTTAATTTTGTAACTGTTTAGGAAAATGCAAATTTTAAATTCATTTGTTATTTATATTTTAATGAAAAGCTTAAAATATTTAAACCAATGTTTAACTGTTAAAAGTAGTACATAGCTTAATTGGAGGTAACAGCAAAAATCGAAATGTACTATGAAATACTTAAAAGATTCTAATAACTTCACCGATGATTATTTAATTAAGTAGCTAATACAAATGGAACTAGTTATTTGAATAATTTTATTTATTGGAATAATGCCCCACTTTGTGACGAGAAATTAAATTTTATTAAAACAAACGCAATAATATACAGGGTGCCCCAATTGTCTGGGAGAGTCCAATATTCCTGTTTACCGAGATATGACAAAAAGTTTTTATAGAAGTTATAGGGTATTTAAACGTGCATATCCCAAAAATATTCTGATGTATGCTGGGAGACCCAAAAAAGTTATGATTAAGAAGTTAGTTTTTTGTAATTTTAATCCTCATTTTTGCATTACAGCATCAAATTCAGCATAAAGTTTTGCATACAGCATGTTATTTTATTTTTACATTCGTGGCGATGTTGCCACGCTATTTATAATTTACTGACACTTTCGTAAAAACATGTTACCCGAAAATTAGGTAAAAACGGAAATACATCAGTTATTACTATTCCTTAGCTGGATGTTTTAACACACTAAGAACCACAAAATAAATTCCTATAAACAAATTAACTAGATCTTGTACAGGGTATTTTTAATAGCATGGCCAACAATCTCAATAATTAAAAGGCGAAATATCAATTTTTTTAATGAAGCACTCTGTATATTAGGCCATTTTTAGATTTTAAGAATAAAAATAAGTTAAGTTTCTTTAGCGATTTCTACACCAAAAATGTAAGGTTTTCTATATATATATATATATATATATATAGTATATATATATATATATATATATATGTATATATATATATATATATATATATATATATATATATATATATATATTTAAGGTTTTGAAAAATTCATAAAAAGTATTTTTCCATGAAGACGAACTTGGCTATTTTAACTGGAACACCCAGTATATTTGTTAATATTCTTAAAATTTTATCTTCTCCGTTCAAAAATATGTAACATAAGCTATGTTTATTTCCAAAAGAACGTATTTATCGACCTGCCAAAAATTACCCTATAACTTTGTTGCAGCATTTTTTGTAAGGTTAGATGTAGCAAATTTTGAATTCTTAATTTTAATTAATGTACTGAATTCTTTAGAGGTCAATAAATCCTTTATGTCTAAAAATAACCATAGCCTATATTACATTTTTTTAAAGGGAAAAGATGAAATTTTAAGAATATTAATTAATATACTAGGTGTTCCAGGTAAAATACCAAAGTTCTTCTTTATGAAAAAAATAAATTTCAATAATTTTTAAAAACCCTTAATATCTATTAAAAACCTTACATTTTTGGTATAGAGAAACATGTTCCAAAAAAAAGAGAGTAAAGCTTTTTAAATATTGAGATGTTGGCCATGCTACAAGAAATACCCTGTATAGGATCTAGTAATTTTTTTATAAGAATTTATTTTGTGGTCTTTATTGTCTTAAAATATCCAGCTAAGTATTATTAATAACTAATGTATTTCCGTTTTTACCCAATCTTCGGGTAACATGTTTTTAACGAAAGTTTCAGTAAATTTTAAATAACGTGGCAACATTGCCACGAATGTCAAAATAAAATAACGTTCTATATGCAAAATTTTATGCTAAATTCAATACTGTAAACAAAAATAGGGGTTACAATTTTAAAAACTAACTTCTTAGCCCTAATTTTTTTTGGTACACTCTGTATTCATCAGAATATTTTTGGTACATGCACGTTTAAAAACCCCACAACTTTTATGAAAAACTTTTTGTCATATCTCGTTAAACAACAGAAATGTTCGAACAATTGAGCCACCCTGTATGTTGAACGAACATATTAACGGGTTAACATGACAAAATTAATGTTTAAAATTTATAGCTAACTAACGTAAATGTGTGGCACGACACAAATATAGAAACAGTTTTTAATTATACGATAAATCATTTTACCATTATTAATGTATCCTATTTTGAAAAAAATAAAAACAAAATAATCATCTTAAGATTAAATATAGAAACAAAAATATAGAAAAAACTAAAAAAATTAAGTCAAGCATTTTTTCCCGCTTCATCTCGTTGTTTTATCAAAAAGTTATTTTATTTATACCTAGGGACTCAATGTATGTACATACTATTTTAGTACCGAAAATTCAATTTACGTGTTTTGGATTTAAATTACAAGATAAATATGTATATTCTTTTAAAAACCACTTCTTTTGGCTTATGAGAAAGTTGAGTTCTAATTAGATGAGATTAGAGTTCTGTTAGATGTTAATAATTTCAGTTTACCCCTTTAATACACTACTATATGCAGAATAACTTTAATTCAATCACTTCATATTACTTTACAAGTAAATCACATAAATTTTAATCCACCTTATAACCAGCACAACAATACATTAAATAAAAAAACAGACTAATTACATTGTGAATACTGTGTAGCTTCCGTGTATTGTCCAGGCGAATACTGCGGGGAGCCGCATAATGTTCAAAGCGATCGTAAAGCGCGTAACGCTCGGTGTAAAGCGCGTCTTCGTCGACAGGCCTCTGGAGAGGTCCGTACGTGTACGGCGATATCATGATACTGACGTGCCGTATACTTGAAAGCTCGCTTGTTTGGGACTCCGAAGGGCCCTAAAAATCGGTAATAGAAGGAGGTAGTCAGGTCAGAATGGCCTATCTTGAGTCGGGAGGGCATCACAGTCAGGGCCGGGGTTCGGGCCATTAAAACCCATGATGATACTATCTGGTTTTATGGAGCAAAATTTATGTATCTGGCAATAAAAGCACATGAAAGTACACTTTAAAAGTTAGGAATTATTACAAATTTATCTTGTTATTTTTTCCAAATAGGTGAATAGTGATTTATGATAAAAGGCAAGTCAATAATGCCATTTATTAATAAATAAACTTGGTGTTTTCATGTTAAGGTTACAAAAACTGCCAAACTTTTAGCCTTTCACACACAACTTTAAGCCTTTACAGTTACCAAATAGTATATTACATAACAAGTGTCGAAAGTGATAAATTTCATACGAGTAAAAATGTTGTCGCACGAGGCGATAGCCGAGTTCGACAATACCACGAGTGTGAAAATCACTTTTGGCACAAGTCATGTACAATATTTTTCCTACGACCAAAAATATTTATATACTAAAAATTCTAAGTTAGTTTTTTTATCTCATTAATTTAAACACAGACAAGATAATCCGACAAAAGCTTAGACGTAAATCAATGTCAATGCTATAAAATTCAAATAAAGCAAATACCTTTACTTGTATTTAAAAGCATGTAAGTATTTAGTATTTTTATTTTAGTCTCCTTACAAAAGTGTATGCACTCTAATTTCTTTAATTAGGTTTTTCAAATTGCAAGACAATCACTAAACTTACAGTCCCAAATGAATTAAATTAAATTTCAACTGTAATTTAATGTCAATTTTATTTTTTTAACAAGGTATGATTTATTTAGAAAGAAAAATCGCCTGGCATTTTCTGGTTAGGTAGGTTAAAATTTAACTAATCGAGGTCCCTACTTTGGCATTCGAAGCTTTAGACACTTCCATCGTTTAATGAGTTGCTTATTATTATTAAAAGCATTTGCTATAAAATAATGTCTATAAATAAACTAATAAACGCTTAAACATAAAATTAAAATAAAAATAATAAAAAAAGGAAAAAGTTTGTTAGCACTGGTACGTAAAAACCTTTAGTTTATTAAAAATATACTGCAAATATCTTTTTAACGGAAATTAAGCATTGGTCATATGTACTTTTCAACACTAGTGTTGAAAAGTAGATTTTAACTTGCGTGTGTCATGTCATATGTGGTCGTGGGAAAACTATTTTACTGGGTGATACGAAATATTGTTTAAAAAATTTAAAGGCAGATTTTACAATGGAAAATATAAAGAAAAGTTTATATAAACTTGGGTCCGAAAATTTTTTGTTCTTAAGATAAGAGGTGTTTAATTTTTTAAAAACTGAAACATTTTGAAAACACTCATTTTATTAAAATCTGTTATAGTAAATATAAACATTATTTAAATAGGTTATTTATTATTGTTGTTTGCCTATAAAAAATTGCTTCTTTTATGGTCTAAAAATATGCAATTAGGTAGATTTTATTTTTTTTTCTTTTTATCTAAACAAGACACAAGAAAAAAGCATGAAAGTTTAATTTAAATTTTTTGTTAAAAATATTCCTTTAGTTGCCGCTTCAGACGCCATTAAAATAAATTTAAAGATAAGTTATTAATAATTTACTTCCCTTATGCTACAAATTACACTAATACAATTTAAAATAAAATGTGTCAGGGATATATTAAGAATAAACTCTTCTTTTTACAAGTTTTGCACTCTGTATCTTGCAAACAATGAATTAACGGACTCATGTGAATTTTATTACATATTTTTAACACTCGAATCTGCCGTTATAATGTTTAAACAACATTTTGTAACACCCTGTATATAATTAATTTATTCTCAAGTAAAGGCATGGAACTGACCTGAAAAAGTTCTTAAGGGTTAAGGGGTAAATTTCTAATAATTGTTTTTTATGTTGCCTTCATACTTATGTTGTTTACTAAAACAAGTATTTTTGTTATATATGACAAGAATTTAAAAAAATAATTGCACAATTTGAACGGGTTTCAACTATTTAATTTTCTCATAAGCTAGACTTAGGACAATATATTTTTACCAAATAAACTAGATAGATATTTAATTTCATAAATTTATCTTATACGGGATACTTTAAAATGCTTTTATTAAAATTAAAGTGGGAACTAGTTTTAACCCTTTAACACATGTGTAGAATTAAGTAAAATAACCCTAATCAGATTTGTAAGGGTGTATCATAATGCCTAACTTCCCTCCCTAGTATTTCTGTTTTAATAATATGTAATAAGTTTTATCATACCGGGTGTATTAAATATATTACAAATAATTAAATCAGTTTATTTTGGACTTTAAGGAAATACGTTTTATTAAAAATCTATTTTTTTCTACAATCTTTAAAAAAATGCTGTAACATTTACACTTTAATCAGGTTTATTTCCATGCTTTTAGTTTATATTAATAGGTATTTATGCCATTGTAACAGTAAACCCCTCATCAACTAATCCAAAACATTAAGTTACCATAAATTCCGCCGTTACTTCCTTTACATATTGTGTCATCTAATTTAAAATTTGACTATTTCGGATGAATGTATTAAAAACTATTGAGAATTAATAATAATAATACGTTCGGTTGACTCAAAAATGAAGATTATAAAATTTTGCGTTCGTAGAAAAAATATAGTATGCAAAATATGCTTAAAGTACATTTTTCACTTAAGGGATTTTCACACTTCCATTTGTCAAAAAAGTATTACTTTATGCATTTCTTTATAATTTATAATATTTTTCTTAAGTAAAATAATTCTTTTAAAGTTTTAAAACTCAATGTGTAAACCGTAAAGATTTAAAAATATTATAAATTTTTCCCAAAATTGACCTTTATTTATTGCGGGAGTAAGCGGCACCGGTAAAAATATTCGATAACAGAAAATTTACGGCAGAGACTGATTCAAAATTTGCCCTGAATTCTGTTTGGGATTTCTTGCTGACTGATTTGCTTAACGCTTTTAAATCCCTTTTAAAATTAATAAGTAAATTGCATTTATTTAGCAAATATTTCTCTTAACATAAGCGATAAATATTTTTTAAAGACGGACATTTAATTTTATACCGGATGTTTTTTTATTATTGCAACAAAATTGAATAAGGTGATCCTTGGATAAAATCAAACAATGAAGTTCTTTTGAAGATAGGTGATAAACGTCTTAAATTTTGACCACATGGTAAAACATAAAAAAAATTGATGCCCCTGTACGCGTATAGTAATTTAAGACTCTTAAGTTAAAAAGAAGCTACTCAGTATACCGACATTTATGAATATTTCAAAGGATACGGAAAATAATATTTTTTGTACGCCCTATAGCTTAAAACCTAAGACGTTTATAAGAACTTTTTTGTATATTGCCTTAAAAAAAGATTTTTATTTGATATAGTAGAAATTTTATTTAGTATTATATTCGTTATAAACCTAATTTTTTTTATAACATTTTTTTACAGAATTAACCTTAATTAATTTTTAAGTTATATTATATTATAATAGTTTGGTTCTGCCATAAAACTGTTTAAGTATTTTTTTGTAATATAAAAAAATACCTTATTCGAGTTTGGGTACCTAATAAAAATATTAATTATTTTATCCTTTTATTCAAAGTAACTATTATAACATCATTATCTAGTTTCTTGGCAAACTAACTGGCGTAGATAAGAAAAGGGAGGGTAAAGAGGTAATGTACACCCTAGGAAGATCGAAAAATTTGTGAAGAATGAAATCAGTAAATATATGGATTTTTTTAAGGTTTTTTTTGGCTTTTCAAAACTTTTTGGCCGATTTTCGACTTTTCCGCACAGAACAAAGTTGAAAAATACTTCATCTATTGCATTAACCGTCCTCGTCCCAAGATATGAAATTATCTACGCCAGTGGTAAACCTTATAAATTAAATTAATTTGTTTAAATCTTAAAAGCAAGTAGGATATACTTACTACAAAAATTTAACAATCAAGCATATCTAACCAAATTAACGTTTTAATATTTTATTTATTATTGTTAGTTTTAAAGATTTAACAGAATATTTCTAACTATGGTACAAAACTTAAAACGGTGAATTGGGCACCACAGCCAATATTATGGAGAAAACAAGTACGCCATTGACTTTTAATAAAGTTTTATTTCTTTTCTTTGAATAAGTAAAAATGCAACTATTTAGTCACCTACATTATCTTTGTATCTTGTTTTGTTTTCGAGAATAAGATATTGAACCCACTTTAAATGATGAGTAAAAATTATCCATAAACAGCATAGGAATAAAATCCAAAATTAAAAGATAAACAATTTTTGACCTGGGTAAATAAGGAAAATGACGATTTCCGATAAAAAATATAACACAAGTGGTTATTTATTTTACGGCAAATAGTTGTTAATTTTTTATTTTTGTTTTTTTACCATGTAGTGTATGGATACTTTTTAGAAACAATTAAAGTAGCCTAAATTTTTTTCTTGATAACAAAGCTGGATACAAAAACATTTAGCAGAGTAAATAGTTGCATTTTTAATTGCCTAATCGGAAAAACATATGTAAAAACTTTGTTAAAAGTCAGTGGCTAATTTTCTTTCTTAATTATATGGGCTGAGACGCTAGTGGACCCAATAATCTTAATCTAGGTAGAGTTTGACAAGCGCCTTATGATATTAAATAAGTGTGTCAAATTTCATCTTAATCGGTTAAAGTACTTTCATTCTAGTATACTACATAAAGGGTTAAAAAAGTAACTTTTTTAACACTTCTAAGCTTTTTTCACACTTTGAATTGGTGTTTGGTTTTAATGCCTACTACAATAAACTTAAATATCAATTTATGCAATGTAACAGTAAACGCGACAGTAGCTGAACCAAACGGTAAAGAAAACTTTGATTTCGTCATTATTTCTTTTACTTCATGTGTCACTACTTTTAAAATTTGTTAGTTTGCCAATAAATTTAATATAAATTACTGAAAATTAATAGTAATAATGAATTTAGATGACTAAGAAATTGAAAACGAATTTATACTGTTTTAGTATTATTTCTACAAAAAGTCTCTTAAATAATAAGGAGGTTATGATTTTTTGATGCAATATAATGGCTGTGCGTGTGTTAGATAAATATAACATGTGTAAAATAGTATTTTGGAAAATTTTTATGCGGTCGTGTAAAAATGAAGTATATAACCCATGCATAAAGTGTTTTTTTTCTACTTATTGGATTACCGCACTCGCCTAACGGTTTGTGCTGTCAAACTTCCCATTCGTAAAAAAGTATCACTTTATGTATTTGTTAGGTACATAAATAACTATTGTTTAAGTTTTTATAGTTTCATCACATACTTCCTCATACTTTTAATAGATTATGTTCGTGCTACTAAATACATACTGTGAAAAGTTCATATAACCCTTCCTGATAGGGTGTGACATTATTATAATATATTGAGTAAAATTCTAGCTTGCACTTTCCGGCTTGAAAATAATTTCCATCAATTATCATAACAGTTTATTTTATAAATTTAAATTAAGTACCTAATGTTATAACTGATATGTAGGTTAGCAAAACTATGTATTTTGGTAAATAATTTATTTTATTTGATTTTTACAACATAAATGTAAATGTTTATTTAGAATATACTTTAATAAATAATCATAGGTACGTTTAATTTAAACATGGTCCTTTTATTTTATTTGCTTGTTTTAACTAAATTTTATGGGATATTACGCTTGATAATATATTTTGTATTTTATGTTTTTATGAGCGCTGTTGTATTTATTTGCCTGTTTTATATAAAATATGTATATTTTAAATTGCGGTTTATTTAAATACCCTTTATTTTTCCCATATTTACGCAAAAATAAAATATTATAAATTTATATTATATCCGTATATTATGATTTCAATATATGGTCTCTATTATATCGAGTTTAAAAAAATGTATGTTATCATTTGCCCATTTAAACGATAGTTTATTTTATATATTTTTTGCTATTTTTTAACGGGCATTGCCCTAACACAATAAAATTAAAATAGATATAACTTTATTGTTTTTGGAGTTGTTTTGCATGCTTGTTTTTAAGGCGTTGAGATCCAGAAGGGAAAATCATTAAAATATGCTAACAGTATTTTCAATAGCTGAAAACTCATTTACTAGGGCTAACGTAAAATAAGTAAGCTGCTTCTATCTTATACTATTGATTATCCCACTTGATCAATAGGTTTTATTTTATTTGAAAATAGGTTTTAAAGCTTTTTTTTATTTGTCGGTTAGTCTCCTCTGGTTCTAAACCCCTCATCTGTAAATATTTGCAAATGTAAGTATTCTAATATTTAGTGATTTTTTATCATTCATTTTTTTACATAAATTAAATATCTTCTGCACAAAAATTAAAAAATTAAATATTTTTTTACGTAACATATTTACTGCAAGTTCTTGGTTTATTTGCTTTTATTATTATTATTTTTTAATATCGATATTTAAGTAAGGGATATAATGCAAAAGTTGTATAAAATTTCAGGTAGTAAATAATTTCTATAGAATTATGCCGTGTCTGTAAAACTTAGTTTTAATTTATTTCTTCATTGCCTTAAATACTTTATTTGAAATAACAATTTTGTTCTATAATAAAAAAATAATAACAATTTTTGTGCCATAAATTATTAGAAAATTGCCAGTATGAATAAAAACTGTATGAAACCTTATATTTTTGGTAAAGAACCAGCGAAAATTCCGAAAAAAGTTCATATGAACATGTGTCCTAACGCCTTAGTTTTTGAACTACGGCGTGTTAAAAATTTACAAAAAAAAGTTATTTTTAATACCTTTTATACCAACTTAGATATCTTTAAAACATATGGGGGACGCCTTCTATGCATCGGAAAACATTTTTGGCATACAAGAAAATAATAATTTAAACCATGTTATCCGTAAGGGAAAATATTTTTGTAAAATACTACTTGGATTTTTGACTTTTTTATTTGATGTATAGTTTTCGCGTAAATAAATAAGAACCATTTCTCGGCCTGGTAAAATCCCCATCTAACTAATAATAAGAATATTTTTTACTACAGAATTAGATTCAAGCTATACGAAATGACCATGTCGCTAAATTGTTTTTATTTATTTACGCGAAAACCACACATTAAACAAAAAAAAAATGAGAAATCGAATTTGTATAAAACTAAATAGGAATTTCAAAAAATATTTTTTATTTAAAATATGCAGTGGCAAACTATTTTTTTTATAAAAAAATTTATCCCAGTTCCCTTATGGACGACACCGATAAAAAATATTTTTTCTTGTATGCCAAAAAGTGTCTTCTGCTGCAATTATTTAAAAAAATATCTGAATTCTTATAAAAGTTATTAAAAAAATCTGTTGTTTTGTTACCTCTAATACGTTTAGGACATATGTTATGTTATATGATTTATAAAGTTATTTTTTTAATTTTCATTGTATAACCAGCCCTTAAAATTAGTCGGTTAAGTTACTGACACCTTGTATACCTTGTTAAAAAACACAAATATTGAAGTTCTTCAGACAGTTGGGCCCTTGTATGTAATGTAATGTAATTTTTTACACTACTTTTCTGCTTAAAATATATACTTAAATTTTTGTTAAAGTACATTTTTTCTAAATACGCCTCTGTTTAAGAAGTGCAGCTTATGGCGTTAAGAAGATTATCGAAATAACAATAAGCAACCTTTTAGTTGGAGAGCAACAATAAATAACATTTGTAAGAGGTCTGGGTTTCATGTATGTTATACGACCCACTTTAAAATCCCAAAAATTCCATTAGTTGTTGAATGTATTATACGTTTTTGTGTCCCTTACAGGCATTAGCATTTTACCTTTCTTTCGGCAAAATCTTGACTCGACACAATGCATTTGTTCAAAAAAGTAGAAATTTGACACGATTTGGATTCATGCAATCTTTCTTGAGAGCCGCTCATTCAAAAAATTTGTTAATGGAGCGTGCGTGAACAACTGTACTATTATACCTCAAAGTAGTAGTAATTTTAGGGCGTGGCTGCGTGTAGCCTTAAGGGTTGTTCGAGGAGCCGTTGGTGAGGCCATTCTAAGTTAAGTAATCTATTGTAAAGCGGAATTGTAATAACCATTTTAAAATTTATATAAACCCGTTTAATTACTGACAAATCTAACAGCCTCTACAGGGTGTTCCGAAATTCATGCATCAAATTTCGGGGGCATATTCTACGTCAAAAATAAGCTTTAGTTTCCTATACGAACATATGTCCGGGAACGCTTTCATTTAGAGATACGGGGTGTTAAACTTCTAAGAAAAAGAAAACATTTTTTAATTATAATTATAAAAAAATGGTTCTCAACTATTTTTAAAAAATAAAAATAATTTGTTAAATCCCCACTAATTTAAAACCAATTTAATATCTTGACTTTCTTTCAAACAATTAACAGTTTTTAAACAAAAAAATAAAAACCACTTTGACGCAGGGCGAATTTGTCATTCACAAAATATTTTTATACGAGTGCTATGTAAAACGCCTAAACCACAAAAATTTTACCTAAAATCAGATTTCCCTTAATTTAGTGCTTTTTTCACGTAATATAGAGCACACCAGTGAATCTAACGACCCTTTGGAAATAGCGAAGCAAGCTGCAACTATATCATTGAGCTTATTACCTGAAAAATCGCGAGAAAGTTATGAAATTGCCTTTAAGCAGGTCATTGGTATTAAGAACAATAAGAAGTATTGAAGTCGACCGATTAAATCATTTAGACTGAATTTCATCGAATCTGCCGAACGTTCCAGACGAAACTACACTTGCTTGTTAGACGTATTTTCGACTAGATAATAATCAGCTAATAAATTAGGAGTTAACAGCATGTTGAGCTTTAGACCGTTGCTGGCAATTGGATTAAGAGCGCCATTGGAGGCGAGATGAGCTCTGTAGATTATCCACTGAGGATATTAGAGACTACAGCTTCAGCGTTACTAGTGAAGATAAAACACACAACGAATAAATTACCTAGTACCATAGGTACTTGTTATGAAATCTGCAAAAATTTCTTAGCCTTCGTTCTCAAAATATAACAGAAGAAAGGTTTTTCTAATTATTGCAACGGCAAATGCACAAAACAGGTTATTGGTTTTACAGAAAATAGGAAGTATGGCGAGAAAAATAGCTGAATTCCTGAATCTGCCGAATCCAGAAAACTACACTGGCCACTGCTTTCGGCGATCATCGGCCACAATATTAGTTAATGCAGGAGGTGACTTGCTGACTTTAAAGCGCCATGGGGGCTGAAATTCCAGTGCCGTTGCAGAAGGATATTGGCGAGTTGATTGAAAACAAACTACAAATATCTAATAAAATAATGGAGTCTGTAAAGCCATCGTCGGGCAACATTTCCTCGAAATCCATGTTTCAGCCTTTGCCAAGAAGTAACATAGTTCAGAGTTCATATTCATCAGAATATTCTTTAAACATTATTGAAAATTATCATGAGAAGAAAAATACCTTCCAATAATGAATCTGGAAAAATGTTCGAATATTACAATTAATTATAACTTCGATTAATATTTTATTGTTATTTCACTAATTTATTTAAACTTGTTTAATTATTATTGTAATTAAATAATATTGTTGAAAAATTAAATAATTTTCTTATTTTTTGTAGTTAAATAATTTTTTTATTTTTTGTGGTTGTAGTTGTTACGTTCGGTCGAATAAAAGTATAGTGTGCAACACGTTTGAAATCGCCTCATTGCACACTCGTGTGACTTACGGCTCGTGCTGATAAACTATCACACCCGTGTGCAAAGAGCCTTTTTCAAAACTTGTTACACAATATACTATTGTGCGTTTGTTGTTTAAATGTTAAACATTTTTGTCATTATTTTCGCAAATTCGTCATGCATCAAGGTGCTTTTTATTTTTGTCTTTGTAAATTTTGCATCGTTCGGAAAAAAGGCAAATAAATAAAATTTGTTTAAAATTTAATGGGGATTTAAAAAAATTATTTAAGAAAAAAAGCATTTTTATACCATTTTTTTTAATAGCCCCAACAAATATTGTATATTGTACGGACATCACTGGTATTTTTTGAAATATTTTACATAAAAAAATGTCCTTTGCTGCTGATAAGCAATGTACTAAATACCAACTAAATGTCTAGAGTGGTTTAAAAATTATGTTTTTTCTTCAACTCCCTGTATCTCTAAAAGAAAGAGTTTTCGGACATATGTTTATATAGAAAACTAAAGCTTATTATCGACGTAGAAGTCCTTGAAATTTGATGCATTAATTTCACCCTTTATAGAATTACTAATAAAAAAATGCTTAATAGCAGGGACGCAACTAGGATATTAATTTTTTTATCCAAAAACTGAAACAGTCTAACATAAACATTTTTAGAGTAAAAACAAATTTACCTTGCTATGGTTTTTAAAAAGATATTAATAAATTAGTAAAATTTGAGACTTGTGGATAATATTTGATAAAACTCATGAAAAATTCAAATAGAGGATTTACTTAAAAAACTTTGGACATAGTCAAGAGGACATAGTATACAAATTAGCATATTACAAATTAAATAGTGATATTACCAATAATGTTTAACCACCGATTTGTAGTTTCAAACAAAGGTCACAATGGAAATCAGAATATACAGTACAAGGTCCTTAATATAAAATATTTACCATTAAATTGCCTATATTACTTTTATTATACCAAAAATAATAAAATACTTTTGAAATCAGGCACTTTAACAAAAAACACTAGTTTAAGATATTTCTAGTATATTGTGTTGTACCTTTATTATTTTTGTTGTCCTTGGGCGTGTTCTCGTACTACATAAACATTACAAAGAAAATGTCCTTTAGCTTAAAAGCATTTTGTGCTTTGTCGGTCTTTTGTTAGTAATAAAAGAAAATCTATAGTTTTGCTAACAGAAGTATTTATCGATTTTTTTTTCTCTTGCCTAGGGTACCTTGAAGCGAATTATAGTGGACATTTTTGGACATAATCATTGAATTTGTTTTAACGTCATGTCTGTCATTCACATACATAATTTAAAAAAATGTTATTTTGTATCAGTTGTAGTATTTCAGACGTAACAAAATTTGAAATAATATAAGGTTTTAAGTCCCTAAATGACAATTTTGTACAACTTCAGTTAGTAAGATAATATCATAAGACTGAAGTAGTAGACATACGTGAAGAGCAAACAAAAGCAAGGTATAGGTTTAAAAAAATTAAAATAAGCTATTTTTTCCAATTGTAGTAATATAAGTAATATATAATATAAAAGAATACACAATGATAAACTCTAAAATTATCTATATTTGCACCTTCAGTTGGTAAAATTGAAAATATTTATTTAATGGTAAAATTTTTAAAGCTCAAGTCAAAGTTACAAAAATTAAATTTAAAAGAATATTATAATATAAAATATTTGGGGTGAAATTTTTTACCGGATACCACACGTGCTTAAATTATTCCAGGAATTTTTTCAAGGCCACGAATATTTTGAAAATTAACCCGAGCCGCAGACGGAAATAAGTTTAGCCCTAGTGGTATTACAATTGAAAATTATCAGTGTATTTGCTTTTTGCTTCTTTCGCATTTATAAAGATTTAGTTATAATAATAAAAGCTTAGTTTAAATATATTTTATTTTATTATTTTACCTATATTGCTTTAAATTCATATTTGTCATTTTACTATTTATTACCCCTTTATTACCGTTTTCAGCAATAAATAAATACCGTTATCGGTATATTTATTTACTGCTGAAATAGGTATTTGTTCTCTTTACCATCTTTAAAAAACTTAAATGTCCTTCTCTAGATTACAGTTATGATTTTTAAAAAGGGAAAAAGTAAAGCCTAATAAAATAAATACAAAAAGTTTAAAAACATCATTTGCCTTTAAACTCTTGTCCCGACACTTTAGAATGCTTACTTAACGGCTTTTTTCTTAGAATCCAAGATATATAGGTCTATAAAAGAAATTATGGCAGGTCGTAGTACTTACAAGATTTTATGAATTTGTAATACTTTAAGCTATTAAAAATACAACTTTTTTCTTTATTGACCCTAAAAATAAGTACTAAAAATTGAACTAAAATATTTATTTAATTGCCCCTAAAAGAAGAACTAAAGTACCGCTATTTAATTTTATTCTCAGTAAAATATATAATTTTTTAGTGCTTCCCACAGAACAAAGCAGAATTTTTTTACTATATGACGACTTTCTTTGTACTTGAATACAATTAAAACATACTACTTGACCGATAAAAAATCTAAAAACAGTAGACAGAATATAAAACTCTTTTAGATCAAGTATCACTAGACACTATAGCCCATTTAAACTTTTTGACGTTTGTGTTGGTAAAGGGATGGAACAACACTTACCAAGTTAATTTGAACACAAAACTGTGTGCCACCTAAAAATAAGAATTGGCTTGTTTTAGGATTTCTTTATACATGGTGTCTCTAAAAGGTCTGCAAAAATGCTACCTCAGACTCCCTGTGCCAAAATAAAACGATCTAACGCAATTTACCTATGACGAAAATTAAATCGTGTGCGAGATACAGGGTGTCAAATTTTTCATTTAATTTTAGTTATTTTTAAATATGTACAGGGTGGGCCAAATAGGGCGTTTTAATGGGTTACCTCAGGTATTACTGGAGGTATTAAAAAACCGATTTAGGTGTTATGGGCTCGATTTTGGAGATACTTAAAATGACATTAATAGAAGTTGCATAAATTTATATATCTAGGAGATATGAGGGAAAATTAAAAATTAGTTTGATTTAACCCTATGTATCCTTTAATACAAGAAACAGCAAAAAACCATTAAGACATTTTTCATAGAACTTTTTACGTAAAATCTACTGAAAGTTTTCGATTTTTATACCGGGTTGCAATAAAAAGTTACGATGCTACCTTGATGTTTTTGTAATTGAACACCCTGTATATCATAGGGGATTTTAGAAGAGTATTTTTGGTACCAAAATAAAAGTATGTATAGATATTCAGCTTATTCCGTGAGATTTCGAGATTGACCCTAATTTGACTAAGATGACTGGGGTATAAAATTAACCGTTAAAATTTGTAAAAAAATGAAAAATCAAAAAAATTAAATAATAAATTATTTCAATAATATTTGATACATTTTAAATATTGTAATAAAACTCGGTATCCAAAGGTTTTTTGACATGAGCTATTTATATTTAATTAAATTAAATTTTAGGTGTTAACTAGGGGACGCTACCTACACTACATTAATTTTCTCTTAAACGTTTCAACTTTTTTGTGCTACTTTGTATGTACCATTTGGTAAACCAGTGAATTTTTATATGTTTTCTACACAAAAAAGGTGTACTTTGGAAGAATGGCTTTGAGGCACCGTTTTCAAGATATTTGCATTTAAGTGGTTTAGTGCAACCAAAAAGTATATGGATAAATACATTAATTTATTCGTTAATTATGGGGCAGTTGTAGTTATAGCTAATACGCTGTTTTTAATGGCATTTTTAGGATGCAGTAAATTACTTAATGGCGAATATCTAGAAAACGGTTGCCCAGAGCGATTCTTACAAGGTATACCTTTTTGTGTAAAAGGCATTGGTGGGTTCAACATTTTACTTAGATGGTACATGCGGGGTATCACAAAAATGTTGCGATGTTTTGGAGAAATTCAAGTAGTGTAGGTAAGGTCCTCTGGTTAGTTGGTAAAAATTAACTTTAGATATCGATAGCTCATGTCAGAAAACCCCTAAATAAAAAAGATTTATTGCAATACTCAAAACGTAATAAATATTATCGGAAAAATTTAAAAATATTTTTTGAACTTTGACACCCTGTATCTCAATTATTATCAACTTTTGTAGTAAGTTAGGTTTAGTTAAAGCGTAATATTTTACCGTAGCAATTCTTCAGTTGACTTTTGGCCCATTACTTAAGGACCACCCTGTATATTTTGCGTTATGCTTGAATGATTTTCTTAAAAAAACTTTCTCGCTTTTTTTACGTTACTTTCAATTGTCAGATTGATGGAATATACACTGTTTAGCATGTAATTTGACGCGCTCGAAAATTTCTAAAAATATTTTTGTTTTTTACGATCGGCTCTGTATACGGGGCCCTGTATTTAGTGAGGTTACAAGATATCCTTCGGTGTATTAATCTGCCGCGCTGTAGTAAATCCCGAAATTCCCTCTTGGGCTCCTCTACCATAAAATTTACCGGTGGTGCCATTTATAATTTAAAAGTAGCAGTAATTTCTGGTCAAACTGGAAGGGGTTGAAATCAACTGAATAGAATTATTAATAAACTAATTAAAGTTTTTTTTAAATGACCAAATTTTATTTTTCTAAAAAGATAAAAAAGTTATAGTGCTAAGAAACACTCGGTATATTCCCGTTTATTCATATGACCAATTGATGACCAATAATACTTTTAAATCTTTTTATTGCAGTCGTAAAATATTATACACGTCTCTAAATTCAATTTGGTTTTTACTGTTTAGTGTTTCCATTTTAAATATTCAAAAGGCGCATTTAAAGGCTGCCACAAGTGTAATGTAAATTAATTTTTATTTAAATTCTTATTTGTCCGTGTGTCACTTGAGTCTTTTGTGTGTTGTAGGTATTTAATTAATATTCATATTACCGTTTAAAATGTATAAGTAGCACCTCTAAACTCCCTGGTGTTTATAAAGCCGTAGGTATACAGGATGTATCATTTAACCAATTTTTAAATTTGTTGCTTAAAGTCGTGCTTACTGGGCAAAAGTTTTAGCATAAAAGTGGCACATAATTATTTAAGACCTTGAAGAAAGATTCTATCAACCATTTTTTAAAAATAAATCTAAGTTCCGTTCCCACATTTTTTTAATACTTGAATATTCTTTATCAAAATAATTGTCCAATGATTTATTAACAAAATATATATTTTTTAATATGGCGGTAAATTTTTTCTTAAAAAACCAAATATGTACAGTCCCAATTTCTAAGTTAAAAAATACATTTGCTGCCTGTATTACGTCCTTTAGTTTATTTTTTATTTAAATTTTCACTAAAATATTTTTAATAGCGTAGCACATTACACTATTAATTAGATAATAGGTGGCGATCAAAGATCATTTTTTCATGACATCCTGATCACGTAATTAATGACAAAAAATACTTTAAATTTAAGGTAATAATTATAATAATAAAGAACAAAAATTTTTAATTTCTTTAAAAATTTTTAATGCAAATTTATACCGGTTGACAACGAAATTACTATCCAGCAATTTTCTTAAGTACAACCAAATAGTTTTCAAATTAAGGGACGGTATATTGTATCACCAAATGCCAATTTTAGATATAATAGCAGTTTTAGATATAAATGATGACCTGTATATTTTTTTAACACGCTTTTATTAACTTGGGTTGTAACTATCTATCTATCTATCTATCTATGTAACGGAATCTTTGAGCCTAATTTTAACCAACTTCCAGCTATTCGATTTCTTTGAAACTTTGCACACGTGTCAAGGACCGATGAAGATGCAATAATTTAAAAACAGTATCCCGTTATCTTTTTTGAATCGCCAGGAAAAAAATTCCATTATATTATAAAAACAACACCTAGGATGCCATCTGTTGGCAACATTTCAAACTTTGCTATTAAATGAAGAAGAAATTTTTTAGTTTTTACACAATTTGGTTAGTTGCACCATGGGTGTTCAATTTTTATGAACAATAAAAATATAGGGTTAGTTGCACCATGAGTTCAAGGATTCCATAATAAAAATTACATTATGTGTAATGTATACATAATACATAATGTGCAATTAATAAAAATTAACATTCTTTTTTGGATCGCCAGGAAAAAAATTTTCCTTTATATTATAAAAATATAAAAACAACACCTAGGTTGCCACCTGTTGGCAACATTTCAAACTTTGCTATTAAATGAAGAAGAAATTTTTTAGTGGGTTGCAATATATTGGCAACGGTCCAAACATTGCCTGGATTGCCATCTGTTGGCAAAATTTCAAACTTTGCTACTTAATGAAGAAGAAATTTTTAGTGAGTTGCAATCTGTTGGAAAAATTTTAAAATTTGCCACTCTTGTTCATTAAAAAATTTTTTCGCCATTTTGTCAAGAGTAGCCTTTTATTAACTTGGGTTGTAACTATCTATCTATCTATCTATCTATGTAACGGAATCTTTGAGCCTAATTTTAACCAACTTCCAGCTATTCGATTTCTTTGAAACTTTGCACACGTGTCAAGGACCGATGAAGATGCAATAATTTAAAAACAGTATCCCGTTATCTTTTTTGAATCGCCAGGAAAAAAATTCCATTATATTATAAAAACAACACCTAGGATGCCATCTGTTGGCAACATTTCAAACTTTGCTATTAAATGAAGAAGAAATTTTTTAGTTTTTACACAATTTGGTTAGTTGCACCATGGGTGTTCAATTTTTATGAACAATAAAAATATAGGGTTAGTTGCACCATGAGTTCAAGGATTCCATAATAAAAATTACATTATGTGTAATGTATACATAATACATAATGTGCAATTAATAAAAATTAACATTCTTTTTTTGGATCGCCAGGAAAAAAATTTTCCTTTATATTATAAAAATATAAAAACAACACCTAGGTTGCCACCTGTTGGCAACATTTCAAACTTTGCTATTAAA
The DNA here is from genome assembly GCA_014170235.1 of Listronotus bonariensis. Taxonomy (NCBI): domain Eukaryota; kingdom Metazoa; phylum Arthropoda; class Insecta; order Coleoptera; family Curculionidae; genus Listronotus; species Listronotus bonariensis. The sequence continues at coordinate 177,493 of JACEGR010001140.1, forward strand.
TGAAGAAGAAATTTTTTAGTGGGTTGCAATATATTGGCAACGGTCCAAACATTGCCTGGATTGCCATCTGTTGGCAAAATTTCAAACTTTGCTACTTAATGAAGAAGAAATTTTTAGTGAGTTGCAATCTGTTGGAAAAATTTTAAAATTTGCCACTCTTGTTCATTAAAAATTTTTTCGCCATTTTGTCAAGAGTAGCAGAAACTAAAAATGATAAATAATTAATAGTTTAAAAAAACTAAAAAAACACGCTTTTATATGCAACCGAACTAAAAATTAGAAAATAATTTTTCATTAAAAAAAATATTGTCATTTCATAGTAAAAAGCGTGGGGTGATAAAAATATTAAATGTTATAATTATTATATTTGCAAATATCTATGATGGAAAAGTTATGAAAAAATAGTAAAATGCACCCCACGCTTTTTACTATGAAATGACAATATTTTTTTTAATGAAAAATTATTTTCTAATTTTTAGTTCGGTTGCATATAAAAGCCTGTTTTTTATTTTTTTTAAACTATTAATTATTAAATTTAAATTCTACAGGTCATTTTTAATGTAAAATCTTAAACACTTCTATAACCTAACTTTTTTGGTTTTGGTGAAAATGGCGTTTGAAAATGTCAAAGCGACAGCACAATATAAAGTTTTATGGGAAAACAAATGGACACAAAAATTTAAAATGCCTTAACTAGTTCTTTAAAAGGCTCTACCGTAAGATCATTATAATACTACTACCTGTTTAACCGGAAGAACTGTAAAATTTGTACTTCGAAGTATGATATCCCTGGTAATTTTCATAGAACACCTAATGTATTTTTGGGATTTAAATTCTTTAAGCTATTCCTGATAGAAAACCTATAGTATACCCATAACCTATCTTTTTAGTTTTGCAGAAAACGGCGCGCGGCGTTTGAAAAAGTTCAGACGTCCACACTATAACCATAAAATTGATTATTGTGAGGTAGTTTGGACCTTCTTAAACTCCGTTTTCCCTAGAACTAAAAAAGATAGGTTATGGGTAGATTAGATTAGATTAGATTGGGAGGTGGATTGCATATCCTCTAGCACTGCAACCTGCTCAGGTTTATTGTGTGTCCTCCGTCCATAGGTTAGAGCACGCTATCCAAGCCGGTCTGTTTAATCAGACTCCACAAGCTTGAAACTGGCCCCTTGGTATATTTTGCCGCTTTAGGTTTTCTTCACCCAGCCTTGCAAACCGCAGACGACAAAGGGCTTCGCAGTAGCACCATACGTGTTCTGCGGTTTCTTCCTCCTCCTGGCAGAACCTACATAGGTTTTCTTCTGCCAGGCCCATAGTTTCCAGGTGTTTATTCAGTCTGCAATGACCTGTCAGTTGACCCACTATTATTCTTACTGCCTTCCGGTTATAATTCAGAAGGTCTTTTGTAAATTCTGGCGAGTAAGCCTTGATGAACACTTTCGCCTGACGCTGTCCTGGTGTTCTCATCCACCAGTCCTGTGATTCCCTCATAATCCATGATCTAATGGATGACCTTACCTGGCATGATGGAATACCACAGTAGGGCTGGGGACCTACCATTGTCCTGCCAGCCCCCTCCTTTGCCAATTTATCAGCTTCTTCATTGCCTTCGTGGCCTTCGTGTCCTGGTACCCAGGCAATGGTTAGCTTGTTGGACGCACCCACCTCTTCCAGGGCAATTACGCAGTCCCGCACCAGCTTGGAGCTGATTTTGCATGAACTGAGTGCCCTGATGGCTGCCTGGCTGTCCGAATAGATTACTATGGTTTTATCCTCATAGCTCCTTCTGATGATTTCCCTAGCACATTGTTCTATGGCTACAATTTCGGCCTGGAACACAGTAGGGTATTGTCCGAGACCCAAGTTTATTTTCGTCCTTGGTTTGTCCCCATATATACCTGCTCCAACTCCTTGGTCTGTTTTGGAGCCGTCTGTATACCAGATTAGGTCGGCTTTAATGGGAGGCCCTGCCACCCAGTCCTTTCTGTCTGGTATTAAAGTTTGAAAACCTTTGTTTAGCCAGTAGCTTGGTACCATTTTGTCTGAAGGCATCTCACACACTGAGTTGACTTCTTGGTCCTCCTTGAATCTCCATTGTATGGCCCTTTCCTGTCTTATGATAGGACTCTGGCCTTGTTTGAGACGGTATTGTACCGCTTTCACTTCACCCTGTATGTAGATGTGAAGTGGCGGTAGATTGAGCAGCACTTCCAGTGCTGCAGTAGAGGTTGATTTCATGGCCCCCGTAATACATAGACAAGCGAGTCTCTGTATACTTTGTAATTGCCTTATTGCCGTCTTTTGTAGCGTCTTTGCACCCCAGGCAATTGACCCGTAGGTTATCATTGGTCTGACGACCATTTTGTATAACCATAGGTTCATCTTCGGACTGAGTCCCCAATTCTTTCCGCAAAGTCTTCGGCATCTACCCAGGGTAGTTCTTGCCTTCTGAGTGACTTTGCTTAAGTGTGGTCCCCAGGTTAGTTTTTGGTCAAAGATGACTCCTAGATATTTAACCTCTTTTGAAAAGGGGATTTCCACTCCGTTGAGCCTGGAAGGTCTTAGTCCTTCAAGCGCTCTTCTTTTTGTGAAAGGGACTGTTATTGTTTTATGAGGGTTGACTGAGAGTCCCTCCTGTTTGCACCATTTGTCAACGATGTCTACGGCGTTCTGCATTCTGCCTGATATGTGCTCTAGGTGACCCCCATTGACTACAATGACGAGGTCATCAGCATAACCCAGGCAGTTGTACCTTTCACCAGTCAATTTGTCGAGAAGTTCATCTACCAGGACTGCCCAATATAATGGCGATAGAACGCCTCCTTGTGGACAGCCCCTCCCCACTTTAGCCTCCATTGTTACTGTGCCTAAGGTGGATCTTATGACCCTGTTTCTCAGGCTGGCTTCGATCCAGTTGCAGATCGTGTCAGGGATTCCTTTTTCCTTAGCGCGTTCATTAGTGAGAAAGTTGGTACGTTGTTGAACGCGCCTTCTGGTGGGTATATTATAGGTTTTCTATAAGGAATAGTTTAAATAATTTAAATCCCTAAAATTCATAGGGTGCTCCATTAAAATTACCAGGGTTATTATACTTGAAACTTCAAATTTTACAGTACTTCCGGAAAAACAGGAAATAGTATTATGATTGTCTCTAAAGGTAGAGCCTTTAAGTATTTTAAATGTTTGTTATATTCATCTGTTTTCCCATAAAACTGCATGCTGTGCTGTCGTTTTCAAACTAATCAAAAAGTTAGGTAATGGAAATATACAGGGTGTTCCATTTAAAATATCAAAATTTATGTCACTTCCGGTTAAACCGGAAGTAATACACATATGCTATTTTATCTAAAATTGGCATCTGGTAATACAATATAACGTCCCTTTATTTAAAAACTATACGGTTGCACTGAAGAAAATAAATTGCTGGATAGTAATTTTGTTGTCACCTGGTATACTATCAAAGACAATTATAGTTTCGTAAAACTATTATTGTCTTTGATGCTTTCCTAAAATTGGATTTTACTTATATTTGCTTGCAAACTTTTAATTTATTTCGTTAAAACGTTAACACTGTTACTAAAAGAAAATGTTTTTCTTCGTTTTAGTATTTACATTCAAACTGCAATACAAATCTTTTAAGAACACAGTATTATGGTCAAAATTAGCCTCCCATCTACAAATAATGCGCATCGTAAGTTGTTTTTTACCTTCTTAAAAAAATAGAAAATGACAAAAATAACAAATAAAATTAGATGATTTTACACAAGATTAATGCGTAAATAAACATAACTAAAACAATCAGTCACAACCCACAACTTTATATATATTTTTTTAAATTTTAATTATATGCAAATACTCTCCACTTAAGTTACTTTTTTTTCATTATAATAGTTTAATGAATTTTACTAAACTTTGTTTATCGTTTTTTTTTCTAACTTTTTATAAAAATTGATTTATTTCAAATCTAACTTATAGCAGTCCAGGAATACAAAAAATTACAATTAAAAAATGCTTTAAATAATTCTAACTTCTATTATTTTCTATAAAACTTTTTGTTTAAAGTTAAGATAGTAGAACAACATAAAGAGACCACCCTGTACATAAAAGTTCACAGCGCTCGCCACAAGTTTCATGTTAATAAAAGGCAATTGACTTGGGTGGGCATTTTAAAAGGGCCCCATAGGTAGTCCAATATGTTTTTGGTATTGTTTAGACCCAAAACATCCTTTTTGTGTCGATAGACAGTTCTTGAAAAACACTTCAAAATTTACAATTACGTGCTTAAGTTTTTCTAAAGTATCTGTCTTGATTGCCATCAGGCATTTATTATTTGCAAAATGATCGTATCTTTTTTAGTGTTTGAAAATTGCACTTATTTATATTAAAAAATCTTTAAGTATTTCTGATTTTGCTTAAGTTAAGAGGGTGTATCGGTTAATCACTAAATGCATTTTAACTGAAATAACTGTGAAGAGGTCTTTTTTTTCATTCCCCAACTTCAAATTCCACCTGGTTAATTCTGGTTAGATGTTAAACAAAATTAAAAGTTTAGTTTTTGCGGCTGACGTTGTGCTTGGTTCATTCTTTCAATTATCAGACCTCCTAGTGCATTAAAATATTTTTTAACAGTCCACAGTGGAAGACCTAATTTCGTTTCACACTACGCTGGATTCGCCAGACAAAGTGATAAAAAATTATAGGAGTTTGCCGACTCTCCGGGTTCTTAACGTGTGAAAGGTCTTATAAAACTCCATATACTTCGATAGCGTCGGTCCGTCGGGCCCGGATTCTCGGGTTCCGCTAATGTGAAAAGGCCGTTAAAGTGTAACGAATTTAAAACATTAAGCATTTTATTTAAAACAATCACCTCTTATCAATATTTTTATAATATAATATAAATAGGTTTATCCCAGCCCCTCTCAAATCTACCATCTACCAATAAGTTTTCAATCAACATTTTTTTTAAACAAAAATTTGCCTGATTTATTTCAGACTTGTTTCTGTTATTGGATATAAATTATAAGGTTTATTTATTAAAAATTCAATACCTATGGTTTTTGCTGCATGTAGAAAACGATGTTAACGTTATCTTACAGTGGCGTAGCATGCTTTGAAGGGGCCCTGTATCAAAATTATTTGGCAATTCAAATAAGGGCTAAATATTTCTTAGAAAAGAAACAAAAATTCTTGCATTAAACAAAATGACTGATACGATGGTAGCTACTCCCCTGTTGTATTATGTTAATAAATGTGCAACCTGCCTTCGAAGATCTTTTTTCCTTTTCAAAAACACAAATCGTAATAATAAATTGTCTCTTACTTCTCTTGAGACACCACGGTACATTAGTACTTATGCATTAAACCTACGTAAGATGTTGGAGAAAGTAAAACGAAAAAACATAAGTTCAGTATTTTTACTAAGACTTGTAATGTTTACTTGTACAAATATTTTCTTTATAATTGTATTTAAATTTTAAAAATTTACTTATATTAGATGTTATAATATATTTCTGATACTTTATTTTTCGTTTACTTTGTAAACAAGTTGATATACTAAGACCTATACAGAGTTTTTCGGGCGCTGATCACGAATCTAAAATAATTTTATTTCGGAAACGTTTTGTTTTGAGGATATTAATCATCAAAGTTGAAATTCACACTAACCTCATTTAACTATATTCCCCTTCTTTTGCATACAATTCTTGATTTAAAGCTACCCTTTTTTATGTATTTTACACATTTAATTTTATGAGGGATACCTAAAGAACGAAACGTTTCCGAAAAAAAAATGTAGATTCGTGATCAGCCTCTCAAAAAACACCCATATAGCAAATTTCATCAAAATCAAAGTTGCCGCAACATTCTAGACAATTACTAATAAAATTAATTAAGGTTTAACCTTAAGTATTTAAATCAAATGAAAGTAGCAGATTTTAATGCTTACTTATTTGTTTTTACTGGAAAAAAATGGGCGTGACGTTATTTTGACATCAAACCAAGCTATTGTGTACGGTAGTGTGTGGTTCTGTTTAAATGAACTAACCAATAGGGTGGGTCAAAAAAGGACTCTTTAAAAATTTTGACTTCTGACACTGATAAACTGGTTCTTGGGCACCATTCGTTTTTCAAAACGCTAAAGAAGTTTTTTTTTGTAGAAATTAAGCGCTCTATGAAAAAGATTTCTTTTTTTTTAAATAAATTCAACCACTAAAAAGACATTTAGAAAGAAAGATTAAATAATTTTACGAAAAATAACCTTTTTGATTTGACTTTTGTAGCTTAATAAAAAATAATTTTCGACAATTCAGTTTCTACTACCTCTATCGAAAATAACGAATATTTAAAAATTTTAACTTTTGACACTGAAAAACTGCAATGGTTATTGGGCACCATTCGTTTTTCAATACTCTAAAGAAGTTTTTTTTTGTAGAAATTAAGCGCTCTATAAAAAAATTTTCTTATTCTTTTTGATAACTTCAACCACTAAAAAGACATTTAGGGAGAAAGATTGAATAATTTTAAGAAAAATTATCTTCTTGTTTTGAATTTTGTAACTTAATAAAAAATAATTATTGACAATTGAGTTTCTACTACCTCTATCGAAAATAACGACTATTTAAAAATTTTAACTTCTGACACTGAAAAGCTGGTTCTTAGGCACTATTCGTTTTTCAATACTCTAAAGAAGTTTTTTTTTGTAGAAATTAAGCGCTGTATAAAAAGGTTTCTTGTACTTTTTGATAAAATCAACCACTAAAAAGACATTTAGGGAGAAAGATTAAATAATTTTAAGAAAAATTACCTTCTTGTATTGAATTTTGTAAGTTAATAAAAAATAATTATTGATAATTGAGTTTCTACTACCTCTATTGAAAATAACGCTCTACAAAAAAGGTCTCTTTTAGTCTCTTAGTAAACCCAAGCATTAAACAGATATTCAAGATCAAAAATAGAAAAATTACTAAAAAACTTTTTGTTTTGCATTATGTCACTTACTTAAAAATTACATTCAAGAGACCCTTTTTGTTGAGCGTTTAATTTCTGATAGGACTAGTAGAAACTCAATTGTCAACATTTTTTTCAATAAGTCACCAAATTCAATACAAATAATTAATAGTTTAAAAAACTAAAAACACGCTTTTATATGCAACCGAACTAAAAATTAAGAAATAATTTTTCATTAAAAAATATTTTCACTTCATAGTAAAAAGCGTGGGGTGCTTAATATATTAAATGTTATAATTATTATATTTGCCAATATCTATGATGGAAAAGTTATGAAAAATAGTAAAATGCACCCCACGCTTTTTACTATGAAGTGAAAATATTTTTTTTAATGAAAAATTATTTTTTAATTTTTAGTTCGGTTGCATATAAAAGCGTGTTTTTTAGTTTTTTTAAACTATTAATTATTTTTCATTTTTTAGTTCGTTATATTGCACAAAATTCTTAATATAACAGTAAATTAGAACATACTATTTAATTAAGCAGCAAAAAAGAAAATAACCAGCCCCCTATGAAATGACAATGGTAGCAAATTTTAAAATTTGCAAAAAGATTGCAACTCACTAAAAATTTCTTCTTCATTAAGTAGCAAAGTTTCAAATTTTGCCAACAGATGGCAATCCAGGCAATGTTTGGACCGTTGCCAACATTTTGCAATCCACTAAAAATTTCTTCTTCATTTAATAGCAAAGTTTGAAATTTTTCCAACAGATGGCATCCTAGGTGTTGTTTTTATAATATAATGGAATTTTTTTTCCTGGCGATTAAAAAAGATAAAGGGATACTGTTTGCAGATTATTGCATTGTCGTGGGTCCTTAATACGTGTGCAAAGTTTCAAAGAAATCGAATAGCTGGAAGTTGGTTAAAATTAGGCTCAAAGATTCCGTTACATAGGCAGCCAGATAGATAGTTACAACCCAAGTTAATAAAAGCGTGTTAAAAAGTAACTAAATTCCTTAATCTTTGACTTTAAATATATTTATAAAAAAAGTATAGGACACCTTTTTTGTTAAGCGTACAATTTTCTATAAAAACTATTTTAAATGTTTTGCTGTATGATTCATGAATGGTAAGATATGATTTTTCTTGTGTCGGACTGAGAAAAATATGCAAAACTATAATAAGGCGGAAGATCCTATTAAAATTAAGAGATACTAACCAGAACCCAATTTTTTAGTGTTAGAAATCAAAATAAAAATAATTTTTTTACCCTAATAACCAAGAAACTAAGGGGGTGGTTTACAGTAAAAGTTATTTAGATTTAATTAGATTAGCTTGGAGGTGGATTGTGTATCATCTATCACTGCAACCTGCTCAGGTTTATTGTGTGTTCTCCATTCATTAATATTATGGTAAAGCACGCTATCCAAGCTATTATTTTGCCTTTACAACCTTGAGACCGGGTCCTTGGTAAACCTTGCAAACCGCAGATGACAAAGGGCTTCAGAATAGCATAATACGTGTTTTACGGTTTCTTCTTCTTCGTGGCAGAATCTGCATAGGTTTTCTTCTGCCAGATCCATAGTCTCCAGATGTTTATTCAGAAATGACCTGTTAGTTGACCCACTATTATTCTTATTATCTTCGGGTTAAAAAGATATTTGCAAAAAGCCATTGGTATTACTTATTAAAAATTTATAACTCTTATTTTGCGGACCATAAATTCCCAACAATTTTTAATTTTATTTGCTATTTTTTACCATTAAAACATCAACACTGCAATTTTCATCTCTGTTTAATCTCTCAAAAAACACTTAATTGCTTCAGACGAAACAAGTCCTAAAAGTGTATTAAGTGCTTTCATAGATCCAATATCCCCCTTATTGTATACACCAAGCATTGATTATCTTCCCTCAATACTTTTACCAGTCATTCATTACTTAAATCTATATTCAAAGATGCTATCATTTATCCTTAGTAATTAACCCTAGTAATTCTATAGAGGAGATACAAAAGAATTAGGGGACATAAATCAATATGCATGCTTGAAATTGAATGCAGATTTACTAAAGTATTTGCAAACAATTTTAGCCGATAATATTTGTTTGGTGTATTTGTAATAATAAAAAAATCATTTTTAATCCAAAATTATGTTACGTATGATGTAAGAAGTTAAAAAGTAGAAAAAAATCATTTACCCTTAACGACAGAGGTGTCGGGTCTGGAAGGTAACTACCCACCACCGGTTATTTGACCGGTTGCCTTTTTACCATCCATGAACAATAAGAATTTTCCTTTTTTATTATTTATAGACGAATTGGTTTTTATATATTTTTTATTTACAAATAATACAGATTTACGTTTTTTTTTTGTAAAATAAGAGTATATATTAATAAAATTATTTTTATTTATAAAAAAACAACAAGCCGCACTACAGAAAGAAAAAATAAACCATTTTAAACAAAATCCATTAATAGGTTAAGAAAAATATGATTTGCAAGAGTTCCTGTGCTGCTGGTATGTTGTAACGTAAGTGATTCATGGGAAATAAAGAACCTTTTTGACCATTTGTAGCGACTTATACCATTTAAGAAGTTGCCTTCGCCAAATATGTTTTACTATTTAGTTTCATCTCTATTTTTTTGTCTTATTCGTTAACCTCGATCTCTGAGTCAGTGTCATGATCCGATGGTATATAGTTGACATCTTATTCGATATTGTTACTATCAGAATCCACTTTCTACGTCCATTTTAGCGAAGTATCCTTATGATGGTAACTCTTTTTTTTTTCTAAGAGCCTTAGATATACTCAAAACTGATTTATTCATGTAAATTACAATCAAAGTGTGTTTACATATGTCAATAAGAGACGTCAGATTACAACCCATATGCAATTTATAAATGAAAAATGTCAAAAATAAAAAATTAATTGTATGTTCTAAAATTGTGACGTAGA